>CM010611.1:19024214-19104214 GCA_003430845.1 Xanthoceras sorbifolium
TCTTCAAAATTTCTCCGAGCTTCCCTCCTTAACCTGCACAAAGTCCTTTCAATTTCTGGATCGAATTGAAAATCACCTTGATTAGAAGAGCAAGCTAAAGTCCTAAAAATGAAGAACAGCGAAACTCTTAGTAGCCCATGAAAGACAGATCAGAAAAGGAAAAGTCTAGAGTAATGAAAAGAGATAAAAACAATTTTACGCTAAAAGACAAAATGGTGACAAAAATTCAAAGTGACAATTTTTTTTTTAAAATTGTGACAGTGGTGTTGCAAGTTTCACACCAAAACAAAAGTGACAATTTTTTTTCTTTTTGTTTTTTTTTTCGAAAGTGGAACTTTTATATATATATATATATATATATATTGCTTTTTTTTTGGAAAGAAAAAAAAATAAAATAAAATAAGGATCACAAAAAAAAAAAAAACACAAAAATCAACTAGAATGCCTGCCCGGCAACGGCGCCAAAATATGGTGTGCTATCGCAGGCAACCAAAAATAAAACCTATACTCCTAAAAACATATGTAGTAGTGCGAGTAAGGATTGTTCCCACGAAGAGTATCTAGTCTAATTCTATGTTATGTGAACAAAGATGGGAGGGGGGGGGGGGGGGGGGGGGTGGTTTGCATATAACGAAAGCAATTTTAAGAAAAATTACTAAGGAATAATTCAAATTAAAATATCGAAATCAATCAAAGAATAAACATTGGTCTAAGTCAACATCCACCATCAGAATTTTACAACTGATTATTGATGCAAGTATTTATCAATTCACACTTTGAATATTCACCTGTTGAAACTATTTTCCTATCTCTCCTTAGTCACAATTAATTAGAAAATATGTGATCTAATTAATCCTAACTACTGAATAACCCAAGACAAACGCTAAATGTTTAATCTAGTAGCAGCTTTAAGAATTAGAGAGATCGATGAAATTAAACAACACAAGCACAAGCAGTTGCATTTAATTTAGTCGAGCGTTCTTCCTAAGATCTAATAATTATTGACACAGCAAATCATTAAATCTTAATTGCTTCACAAATTAGAGGGATCAAACAATTATGGATTTGATTTCTAATTTAGTAATAGATTGTAATCGAATAATAAACTAGTAGGCCTCCTAATAATTAAACGAGACAATCATAAAAATAGGCACATAAGAACATCCGATACTCAAAATATAAACTAAACAATAAAAACAAAAGATCTCACAGTTTTATTGATTCCGAGGCTTCCATTTCCTTCAACCAATTATCAAAACTTAGCCACGCAGGGCCATGAAAATTCAAAGGAAAAGTTAGAGAAGAGAGGAGAGAAAGACGTGAGAAAGAGAGAGGGCTGCTGGCTGATGACGAGAGGTCTTTAAACACATTAGCTCCTCTATTGGAAGCCTACCAAAACTCTAAAACTTAAGCTAACACTTATCCTCAAATAATAATATTTAAGTTTGACTAAAAAGTGAAAAGCTAAAAGAATATAATATAAAGTCCTAATACAAATAAGAAAGTGGTGATTTCAGTTGTGATTTTTCTTGCTCCGGATTTGGAAGCTTCGAGAAATAAACCGCTATCACTTGCATACTAAGAAACGTTCCAGAACATCAACAGTACAAGTGAGGCAATTTCAAGCCGGATGTCAACCTTGATGCTGCTAGTATCGCTCCAACCTCAAAACATAAAAGTTGTATAGCTGTTTCTTGTCGTTCCATATCATTTTGAATCATTGCAATTAGGAGCTTGGATGAGAAAGTTATGCCCATATTATGAAGTGATGTCGAAACTGTCAAAAATAACCCGATTAACTTCGTTTTGCACTTAAAGCCTCCATTTGCATACTAAATCAAAATATAAGAATAATCAGTACATTTAGGCACCAAATAAGTATAAAAGACTAAACATTAAAGGGAGAAAAATGGACATTTTGCATTCTCATCTATTACCATCGACAGGAAGAATGTTGTTGGCAAGGTAATCTAACATAGGTGTCATCCATGTTTTGTCGAGTTCGATGAGAGTAACTTCTTCTTTATTAGTCCATACAGTTGGCCATCCTAGATAGACTACGGGTATGGTCTTGGGCTCGACTATTTGTATAGTTGATCCAAGATTTGCCAAAGCGTCGGCATGAGTGTTCTCTGACTTAGGATATCTACTCGAGCTCAAAATGTTTGAATATCGAACGCAACTATGTGGCTATGGCTAGGTAGGCGATCATCTTAGGATCTTTGGCTTGATATAATCCATCGAGCTATCTCAATATGAGCTGGGAGTTAGACTTCACCTTGTTTCGTTTGATATTTATACTCTTGGCAAGCGTGAGCCCAATTATAAGTGCTTCGTACTCAGCTTCGCTGTTAATCATCTTGATGCCGCATCTGATTGATTGCTTGATCAAATCATTCTCAAGTATTTGAAGAACTAAACCTAGCCCACTTCCTTTCGAGTTGCTTGATCCGTCAACTGAAAGGGTCTATGTAGATGTTGATCCCTCGGTTAGGGATAATAATTCTTCTTTGGCTTGAGAAAGGGTACTTGGAGAGAAGTCTGCTAACATTTGGGACTTTATGGCAGTCCGAGGTAGATAGGAGATGTCGTGCTCGTTCAATTCTACTGCTCATTTGGTTAGTCGACCAGAGATTTCGGGTTAATAAAGAACATTCTTTAATAGGAAAGTAGTAAGCATTACAATAGGATAGCATTGGAAGTACAGTCGAAGCTTCTAAGGATCCATGGAGAGTGCTAAGGCCAACTTCTCCATCTGGCTATAGCGTTTTTTAGCGTCGAACAGAGATCTGCTAGTGTAGTATACTGGCAGTTGCTTTTGCTCTACCTCTCTTACTAATATTGCACTGACTACTTTTTCTTAAACGGCCAAGTAAATGTAGAGCGTTTCTCAGTTTAGACAGCAACGGTGGGCTCGACAGATAGGATTTCAGTTGTTGTAGGGTCATTCCATACTTCTCTGTCCACTTGAAATTTTTTTTCTTTCGTAGAATGTCGAAGAAGGGGTGGCATATTTCTGAAGATTTTGAGATGAAGCAGTTGAGCGCAGCTACTCGACCAGTAAGCTTTTGGACTTCTTTCATTGATCGAGGAGAAGAGATCCCCAAGATCAACTGAATTTGATCTAGGTTGGCTTTTATGCCTCGGTGTGTGACGAGGTAACCCAAGAATTTTCGTGAAGATATTCTAAATTAAAATTAAGAAGGATTAAGCTTCATACCGTATTTCCGAAGTATGTCGAATGACTGTTGCAGATGCTCGAGGTGTTGTTTGGCTTGGAGGGATTTGACAAGCATGTCGTCGATGTAGACCGACATTGTCAAGCCTAGCATTTCTCTAAACATCTTGTTGAAAAGTTGCTGGTAAGTTGTCCTAGCATTTTTGAGTCCGAACGGTATTACTTTGTAGCAGAAGATGCCACGCTCAGTAACGAAAGCAGTCTTTTCTTAGTCGTTGGGATGTATCAAGTTTTGGTTATAACCCGATAAGGCGTCCATGAAGCTGAGTAATTCATGCCCTGCTGTAACGTCTACTAATATGTCGATGTGGGGTAGTATGAAAGAATATTTTGGATATGCCTCGTTGAGATCTGTAAAGTCAATACAAACCCTCCATTTACCGTTCTTCTTTTGTACGACAACGACATTTGCTAACCAGTTGGAGTAGTGAACTTCCCTAACCTAACTGATATCGATCCGTTTTTGTATTTCTTCGTTTATAACCTTGTTTCACTTGGGGCAAATTTCCTTCTCTTTTGTCTGATGGATTTGAAGTCCGGGTTTACATGAAGTTCATGTACCATGATATTTTGGTCGATTCCTATCATGTCTGTGTGTGTCCATACGAAGCTGTCGTAATGTCAAGCTAAGAAATCGATCTGTCGAGCTCTAATTTCTAGTTTAAGTAAGGACCCGATTTATAATTTATGCTCGGGATGGTCAGGGTGAATCTGTACCTCATCGAGCTCTTCCATTTGTGGCTGATGTTGGTCGAGCCCGGGGGTCGAATGCTGTAATTGCTATGAAGTCGACGGCTTGCTCTTCAAGGTGTTTGTGTAGCATTCCCTTGAGACTCGTTGTTCTCCTCGGATCTCTTGAACTCCCTACCTGGTCGGGAAGCGAAGAGTTTGATGATACGTCGATGGTATTGCTCTCATATCGTGTATCCATGGTCGTCCCATGATAATATTATAAGCTAAAGGACAATTGAGCACCATAAATTTGGTGTTTTGGTTGATTCCTTCATCAAAGAATGAGAGTGTGATTTCCTCAATGGTGCTCTTGTGCTTACCACTGAAGCCGACGAGTACGGTTAAATGCTATATTATATTTGACTTGTCGATCTGCATTTCCCTCAAAGTTTTGAGGAACAGAACGTTAGTAGAGCTCTCATTGTCCACAAAGACGTGTTTTATCATGCAGTTTGCCACATGCAGAGAAATGATAAGAGCATCATAATGTGGTTTAAGCAAATCTATGTGTTCGTTGTTGTTGAAGCTGATTGTTCGTCGAACATAGGGTCGACTGTTCGGTAGAGATGAACTTCGGGGTTCCATGCTTGTTGAGTGTAATACCCCCTGACCCAAATCCGCTCAGACCGAATCAGGGAGCACTACTATATACTAAAAGCTAACTTTTACGGTAGATAAACATATTTTATCTTTATATGAAAAACATTTGAAAATAGTCCAAAGAATTTTCGAAAATCTTGTCAGAGTTTTCTCTGTTTTTCTGACTTTCCAAAACCTATTTACATATAAAATTTATAAAATCAACTTCTAAATTCTCAAATCAATTTTGCGCACCCTCCCAAATATAGTCCGACTTACCAACCAATTTATCACAATATAATTTATAAAGATTCACATAATATAAACATATCATAAAATATTTACATAGCGGAAGCTCGTTAAATATTTACAAACAGTTTCTGTATATGCATACGGTATCAAAATATATAAACTTAATACAAACAAACTACCAAAATGTATGCAGAAAAGATGTGATCCTGACTCTGGTTCTGCAACCTCTACTCTTCTTTATCTTTTTCGCCTTTAGAACCTTTGTTACCTGCGTGCGAGAAAACTCAACACGCTAAGCATATTGCTTAGTGGATGTACACAAAATTGTATATACAAATAGTTTATATCAATTAAAACTATAAATAACAAATATGTAAACAATATATGGAGCTCATATCAAATCACATATCCAAAATCAATCAACAGACAAATTTTTCATAATTTCTCAAACGTTTCCATATGACAAATCAATTTACAGATTGGGCTCCTGACATACAAAACATAAGTTATCGGACTGGATACGGGTTGTTCGGTATTGGACGCAAACGGGGCCACTCACCGAACATCATATCAGAATGGAACACCAACAGAATCACCCGCTGTAAATGTCCCATGACAAATTTCAGAACCCTAGGACCGGCACTTGGGGCCTGCACTATCCAAAGGGTGGTATAATCGGCACAGTACTGTTCAGACAGAAACCCAACTGACATGTCAACCTCCTATATCCATATCTATGTTCATACACATCAGAGCCAAAATATTTTCTCCAATCTCATGTCAACATATTTTATTTCTTTCCGAATAATCGAATTCAATTTCAATACATATCAATATATTTATATTTTTGCAAATTCAAATTTCATCAAATATAATATAACGGAAATATACGAATATATTTATAAATCAATAATCATATTAACTCAATCCAAAATATACTCAAACGTATTTTATAATTCCGTTTCGAATCAAATTGCCCCAAAATCATTTTCCGATACATTTCACAATATAATATAATTTAAGTCAACAATATATTTCCTTAACAAGATATTTCCATAACACTATGAGAACCAAATCGTATTCAAATCATTCCAAAATCAGTTTCAAATTATCCATTCTACTCAATAGAATTCAAATAATTCAAAAACTATAAACTTCGATAATTCCGAAAATTTTTGGAAAACTGGAAAAATTCGAAAACTCGTATATATCGAACCTGAACTATATTCGATAATCAATATAATTCAAATAACGTAAATTTAATCAATTTCAATCAATCGGAAATATTCTGAAAACTGAAAAAATTCCAAAACACGTATATATCAAATCTAAACTATAATCTATAATCCATCTAATTCAAATAACTCAGAAACTCTAAAATTTGACAATTCCGAAAACTTCTGGAAAACTGAAAATTCAGAAAAATACGTGTACACCAAACCTGAAAGCTTTCTCCTTCTCCTTTCCTTCTTCTTTTTCTCTTTTCTTCTTCTTCTTCTTCTTCTTCTCTCCTTCTTCTTCTTCTTCTTTTTCTTCTTTCTCTCTCCTCTTCTCTCTTCTCTCTCGCTCGTTCTATTCTGTGATGTTTATGTTTCTGTGTTATTTTGCTTCAATGTTGGTTTATGAAGCTTTACCGCTTCATCATGCGGTGCTATATTTTTTTTGAAAATTTTTGAGCCATCGCGACCGGTATCGCGAGCGGTGGTCGCGTTGCTTCGGTCGCGATGCTCACTGGTCGAAATGTGCCACTTTCATCGCGAGCTAATCATCGCGATCTGTGGTCGCGATGACTGGTCGCGATACTCACTACCCCAAATCATCCTTTTCATCGCGAGCTGCTCAGCACGATCCCTGGTCGCGATGAGTGGTCGCGATGCCTACTGTCCAGATTTTCACCCTTTTCTTCGTGCATTATTTTCGACCGTTCAAATTGGTCCACTATGAAACCTAAAAATATACATACATTTAATTACAATTTCCATCCCTGAAATCATAAAAATCATATTCACATATTCAAAATGAATTCAATCATACTTTTCAGATGTATTCGAAATTAGGGATGTTACAATTCTTCCCCTCTTAAGAAATTTTGTCCTCGAAATTTACCTTATTCGAATAATTGTGGATATTGTTGTCTCATGATCTCTTCACTTTTCCATGTAGCTTCTTCCACATTATGGTTTCTCCAGATAATCTTTACTAAGGGGACTGTCTTATTCCGGAGTTCCTTAAGCTCTCTGTCTAGAATCTCCACAGGTTCTTCTTCATATGTCAAGTCAGGTTGTATCTCAATAGATTCAGTCTGAACTTTATGAGATGGATCAGATCTGTATCTCCTCAGCATAGATACATGAAATACATTATGTATCTTTTCTAATTCCAAGGGTAAAGCTAGTCTATAGGCTACCGGTCCCACACGTTCAAATTTCGTATGGACCAATAAACTTAGGATTTAACTTTCCTTTCTGTCCGAATCTCATTACTTTCTTTCATGGAGATACTTTCAGAAATACTTTATCCCCGACTTCATATGCAATGTCTCTTCGTTTCAAATCTGCATATGATTTCTGACGATCGGAAGCGACTTTCAGTCTTTCCTTTATGATCTTCACCTTTTCTTCAGTCTGTCTAATTAAATCAGATCCAGTCAACCTGTCTTCTCCCAATTCTGTCCAGCACAAAGGTGTCCTGCATTTCCTTCCATATAATGCTTCATACGGGGCCATATCTATGCTCGTCTGATAACTATTGTTATAAGCAAATTCAACCAATGGAAGATGATCATCCCAACTTCCCTTAAAATCAATAATACAACTCCGGAGCATATCTTCTAGCACCTGAATTACTCGTTCCAACTGTCCATCTGTCTGTGGATGGAAAGCTGTACTGAAGCTTAATCGAGTACCCAGAGCTTCCTGAAATTTCTTCCAGAATCTGGACGTAAACTTCGGATCTCTGTCCGAAATAATAGAAGCTGGCACTCCATGTAATCGAACTATTTCTTTAATATATAGCTCTGTTAATCTGTCCAAGGAATAATCTATTCTGACAGGTAGGAAATGTGCTGACTTGGTCAGTCTATCCACTATTACCCAAATCGCATCATGTTGACTCCGTGTAAGGGGTAATCCTGTAACAAAATCCATGGTAATGCGATCCCATTTCCATTCAGGTATGGGTATTGACTGTAGCAAACCTGATCGAACTTGGTGTTCTGCTTTTACCTGTTGGCATGACATACATCTATTTACAAAGTCCACCACATCCCTCTTCATACCTGACCACCAATATTGAGTTCTCAGATCTCTATACATTTTCGTGCTACCAGGGTGCATCGAATATGCACTAATGTGTGCCTCTGTCAGAATTGCCCTTCTCAACTCCTCATCGTCTGGAATGCAGATTCTGTTTTTGAAGCACAAAGTACCATCATCCCTGATTGCAAACTCAATATCTTTTCCCTCTTGGACTTGTCCACGAATAGTCACAAGTTTCTCATCCTGTTGCTGCTTTTCCTGTATCTGCTGGATCAGATTCGGCTTGAGTGTTAATTCAGCTAAAATAGCATCATCTGAGGTGAATTTCAAATAAGCATTCATAGCTTTCAATGCAACTATAGACTTCCTACTCAAAGCATCAGCAACAACATTCGCCTTTCCTGGATGGTAATCAATAACACAATCATAATCTTTAATTAACTCCATCCATCTTCTCTGCCTTAAGTTGAGTTCCTTCTGGATAGGCAAATACTTTAGACTCTTGTGATCAGTATAAATATAGCATTTCTCTCCATAAAGATAATGCCTCCATATTCTCAAAGCAAACACTATGGCTGCAAGTTCCAGATCATGTGTTGGATAATTCTGTTCATGAGTCTTCAACTGTCTGGAAGCATAAGCAACCACTTTTCCTTCCTGCATTAACACACAACCTAAGCCATTGTGTGAAGCATCACTATAAATCACATAGTCTTTACCGGATACTGGCTGTACCAGAATTGGTGCTTCAACCAACATTGCTTTCAATTTCTCAAAAGCTATCTGGCATTTCTCATTCCACTCAAATTTGACATTCTTGTGCAGTAATTTAGTCAAAGGAGTGGCAATTGATGAAAATCCTTTTACAAATCGTTTATAATATCCGGCTAAGCCTAGAAAACTTCTAATCTCAGTAACATTCTTCGGCGGTTTCCATTCCAGCACTGCTTCAATCTTTTTGGGATCGGCTGTAATACCCTTAACTGATACTACATGTCCCAGAAAAGCAATTTCGTTCAGTCAGAATTCACATTTACTAAACTTGGCATACAACTTCTTTTCCCTCAGAGTCTGTAACACTATTCGAAGATGTCGATCATGTTCTTCCGGACTCTAAGAATATATCAGAATATCATCTATGAATACCACCACAAATTGATCCAGATACGAACGAAAAGTACGATTCATCAAATCCATAAAGGCTGCTGGTGCATTAGTCAACTCAAATGGCATTACGACGAATTCATAATGTCCATATCGTGTTCGGAAAGCTGTTTTCGGAACATCAGAATCTTTCACCCTTAACTGATGATATCCCGATCTCAAATCAATTTTCGAGAAGACACTGGCTCCTCTCAACTGATCAAACAAATCATCAATTCTAGGCAACGGGTATTTATTCTTAATGGTAAGCTTATTCAGTTGCCTGTAATCAATACACAATCTCATCGACCCATCTTTCTTCTTCACAAACAATACTGGTGCTCCCCATGGGGATACACTAGGTCGAATGAATCCCTTCTCTAACAATTCTTGTAATTGTATTTTCAATTCTTTCAATTCTGCAGGTGCCATCCTGTACAGAGGAATCGATACTGGAATGGTACCTGGTATCACATCAATCACAAATTCCAACTCTCTCTCCGGTGGTAATTCAGGGAGTTCTTCTGGAAACATATCCTGAAAATCACATACAGTGGGTATATTCTGCAAACTAGATTCAATCCTCTGTAAATCAACCACATGTGCTAGATATGCTTCACAACCTTTTCTGATCAATGTCTGAGCAGTAGTGGCTGAAATAACATTAGAGAGATAATCCCTCCTATCACCCACCATTATCACCTCTGTACCATCTACTAATCAAAGCATTACTCGCTTCAAACTACAATCAATTATAACCTGGTGTCTGGTTAACCAATTCATGCCCAATATTACATCGAACTCATGAAATGGTAATTCCATCAAATCACCTAGAAATTCATACCCCTGAATTCCGATAGGACAATTTCTACATACCCGGTTTACAATCACACTGTGCCCTAAAGGATTACTCACCACTATCTCATAATCAGTAGATTCAGTTTTCAAATTTCTATTTCTCAACATGGCATCACATATGTATGAATGTGTAGATCCTGGATCTATCAATGCAATAACAGTAATATCAAAAATAGAAATCGTACCAGTGATCACATCTGGTGCATCCCTATTTTATTGAGCCCTAACTACATAGGCTCTACCTGGGGCACGACTATCCTGCCTTCCCGAAGACTCTACTACTCCTCTATGTCTGCTAGCCTCAGTCCCTACCTGACTGGGTCTCCTCCCTCTGGAACCTGTAGGAACTGATCTCTCTGATGGTCTACCAGAAACAGTCTGATTTTGCGGACAATCTCTCAGGAAATGATCTCGGGATCCACATCTATAACAAGCTCCGGTCAATCTCCAGCACTCTCCCGAATGCTGTCTCCCGTAGTGCTCACAGACTGCCAAAGTTGGTCCTCTCGTTGTACTCCCAAGAGCAATAGCTACTGAGGTAACCGACTGTCCTGGTCTGACTGGAACTGGAGGTCTCTGTGTTTGCCTCTGTACACTCGTCTGAGGTCCCCTATATCTCTTACTTGGTTGCTGGGACGAACTAGCTTGTCCTGGACCTCTTCTCTGTTGACTCCAGTTCTTTCTAGCCTGCTCCTCTTTTCGAACCCTTTCAACACTAAGGGCTGCTGATACTAATCTAGGAAAATCAATCATCTCAAAAGCTGCAACCTAAAGACGTATGTAATCATTCAATCCGTCTTCAAATCTCCTACACATATTCTCCTCTGTCGTCACCATCTCAGTCGCATACTTACTTAATTTTATAAATTCTCGCTCATATTCGGTGACTGTCATCTGTCTCTGTTTTAAGTTCATAAATTCTCTTTTCATATTCTCTATATAAATACGGCCAACATACTTCCTCCGGAACTCTTTCTGGAAAAACCCCCAAGTCCATTCCTCCGGCCGTACTGTCTGTACAATGGAGGTCCACCACTGATAAGTGTCCTCCTGCAATAAAGAAACTGCACACTCTAGACTCTCCTCTGGTGTGCAATGTAACTGCTCTAAGATCCGCTCAGTCCACTTAAACCAATGTTCGGCAGCGGATGCATCTTCCTCTCTTCTGCAACAGAAATCTCGTCTGTATTTGGCTATTCTGACCTCGTGCACTACTCTACACACTGGAAAATCTGCATATCCGCAATTATTGGCTGATCCTGCCCTCTGCCACCCTGCTCAATGAATCTCCTCCATCTCCCCCATACCGGCGGACTATTAAGCTTTCATTTTCTACAAGACGAAGAGAATTCTACAATTAGAGTCACTCTCCGTTTTTCCTTTCTACAATGAATGCCATAACTATATTATTACAAAATATTTTGCTCTTTCTAGGAATGCCTAAAAACTGTACACCCCTGACCCAATCCGCTCACCGAATCAGGAGCGCTACTTAACTAAAAGCTAACTTTACGGTAGATAACAATTTTATTTTATAAAAACATTTGAAAATGTCCAAAGATTTTCGAAAATCTGTCAGTCCTCGTTTTTCTGACTTTCCAAACCTGTTTACATAAAATTTATAAAATAAAATAAAATCCAAATTACTCAAATCAATTTTGGCGCACCCCTCCCCAATATAGTGCGACTTACCACCACTTTATCACAATTAATTTATAAAGATTCACATAACATAAAACATATCATAAAAATTTACATAGCGGAAGTTCGCTTAAATTATTACAAACCATTTCTGTATATGTACATACCGGCTATCAAAATAGATAACTTAAATACAAACAAACGACCAAAATGTATGCAGGAGATATGTCGGAGGTCCTTACTCGGGTTCTGAGCAACCTCGACTCTTCTTTATCTTTTTCGCCTTTGGAACCTTTGTTAACACGGCATGCGAGAAAACTCAACACCTAAGCATATTGCTTAGTGGATGTACACAAAATTGTATATACAAATAGTTTATATCAATTAAAACTATAAATAACAAATATGTAAACAATATATGGGGCTCATATCAAATCACATATCCAAAATCAATCAACAGACAAATTTTTCATAATTTCTCAAACGTTTCCATATGACAAATCAATTTGCAGATTGGGCTCCTGACATACAAAACATAAGTTATCGGACTGGATTACGGGTTGTTCGGCATTGGACGCAAATGGGGCCACTCACTGAACACCAGATCAGAATGGAACACCAACGGAATCACCCGCTGTAAATGTCCCATGACAAATTTCAGAACCCTAGGACCGGCACTTGGGGCCTGCACTATCCAAAGGGTGGTATAATCGGCACAGTACTGTTCAGACAGAAACCCAACTGACATGTCA
This sequence comes from Xanthoceras sorbifolium, assembly GCA_003430845.1. NCBI lineage: Eukaryota > Viridiplantae > Streptophyta > Magnoliopsida > Sapindales > Sapindaceae > Xanthoceras > Xanthoceras sorbifolium. The sequence goes on from CM010611.1 coordinate 19,036,667, forward strand.
ACCTTCTATATCCATATCTATGTTCATACACATCAGAGCCAAAATATTTTCTCCAATCTCATGTCAGCATATTTTATTTCTTTCCGAATAATCGAATTCAATTTCAATACATATCAATATATTTATATTTTTGCAAATTCAAATTTCATCAAATATAATATAACGAAAATATACGAATATATTTATAAATCAATAATCATATTAACTCAATCCAAAATATACTCAAACGTATTTCATAATTCCGTTTCGAATCAAATTGCCCCAAAATCATTTTCCGATACATTTCACAATATAATATAATTTAAGTCAACAATATATTTCCTTAACAAGATATTTCCATAACACTATGAGAACCAAATCGTATTCAAATCATTCCAAAATCAGTTTCAAATTATCCATTCTACTCAATAGAATTCAAATAATTCAAAAACTATAAACTTCGATAATTCCGAAAATTTCTGAAAAACTAGAAAAATTCGAAAACTCGTATATATCGAACCTGAACTATATTCGATAATCAATATAATTCAAATAACGCAAATTTAATCAATTTCAATCAATCGAAAATATTCTGAAAACTGGAAAAATTTCAAAACACGTATATATCAAATCTAAACTATAATCTATAATCCATATAATTCAAATAACTCAGAAACTCTAAAATTTGACAATTCCGAAAACTATTGGAAAATTGAAAATTCGAAAAAATACGTGTACACCAAACCTGAGAGCTTCCTCCTTCTCCTTTCCTTCTTCTCTTCCTCTTTTCTTCTTCTTCTTCTTCTTCTTCTTCTCTCCTTCTTCTTCTTCTTCTTTTTCTTCTTTCTCTCTCCTCTTCTCTCTTCTCTCACACTCGTTCTATTCTGTGATGTTTATGTTTCTGTGTTATTTTGCTTCAATGTTGGTTTATGAAGCTTCACCGCTTCATCATGCGGTGCTATATTTTTTTTTTAAATTTTTGAGCCATCGCGACCGGTATCGCGAGCGGTGGTCGCGTCGCTTCGGTCGCGATGCTCACTGGTCGAAATGTGCCACTTTCATCGCGAGCTGATCATCGCGATCTCTGGTCGCGATACTCACTGCCCCAAATCATCCTTTTCATCGCGAGCTGCTCAGCGCGATCCCTGGTCGCAATGAATGGTCGCGATGCCTACTGTTCAGATTTTGACCCTTTTCTTCGTGCATTATTTTCGATCGTTCAAATTGGTCCACTATAAAACCTAAAAATATACATACATTTAATTACAATTTCCACCTCTCAAATCATAAAAATCATATTCACATATTTAAAATGAATTCAATCATACTTTTCAAATGTATTTGAAATTAGGGATGTTACATTGAGTGTGGCGTTTTACGGCCGAATGAGAAACGCCACTGATTTTTGAACCTCCAGTGATGACATTCACAGTGCTTTCGTGTCAAAATGGTTCTAGGGGTAAAGTGTTCTATTTGTACTGACGCTCGTCACATCAAGCTAAAGTGTTCTTGCCTTTATTAGTGAGATATTCCCTCAGGCGTCCCCTTTTCAAGAGCTCAACCACTTTGAATTTGAGGGCAATACATTTTTCTGTTTAGTGTCTATGATCTCGGTGGAAGTCTCACCATTTATTCGACTCCTGTTTGTCTGCTAGGCTCAACATTTTTCCTGGCCACTGAGTTGCCTAGATTTTTCATTACTGCGACGACATCTCTTGGCGTGATACTTAGGTTATATTATGAAACCCTTGATCTAGGTTTTTCTGGTTGTCGATCTTGTCTGTTGCAAGGATGTCTATTGTCGCGCGGCTTGTTATTTTTCGATCGTCGATAGGATATGGTTCTGGTCTGCGTTCTGTTAATCTACACTCGACATGACGGTTGCATTTGTCTTTATTTTTGTTGCGCCTGGAAGTGGTGTAATTGACTTCATCCTCCTTCCACTTGATCTAAGCCCACACTTTGGCGAGAACTGTTGGGGTTTTTGCCCTAAAGATGTAATTTATAAATGGTTTTTATGAATAAATAAAAGAAGAGTTCAATTCATTCTTATTGTGTCATTTATATTATATAAACTTGTGCATTATAACATCCTAGATTACCGGATGTAATCTCATACTATGTATATGAGTGTCATATACAGATGGATATAGTAAGAGATGTGCAATCTAAATAGTCCATAGATAGCAAATAAAGCTGGGTACTTTATTTGTGGTTAATCTATAGCTGCGGTCCATTCTGTATTGTACGGTGATTCTATCCTGAATCATTCATATAGAGATATGAGAATGGAGGTACCTTGTATGATATGATCATATAGGACTGAGCCATAATCTATATGAATCTCTCACCAAAATCCGTTTAACGATGAGATTCATATATATCAACTTATGATGGCTATATGTGGGTGATCTCAATCCTGAATGTCTTATCGACTCCTTCAAGTTAGATCGTGATTTTTGATATACCGTGGGTGAGGTCGAATGATTATTCCCGATCAATATTCTCCGTATGTTGGGATTGCGGTTTGGCTTGTAGCTAGGAAGGTTTGTACACAATAGTGGAATCCACTCTTTCTTGTGAGAAGTAGAGAATAGTTTCCTTAAGGGTTGATTCGGGGCTTGAACAATATGAGCGCTCTCCTGATTTCGTGAGGAAACAGGATTTATTGTTCATTAGATAATCAACGGTGCTTAAAGGATATATGTAATTAGAAGCCTACGTTTGTCTGTACGAGAGTGGTTCCGCTATCCTCTTGTTTGCTGCAACCGTTGCTCTTCGTTCTTTTATGGTTAGTTTCATGTTTCCTTTCTTTTTCTTTTTCGCTATCCTTATTCTCTATTTTTCTGGTCTTCTGGGTCGTTCGTCTGAGTTTTTTGTGCGCTTGAATCTTCTTCGGGTGCCTGGAAGTCATAAAGTTTTTTTTTTGTCCAACTACGTAGTTGTGACCCTCTAATGCCTCTGGCTCGAACTCTTAGGTTGCTGTAAGATACCTAGGCTTCTTTTCTGCTGACTGAATTTAGTCTCTCACTTTGTTGTAGATGTCTAGTGTGAGCAATCAGAGGCGTCGTGAAGACATAAGAGAGAAAGCTTCTGTCTTTGGTCGTCAGGGGGTCGAAATGTCTAAAGGAAGCGCTCTGAGGACAGTCACTATTAACTAGTGCGGGGATGTAGATGGCTAATCCTCCTCAAGCCACCTTTAAGGGCCCACGTCGAAGAAGGGAGTCCTTTGCGTCAGTCCCTTTTAGAATTCATAGGGGGGATTGAGAGTTTTGGCGGTGTCTTTTCACTTTCCTAGTGGTCATCAAATGTCAGTGTCTGCTGTAACAGATAAGGCCACCTATCCTCCTCCCGACTATATTGCCATTAGCCGACATCACCTGATCGCTGGACTGCGGTTTCCTATCCTAGGGTTTCTGATAGATGTCCTAAACCTTTTAAAGCTCGCTTCGATGCAGCTTATTCCCTCCTCTTTTGGCCAGCTTTTCAATCTTTATCTTTTATTTAGGAGACATGGGGTCCCTCCTCCGAGCGATAATGTTATCAGACACTACTTTCACTTGAAATAGTGTCCCTTACTGAATGGCTCGCCTGATGGGTATCCGCATGATGGGATATACTATCTCAGTATGCGAGTAGGAGATTTTAAAGACCTGCTGTGGGGAGATCCTAGTTTGAACGTAGGGGAATACAAGGCAAATTACCTCTTCGTTAGGGGTCATGAGATCGAGCTTATAGAAAATAAGAGTTTCGTGTTGATGCCCAGTAAGTCCACTTAGTAGATACTGGTAGAGCTTATTATTTTTTACCAATGCCTTGTGCTTACTCCTTTATTTGTTTGTATAGGGCGCGAGCTCAGGTCCGGTGATCTTCAAAGAAGAGAAAGAGGTGCTTGACACTCTCAAGGCATTGATCCCGTGGGATCCAAGGGAGCTCGCTGAATATAGGTAGGTTATTAAAGAGCTTTTGGTGAATTTCAAGCTAGCTCCTAACCGTGGGGAGGTGTCGTGACTTGACGAGGTATAGGACATCCAAGAAGTGGCTACACCGTATACCCCAAGCAGGAAAATTGTGCCCGCTGAGCAAGGGATTGCTCACACTCGATCTCATCGCCAACAATAGGTGGGCAGCGAACAACAAAAACAACAACAACGCCCGCAGCAGCAGCAGGATCAGATGGGGAGGCTGCATATGATGAGGTGCCCCTTCCACAAGAGGGAAGCCAACGTTCCTGCTTTAGTTATTCCTTCCAAGAAGGCTAGAGCAGAGGGGTCTAACTAAAGTGGCCAGCCCCTAATTCTGGAGGGAGTCATTCCAAACCTTCTACCGCCACCTCCCGCAGATGCCACGAGTGCTCGCATGAAAGGGAGGGGGTTGATTTTGATACTTCCGTAGAACAGCCCGTCCTGATGGGGAAGCCTGCATACTCTGCTGTAGTGGGCCAAGCTGATCTCCCGTCTTTCAGTCGGGGCCTCGGTCAGATTACAAGGAGTATCTTGGGTGAGCCCCAACCCTTTACGAAGAGTTTCTCACTTGCGGCCTGAGCTAGCATATTTAGAAATATAAGGGGTCGGACCTCCATCACATGCTGTTTCATCAGGCCCTCATGGTAGGTGTTTGATTTTCAAGCTTCCCTCATATATATATATATATATATAGGGAGAGAGAGGTAAGGTTCGCCTACTCCTTTTTCCTTTTCCTTTTAGACCGCTAGCCTCACATATAAGGATATGCTCGAATTGAAGGAGAAAGATACGGAGATGAGGGAGCTGCGTGACGAACTTATGAAGGCGAGGAAGGAGCTCACTGTGGAGGCAGGTCGTGAAAAGCAGTTGGCAATGGATCTTAAGGAATCTTGGGCCCGTGAGAAGGCCTAAGAGTTGGAGCTGAAAGAATTAGATGCTAGGGCAACCTTGTTGTAAACCGATGTTGACCGGGCTCACGGCGAGCTGGCTCTTTCTCAAGAACTCTTGGAGAAGTCAAAAGAAGGCTCGACCAAGAAAAACGAGAAGCTCGCCCAGAAGATTAGAAACTGGAATGAGGAGAATGTGGCACTGGTTGATGAAGCCCAAAATGATCTTGTAACACCCCCTGACCCAACCCACCCGGATCGAACCAAGGAGCGCTGCCCGATTTCAAATCTTTCCTAAACTTAATTTATATGTTGAAAACTTTTGTAAATCCAACAAATAGTTTGTCTTTCCAAAATCTTTTACAGTGAGCCCATCAAATATTTTGAAAATTTTGCCAGAGTTTCCTTTGTTTTTCTGATTTTCCAAAAATTCTGTTTCCAATAAACTCAAACTATATAATAACAAACACTTCAAAATTCATTTCTTAATCATTTGCGCACTCTTCCATATAGTGCGACTTCCTCAAACATTTTCAATAAAATAAAACATAATTTATATTTACAAAACTTTGAAAAACATAAACCATTATAAAATATTTACAAAACTCATATATTACAACTTTACAAACTTCTGTATATGCATGCTGAAATAAATAATTATACGTAACAAAGTTTAAATAAAACTACCCAAGTAATATGACTCTGAATCTTCGTCTGCAGCTATCACTCATTCAGTCTTTTTCTCCACTGATATCTCTATTACCTACGCATGATAAAATCAACGCGCTAAGTAATAATGCTTAGTGGGTGTACCCTAAAATATTTATGGAATTCACAAAATAATTTTAAAGACAAAATGTCATAATGATATCATATTAAAACATATTACGATTCGACTAAATCAAATAAATATATCATGAGAAAATCAATTTCTAAATTCTGACTATTCGATCCATTTCAATTCTGGCCCTTTGGTATACTCAACATAATTTTCTGGACTGGAATATGGGCCGTTCGACATCGACCACTCGGTGGCTGCTCGTCGAACATAACTCCCAACCCTAGGACCGGCATTTAGGGCCTGCACCTTCCAAGGGTGGTACGTACAGATCATATCATAACTCCCTACCCTAGGACCGAGCACTCAGTACCTGCTCATAATCTTTAGGGAGGTACGTAATATCAATATCAATATCAATATCGGTGCAGTACTGCTAAAATAACCCAGCTGGTATACCAACCTCCTATATCCGTTTTCTATGTTTAAGTATCCTTGGGTCATTTCAAAGTATCGTTTATAATAAACAATTTTTCAACTTTTAAACTTTAATTCACAAAGATCCATCAAATTCAACAACAACAATACTCATAAAACAATATTCGTAAAACATGTTTGAAAGCATATGATATCACAAACATTCAATGATACTAAAATATTTCATAATTATTTCAAACAATATTCGTAAACTAAATATATTTATACAAAATCCGTAAATAAGTTTTCAAACTCATTTAGTCAAAAATATGGAAATTCAAATCAAAGCATATAACAAAAATCATAAAAATTTCAGAAATAAGTATACACCAATCTGGATACCGTTTTTACGAAATTTTCTTTTCTGAATTTCCTTTTTCTCTTCTTTTTTCTGTCTCCTTTTTTCTTTCTCCTTCTTCTTCTTCTCTTCTTCCTTCTTCTTCTTTCATTCTTTTTCTTCTTCATTTTTTCTTCTTCTCTTTTTTCTCTTTCCCTCTTTCTCTCTCTTCTTCTTTTTCTTTTTCTTTTTCTTTTTCTTCTCCTGGTCTCTCTATCTCTTTCTCTCTTTTCTATTTTCTTTTGCTTCTTCGTGAAACTTCTCACCGCCTCTTATTTTTTTTATAAAATTTTAGCTGTCGCGACCGTGTATCGCGATCAGTGGTCTCGTCACTCGGTCGTGGTACTCACTGGAGAGTTTTGACCGCCTTCATCGTGATCAGTCATCGCGGTATCTGGTCACGATATTGGTCGTGATGCTCACTGGTTGATTTCACCATTTTTATCGCGAGCACCCTATCGCAATCACTGGTCACAGTCTTGAATCGCGATGCCCACTGCCCAAAATCCTCAATTTCACCACGAGCTGCACACCGCGATCCCTGGTCGCGATACACATTGCTAGCATTTTTTCTTTTTCTTTTCATGCACTATTTATGGACCGCTCCACCTGGTCCACTTATATACCTAAAAATTAATCCAAGTAAACACATTACATCATTTTCACATAATTAACTACAATTAAGGGTAACTTTTTCGTAATTACTAAAAATTAAGGATATTACAGATCTTCTCTACAGTATCTGGTTGCGGTATCCATGTTTACCATTGGATTTCCTTGGCCCAGCTGTTAGAGAACTGATTGGGGGTTTCGAGTAGCTGCAGGATTCGGGTGCTTTCGAGGTTCTAACGAAGGTCGTAGGGCGCAGGGCGAAAATGATGGTCAGGTCGTACCAAGGGGTAAAGATCCTTTAACTAGCCGGTCCTAACCAATGGCTTTCAACGTCTCTTCTTCCTCCTTCTCGGACGCTTGCTGCCTCATCACATCTGCATAGGTCCTCCCACTCGGATCAGACGTCTTCTCCCCTACAACGAGAGCATCGTGCTTCCCCAGCGAGGTCATTCAACTCAACCTCCACTCCTTCGACTGGTGAGGTCACTTAATTCAACCTCCAATCCTTCTTCAACTGGCGAGATCATTCAATTCAACCTCCAATCCTTCTTCCGCTGGTGCGGCTAAGTTGATATTTTTGTTAATCCCATTGTGTTGTTGGATTTTGTAAGATTTCTAGGTCTTATAATTTTCTCAAGGATTCATTGTATTTTGACTTCATTGTAATCTCAGTCTGCTGACGGCTTTAATCAATGAATTTTCCTTTATCTTGATCAAGTACTACATGCCTTATACACATATACGTACGTGCATATTTACATCTACTAGCTCTAAACAAACAATCATTTAATGTATAGTAATATGAAGCTCAAGTACTTGTAGGATAGAACCTAGTGTACGACCTCGTTAGGAGAGAGGGAATAAGCGGGCTTTTGCTCGAAGATGCTCATGTGGAGTACATTTTAACGGTATTAACTGTCTACGACTCGTAAGCTTGCCACTTTACTAGTACGCCTCAAGTCTTTTCTAGCTCATTGGGGAGGCTAGCTGTGATATATGTTGACTTCGCTAGATTAAGAGCTTGTGAGCTTCTCCGGTTGGCGATCTTGTCAACTTTTAGCACGGCTCCCCGGGGAGGCCTGCTACCACAGATGATGACCTCGCTAGTTTAAGAGCTTGCGAGCTTCTCATGTTGGTAAGCCTTGTCAGATTCATACAGCTCATCGGGGAGGCTGTCTACCATAAGCATCGACTTCGCTAGTTTGAGAGCTTTTGAGCTTCTCAGGTTGGTGAGTCTGTCAATTTAATACTTAGGTATGTCGTGAGGGATTCCACCTTGAGTGTTTATATTGACCCTACTAGTTAATTGAGCTCATCAGCCCATAGGTTGGTAGGTTTTTTGTCAATGTCTACAGCTCTAGGTCTGTTCCCTCAAGTATTTCTATTGACCCCGCTTGCTACATAGCCCATAAGCCGTCAGGTTAGCGAGTTTCGCCAATGTTTATACTTAGTTTTTTAGCGAGCTCGTACGCTTGAAAGTGGGAAATTTTATCGTTAACGAGCTCGTTTGGAACGTTTTGTTGTTGATGGGGGGGAGGACGCAATATTCACCTTTTTCTAATGATCCCCCTAGCCCCTAAGGTGGAAGGGGCAATTTTAGAACGATAACTTGTGAAAACAAAAAATGCATAGCTTTATTGATTGAGATAACCATTACAGATGGAACCTCCCAGCTATTCTATTTTGCCATTTTGCGATATTCGTACTTTTCCGGTGTTTTTTTGAGGCAATGAGCTCTACTCTTTTACTGGGTGCAGCTGGTGGGTAGCTTGGTGGTATTGAAGGGGGCTTCAGCTAAAGCTTTGGCCTTTACTGCCTTATCCAACGTCCCGAACCTGATCGTCTTCTCATAACACGATCTGGCTACCTTCTGTTCTCCATACATATGTCTCACGCCCGTCGGCGTTGAAAATTTTAGGGTCAGATGCTTTGTAGAGGTGATTACATCCAAATCGTTGAGAACGGGCCTTCCTAGGACGGCGTTGTAAGCCGTCGGGCAGTCTAGAATAAAGCAGTCGGCCATTGTAGGTCGCTTGACGGCCCTGTTCCCCAAGGTGAGAGGCAAAGTGATCAGTCCTAGATGATTGATCGAATCACATGTAAAGCCATAGAGTGGTTCGTTTGAAGGCCGCATGTGGCTTTGTTTCAACCCTATCAACTTGAATGCCGATTTGTACAGAACATTCACCGAGCTTCCATTGTCGATCATTGTCCTGTAGATGGCCACTCCTCTTATTGTTGTCATGATGACAATCGCATCATTGTGTGGCCAGTGCACACCTCACATGTCTACATCTGCGAGGTCACCCCTTCTGCCATCGTTCTACACTGCTTTGTAGGCCGTTCGTCAGCACTCATCATTCTCATAGTTGAGTAGCTGGCCTCTTTCACATGTCGTGTTAGTGACCTGTTCGAACCTCCCGCAAAATGAAGTCCTCCATGAATGATATGGATTGTCCTTACTACAGGCTCATTTGGGATCGACTTTGGGTGCACAAGTTCGATCATCTGTTACTGTTGTTACTGCTGCAATGGCTGTGGTTACGGCTAGTTTCTTGGACGCACCACGTAATCTCCCCAGCGACCTCACCTGATCAAGCTCTCGATTGCGTCTTTTAGCTCGTAGCATTCGGCTGTGTTGTGGCTCACCTTGTTATGGTAGGCGCATAAATTATTGAGATTCGAGTCCGGGTTTGCGTTCTTATAGAAGGTAGCCTACCGAACTCTTCCCTGTTCCTCTCGGTGCTGAAGATTATGTCCCGGGAATCAAACAATTGTACATAGGTCTGGTAGCGACCTCTATTTCTTTACACATCTTCATCATTCTTAGCCTTTTGACTATCTGGTTTGCCGGGGCCTTGTCTCTCTACAAGCCCCTATTCCGGCCGCGACCATTATTAACGTCGTTTCCTCCATTGTCCTTCGCTTGATCTTGTCGCGCGGGCTCCTGCTTGTAACCTTCCTGAAACTCTTCTTAAGCTCGAAGGCTTCTTCCATATGCATGTAGGTGTTGGACCACTTATAGAAGTCCTTGAGTATTTTCATCGATTTGTTGTATATGCTTCAGTAGAGTTCGCTGTCTTTTTCGCAGGTCGACGGTGATCTCGGTGAGCATGCTTTCATCAGTTGGGCTTTCCATGCAGCAGACTTCTCTTTGGAAGTGGGCTATATAGTCTTTCAAAGGCTCGTCTGATTTCTGAAAGGTTGTTGCCAGGTAGGTAAGAAGGGACGAACTGCTTTTTCAAGGCATGGTATTGATTCAGGAATAGTTTTTGACACTGTTTCCAGCTTGTTATGTTGCCAGTAAGGAGCCCCCTGAGCCATTTCTTTGGGATTTCTTGTTGGGATTTATGTCATAAAGCTTGTAATTGTAAATGGTTAAAGACTTAATAAAAATTATTTAGATTATCATTCAAGTTTATAAATGTTTTATATTCAGTAATACATTCGTATTGTGTAAGAACATCCTAAATTGCAAGATATAATCTCAGAATGAGTATATGATGGTCATATACAGAGAGGATTCATTTTGAAACATGTAATCTAAAGAGTCCGTAGAGAACGAACAAAGCTGGGTACTTTGTTTGTGATTGATCTACTGCTGCGGTCCATTCTGTAAAGTACGGTAGTCTTATCCTAGACCGCTCATGTAGTTGACATGAGAATGAAGGCACCTTATATGATGTGATCATATAGGATTAGGCCACGATTTATATGAATCTCTCACCAAGATCCGTTAGTATATGAGATTCATATATAATCGATAAACGATGGCTATTTATAGGTGATCTTAATCCTGAGTGTCTTATCGACTCCTTCAGGTTGGATCGTGGCTTTTGATTTACCATGAGTAAGGTTAATGAGAATCTCGATCAATACATCCGTATCTTGGAGTTGCGGTTTAGCTTGTGGCTGAGAAGGTTTGAACACAATAATGGAATCCACTCCTTCTTGATTGAAGTAGATGAGTAGTTCCCTTAAGGGTTGATTCGGGGCTTGAACGATTATGAGCGCTCTCCTTCTTCCGTGAGAAAGACAAGATTTAATTGTTCATTAGAGAATCAATAGTACTTAAAGGAAAATATATTTCTAGAGGGGTATAACGGACTTTATGACCCAGCTCTAATTATGAACTATTTGTGGAGGATTGCACTATATGCAATTAGCTATATCTGTAACACCTCCTGACCCGACCCATCTGGATCGACCCAAGAAGCGCTACCCGACTTTCAAAACTTTTTTAATCTGAGTTTATAATTTGAAATCTTTATAAACACAAATGTAATTGGCTTTCAAAATCGTTTCTAGTGAGCATATCAAATAATTTGAAAAATTTTGCTAGAGTTTTCTCTATTTTTCTGACTTTCCAAAAATCCTGTTTTCCACAAAACTCAAATATGATAATAACAAACACTTCAAAATTTTATTTCTCAATCACATGCGCACTCTTCCCAATAGTGCGACTTTCCTAAGCATTATCAACAAAACAATACATATTGTATATTTACAAACTTTATAAAACATAATTTGTTATACAAATATTTACAAAACGCTTATATTACAACTTTACAAACTTCTGTATATGCATGCTTGCTTAAGTAATTAATATACAAAACAGTGTTTAAATAAAACTACCCAAGTAATGTGACTCTGAATCTTCTTGTGCAGCTATCAACTCTTCAGTCCTTATTCACTGGAACCTCTTCTACCTACGCGTAATAAAATCAACGCGCTAAGCATTTCGCTTAGTGGGTGTACACAAATCGAATTTACAAATTTAACGTAATATCATTTATAACATATATCAAACAAACACAAATCATATTATATCAAATACATCATTCAAAGCAAATCAAATATTTATATTAAACAAAACTTTTAATCAACTAAAACCTTTTCTCTTATAATATCAGAAATACGCTGTTCAAATTAATATCTATATATATATATATATATATATATATCAAAACACGATAATATTCAACTAATTTCAGTAAAGTTTATTTATCAATAGTATAACAGTATTCAAAATTCTTTTCTATAAACTTCATTCATTTTTTTTCAATCCTGGCCCTTTGGTATACTTAACATAAATTACTGGACTGGAATATGGGCCTAATATCTGTAATATCGGTGTGACGTCTGGGCTGCTTTAGAGACACCCGCCAACAGTCACTAGTATCGGTGTGATGTCCGAGGTCGCTTTTGGGTCACCCGCCAACAATCACTAGTATCAGTGTGATGTCCGAGGCTGCTTTAGAGACACCCGCCAACAATCACTAGTATCGGTGCAGTACTGCTGAAGTAACCCAGCTGGTATACCAACCTCCTATATCCGTTTTCTATGTTCAAGTATCCTAGGGCCGTTTTCATTTCTAATTCATATATATAAAATAAAACCTTCCGTCGCGTAATTACATCAACTAATTTAGAATCATTTTCAAAACATTGTTCATGAAATAATTAATTTGAAAACTCACTTTATAAACGAAATTCGATTATATTAAAATGTTCTAAAAATTAAAATCATATAAACACATATACAATAACGTAATTCACAATTATTATTCAACTCAGTTACCAAAATCATTTTCAACAAAATTCTCAAATGAAATAAATTCAATACAAATCAATATTAATATTACCCAAAATCATTATTTCCATCAATTATCAATTTCAATGAATCCAAAATCATAATTGTATCTATTTCATAATTTAATAATCGTAACATCGTAATCCAAAATCACTATCAATCAATAACTGGAAAACATAATATTCAAAACATATTTGAAAATAGAAATTTAATTATGTCAATATATATATTACGAAAATTAAAAATCATCAAAATCCATATAGTCCTTATCAATAAAATCTGAAATCACCATCGAATAAAATTTTCAATTAATAAATTTTTAAATTCACATAATATATAAACAATTATACTTTAAATATTCCATAAACTTTCATCAATAGATTTCATAAATTTTTATCAAATGAAAATATAATTCAAAATCCTCAAATATATATTTTTCAAACCGTTCAGTTTCAATTACAAATTGATATTAATATTTATAGATCTAAAACTTTCATCAATACCATATAAAAGAAATATACAAAATCATATACAGATATATTTCTGAAACCAATAATTGTATCAAATTAATTTCAAACTATAAATTCTATTCAATATAATTCAAATAATTCAAAATCAATATAATTCGATAATTCCAAAATATTCTGAAAAAAATTAAAACTAGTGTACACCAAACGTGGATAATTTCCTAACACTTTTCTTTTCCTTTTCTTTTTCCTCTTCCTTCCTCCTACTTCTTCTTCTTTTCCTTCATCTTTTCTCCTTTCTTCTCTTCTTCTTCTTCGGCCTTCTTCTTCTTTCTTTTTTTTTCTTTCTTTTCTTTTCTTCTTTTCTTTTCTCCACCGCCTCTCCTCTTTTTCTTCTCTCCATTTTCTGTTTTGTTTTTGCTTTTTATGGTTGCTGTGTCAATTTGTTTGACTTGTCAAATTTTTTTTTTTCCATTAACAATATTATATATATATATATATATATATAATATTATAAATATCTGCTTAATTATAAATTGTTCCCTTGAGCTTCTTAAAATCCTACAATAACACAAATTTACTTTTAATCACATGTGATTGTCCAATAATATTTTAATTGTCAATTTAGTCCAACAATCACATTTCATTTCAATAATTATTCCAAAAATATTTCACACTTATCCAATCACCAAATTAACTTCACCAATATTCAATTGGACCTATTATTCTCCAAATGCACCATGAAAATAATATCTTTCATGGGAGTTAAATCAGTTAAAATCACTATTTGTTTATACACTATATATCGAATATATATACTTTTCACCAATTTAAATCACATACTTAACTGTTGCATGCATAATAAGAATTAATAATAATACTTTTCATAATTATGGAAAATTAGGGGCGTTACAATATCAATGGACGCTGAAACTTCAGATTGTATAAACACATCTACAGTTCTGAGAGTGCAGCCTCGGGTTTTTAGTGGAATAACTCTGAGGTTAATAATCGTGAAATATTAATTAAAGAGTTTTAATTAATATTACTAAGTATTATTGGAGCTCAAAACTGTAGATCAATGAGGTCCCCTTGCTAGCCCTTATGATTGTCGGTAACGAGGGTCACGGTAGATTAATTGGATGGTCCAATTAATAGTATTACGAAAGTAATATGATTTAAATAAAAGAGAATAATTAAATAATGTGATTATTTAATTAATTAAATATTTAATAAAATAATAAAAATTATTAATTATTAATTATTAATTTTATTTATTAAATATGAGGTCATGTGATTAAATAATGACTAGGACAAAAGAATTAAAATAATTAGATTATTTTAATAGTCCAAAATATCACAGGTTCAAGTCTTTAGCGAGACCAAAAATAAATAGGATTTAAAATCCTATTTTGGCTTGGTCAAACTAAAACCCTAAAGGACTACTATATAAGTGTTATATAGGTAGGAAAAATTGACCTAGCAAATAAGTGAAAAAGAAAGAGAATTCGGCCACCAAAGAGAGAAGAAAAGAGAAAAAAAAAAGTTTTTTCTGACTCTCTCCTCTTTTGTAGGATTCTGCCGGCATTCTTTTCACGTGACCTCCATCTCTTGCCGTGATGTGCCAACACACACGTTGTCAGACCACGGGTCATAACTCGGAAGATCTAGTGGTAGATGGAGGAATCAGAAAAAAGAAAATCATGAAAAAGATATGTAGTTTCTAAAGTCCTTTTCTGCGTATATATAGGAACTCGTTCCTGATTGAAAAAAGGTTTTCAATATAAGAAAAATTTTTGAAACCCAATTCCGCATGCTATACGATAATCAAAATCTTTTCTAAAACTCCCTTCATTTCTCCTAAGGTCGCTGAGAAACACCGGCACTTGACTCTGCTGTTGGTCGTGAAAAGGCTCATCTGCACGTTATAAGGGTCCAAGTGACCGAAGGGGTCACTAGGCATCTTGAAGTGTTCTGGTAATGGTTCATTTTCTATCTCCCAACTGAACAGGCTCCGTTCTATATACCTATCGTTAAGCGATCTTCGTGGTCCCCTGGTTGACAACCTCCTCCTATTTAGCGGTGGTTCATCATTTTTTCCCCAGGTGATTTCAATTGGCATCGCACGGCGGGTGGCCCCATTGTTGTCTCCACTAGGTCGCTGGTCATGCACTTCCCCGTGCTGCCTAGGTCGTTGAGATACACTGCGCGTTGAGGCACCTCGACGGTCCTTGTTAAAGTCTACGTACCTTTCGCTATTGGCGTTTACATGAATCATGAGCCCCGTGTGAGGAAGGCCTTTCCCGTTGTTTGTCTCATTCCGCTCTAGCTCGTTTGGCTGGGTTGGCCGAATGAAAAGAGATTCCCCTCTACTGGACTGTCATTTCGCAGTGGGTTCTGCTTGTTGATGTGACAGGCCGGGTGGTTCGATTCATCTCTACCGAGACGTGGTAGGGAGGTACTCTCCACGATCTGCTCGTGAGGGGGTTAATTTCGCAACAAGAGATAGTAGCCGTGGGACATCTCCACTACCATTCTTTCTAATTTGGCCTGCCTTTCTATCCATTTGTTAAGGTCCAAATGTCCCGATGGGCCAGCCTGATCGTGGCTTTAAGGTTCCATTTAGGGGTGGAGTTAATCAGCCGGTGGGTTTGAGGCTAGCAGTGGGACCATAGGGGCGGCGGGCGCCAGGTTTGGCATAATTGGTACATGTAGCGCCTCCGATGCGTTTAATACGGCTGGTAGGACCGGAGGTTAGTAAGACGCCTCCGAATGTCCTCCAATCAAGGGTACATCCTTATTCCTTATGGTCCTAAAGCGGGTGCTTATGCCTCTTGCCATTGATTCAGAAGGATTTTCCTGAGAAAAACAGAATTAGAGTATCGTTTCTTACCAAAAGCGGAGCTTTGAATCCTCAAACGGAGTCCCTCCTTCTAGCGCCAAAATGTTGATGTGCGAATATGGCCATCGCAATTAACAGTAATTATTAATAATTTGAAGGGTATAAAGCAAATAAAGAGATTGATACAATGATTTTTAAAGTGGTTCGGCTTAAAGTAATGCCTACATCCACTATTCTTAGTATTTTAGACAAGCTCGCTAGAAGTATGTGCAGAGCTCGCTTCTTTGTGATTTTTGCTATAAAAGTTTGTAACCCTTTTATCAAAGATGATCCGTCCATTTTATAGTGTAAAGGGGTTAGAGTCATTCTGTTTTATATGAAATTTAGTTACATAAATTAGGGGCTAAATTATATCCCTAATTATAATGGTCTAATTGGAATATAATTACTAGATTTAAGAAATTTGATATTGATTGGGATTCTGCTAGTCGACTGAATCGAATCCCTTTATTCTGGGGATTCCTTCTTTAATTGGGGCTTTGAGCCGATAGCTGCATGAACTGTCAATACACGATATACAGGCAAGCTGTTGGTAGGAAGTCTTTGGGATGGTAGTTTACGTAGAGCTTTCTCTTTCAGGTAAGTCGGAGCAGGGGGTCATATGCGGTTCCCTGATCCATTAGCTTCCTTTGCTTGTTGGACCTTGTTTTATTATGACTCTTAAGGGTCTTGTTGGCTTCTCATCAATGTTGGGCCTATTTGGACATAATGAAATTTGACACATAACACCTCTGAATTTAACAAAAATTATATGCCTATTTAAATTTTCCCTGAATTACACAAAGATCTCCTTGACCAACGTTAACTAGTCATTGACTCATCATTGACTAACTGATGACTTAATGAACTAAAGGTAATGTCCTTTTGCACAACTATATAATTAAGGGTTAATTGAAAAAAATACACCTAATTTTAGGAGAAATTACATGGGTACTTCACTTTTTCTTTAATTACACAATCTCCTTAATCATAATTGATTAACGGTTACTAACATTATGGTGTGAAAATTGAAAAATGCCTTCATTTATAATTTAGAACTAACATAATATAAAATTTAAAAATTAAAAACTTTATCCAAATATTTCCTAAATCCTAAAAAGTTCCAAATTTATTTAAAATTTCCAACAAAAAAAAGGTGCAAACCTCCATTATCAACCAATTTTTTAACTTTTATTTGTATTTTTTTTTTTGAAATTTAAAAATTTTTGGGTATTTTTCATAATTTTTAAGTTGAGATTATAGTAACTGACTGGAGTTTTTTTTTTTTTATATATATTGTTTTAATTATATTATTGTGTAAAAGGGCATTACCTTTAATCAGGAACGCAAGGGTTGACCAAATTTTCTTATTTAAATTTCGGAGGTAAAAGTATTTTTTAAAAAAAAAAATTAAAAATACACCTAGTCAAGGAACATAGTAAATCTTACCCCGTAAAATGTATATTTTAAATAAATATGTTAACAAAAGAAAAAGAAAATACAAAACAAAGTATAAAAGAAAAATGTAATTGCAAAGTGCATTCGCTTTATGAAAATTAAGCAACATGTTGACCTAAGGTCATTGAAGCCTAATATTTTGGTGAAATCCCTAACAATCATATTTACACATCAAAATGGACATCGGCTTTAAGGAAAGGGACTTTCATTCCATTTTCATTTTCTTGTTGAAATTTTTTAATCAATCAAGTCAAGGGTACAATCTTAAGGTACTAGAGGTTTACAGTAAATTCTAATTAAACCTGAACTAGATTCCTCACTTGTAATAGCTCATGCCAAGCAAAAGCAACAATAACAAAAAATTTAATTTTTAATTTTTATTCACTTAATGTTGCACTCAATTTTTCTATCATTACTTTGCAATTTTAAATAAAATTAACTAATAATTAGGCTAACCCTTAAAGTTCATAAATTAAAAATTATATTAATCCTAATATTTTAAAACAAAACAAAATATTCAAATTTATATAATTACAAAACATACTTTGTTTGAAGACTAAATTTTTTTATTGACAAACAGATTGAGACAAATATGATGTAATGTTATTATTTTAGTTAGCTTGATCCCATAAGCAAAACCTTTTGTTTGTAATTGTTAGATAGCTTAGTTTTGGACGTAATGGACATAAACGAAGGTGCTTCGATTCATTGCAAAGCTAACAAGTGTATTCATGCAAAGGTAATAAGCTAACAAGTGTATTCATGCAAATGTCTGCTATTGATAAACAAGACGGAGATATATGTCTTGCTGATAGTACAACGACACATACAATCCTACGGAATCAGAAATATTTTCGGAGTGTGACTTTGCTCAAAACAAAGGTTAATACCATATCATGTCCAACAGATCTGATTGAACGCTCCGAAAAAGCCACAATATTTTTACCAAATGGTACTAAATTATATATCAATGATACTTTATATTCAAGCAGGTCCAGAAGAAATCTGCTTAGTTTTAAAGATATACGGCGTAATGGATATCATATTGAGACTATAAATAAAAAGAATGTTGAATATCTATGTATTACTTCCAATGATTCGGGCCGGAAGCTCATTGTAAAAAAGCTGCATGCTTTCTCATTCGGATTATATTATATAGTTATAAAA
The DNA here is from genome assembly GCA_003430845.1 of Xanthoceras sorbifolium. Lineage (NCBI taxonomy): Eukaryota > Viridiplantae > Streptophyta > Magnoliopsida > Sapindales > Sapindaceae > Xanthoceras > Xanthoceras sorbifolium. The sequence continues at coordinate 19,055,268 of CM010611.1, forward strand.
AATGTAGAAATTTATGCAGTTACGAACCAGAAGTTCTCAGATCAAAAAATATTTATGTTTTGGCATGACCGTCTAGGTCACCCAGGATCTACGATAATGCGTAAGATCATTAAAAATTCTCATGAACATCCATTAAAGAACCAAAAGATTTATTTGTTACGTGAGAATATATGTACTGGATGTTCACAAGGGAAGTTAGTTATCAGACCATCTTATTCTAAAGTTTTGAATCCCCATCATTCTTACAAAGAACTCAAGGGGATATATGCGAATCTATTCATCCACCAAGTTGACCATTCTGCTATTTTTTATTCTAATTGATGCATTTTCAAGATGGTCACACGTTTGTTTATTATCTACTCTTAATGTTGCTTTTGTCAGATTACTTGCACAGGTTATTAGGCTTCGAGTATATTTTCCAGATTATCCGATAAAATCAATACGCCTTGATAATACTGGTAAGTTTACATCTAAAACATTTTATGAGTATTGCAAAGCAGTTGGGATTGATGTTGAGCACCCAGTTCCACATGTGCACACCCAGAACGGATTAACAGAGTCATTTATCAAACGTCTCCAAGCAATTGTGAAAACTTTATTATTAAGAATACAATTACCAAATTTTGTTTGGGGACATGCTATTTTACATATTGCTGTATTAATCTGTCTCCGACCTACTACTTATCACCGGTATTCACCATTACAACTTGTGTTTGGTCATCAACCTAATATATCTCATTTACCTACTTTTGGTTGAGCTGTATATATTCCAATTGCTCATACTCAAAGAAATAAATTGGGTCCCCAAAGACGTCTAGGGATATATGTTGGTTTTGATTCGCCGTTAATTATTAGATATTTGGAACCTTAGACGGGTGATCTTTTTACAGCACGATTTGCGGATTGTCATTTTGATGAGACAAATTTCTCATCTCTAGGGGAAAGAAAAAATTCTCCTGAAGAGAAGCGGGACTTTTCTTCGAAGGTTCCAAATTTAATCCATTTAGATCCATACACATCTCAGTGTGAGAATGAGGTGCGCAAGATAGTGCATCTTCAAATAATTGCTAATCAGTTACCAGATGCATTTACAAATGCTAACAGCATCACAAAATCGTATATACCAACTGCTACTGTACCAGCCCGGGTGATTGTTCCAGAAGAACGATCTATACAATTGATAGCAACTGAATCATCTGCTGCACGCACATACCACTTGGATCAAAAGATACAGTTCCTCGGAAGAAGAAAGTAAATTATCAGGACTCTGATGTAAATAAAACTCAAATTACAAATAAATCCACTTTCTTTGAATCAACTGCAATAGAGTTAGATATCCCTGAAGAGACACAAGTCCCTGAAGTGACAAAAGTCCCTGAAGTGGCAGAAGCTCCTGAAGTGACAAAAATCCCTAAAGAGATACAAGAAACTATAAATGAAGAAATATTCATAAATTATACAAGAGAAATGTGGAATAGTGAAGAAACAATTATCGATGATATATTTTCATACATAGAAGCTATTGAAATTATTAATGATGATTATAAACCTCATGGTATTGATGATTGTAGACAAAGACATGATTGACCTAAATGGAAAGAAGCAATTCAAGTAGAATTAAATTCTTTAACCAAATGTGAAGTAATTGGATCTGTAGTCCAGACACTTGAAGATATCAAACCCGTCAGATATAAATGGATTTTTGTACAGAAACGTAATGAGAAAAATGAAGTCGTGAGGTATAAGGCACGACTTGTAGCACAAGGTTTCTCACAGAGACCTGGTATTGATTTCGGTGAAACGTATTCACCAATGAATACGATTACATTCCGATTTTTATTAAGTTTGGCTGTTTCAGAAAAGCTTGAAATGCATCTAACGGATGTAGTGACCGCTTATCTATATGGTTCACTCGATTCAGATATTTATATGAAAATTCCTGAAGGATTTAAAATGCCAGAAGTATATAAATCGAGATCTCGTAATTTGTATTCAATAAAGTTACAAAGCTTCATGTATGGATTTTGAACGAATGTGGTATAACCGTCTTAGTGAATATCTGATCAAAGAAGGGTATATTAATGATCCGCTATGCGCATGTGTTTTTATAAAGAAATATGAATCTGAATTTACTATTGTAGCAGTATATATTAATGATATGAATTTAGTTAGAACTCCTGAAGAGCTCCTGAAAATTGCTAAATATTTGAAAAGGAAATTCGAAATGAAAGACTTAGGAAAAACAAAGTATTGTCTCGGTCTGGAGATCGAGCATAAACCAAACGCAATACTTGTCCATCAATCAACATATGTTGAAAAGATTCTTAAAAGGTTTAATATGAACAATGCTCATTCATTAAGTACTCTTATGGTTGTTAGATCTCTTGATCCTAAAAAGGATCCATTCCGGCCTAAAGAAGATGATGAAAAGATACTTGGTCCTGAAGTATCATATCTTAATACGATTGGTGCTCTATTATATCTTGCACAATGTACTAGACCTGATATTGTATTTTCAGTAAATTTATTAGTAAGATTCAGTTCAGCACCAACTCGAAGATATTGGAATAGAATCAAACATATTTTTCGTTACCTTCGTGGTACAATAGATTTGAGATTATTTTATGCATCTAACAATTTTTCAGGTTTAATTGGTTATGCTGATGCTGGATATTTATCTGATCCCCACAAAGCTCGTTCGGAAACGGGATATGTTTTTACCTATAATGGCACAGCACTCTCATGGCGATCCACAAAGCAAAATTTTGTTGCTACATCCTCCAATCATTCTAAGATCCTTGCACTTCATAAAACAAGTTGAGAATATGTCTGGTTAAATTCTGTTATTCATCATATTCAAAGTATATGTGGATTTCCCTCATCCACAAAAATGCAAACTCCAATATTTGAAAATAATGCGGCTTGTATTGCTCAGATTAGAGGAGGATATATCAAAGGAGATAAAACCAAACATATTTCTCCAAAGTTCTTCTATACTCATGAACTTCAATAAAGTCAACAGATTGATGTCAAACATATACGGTCTATAGATAATCTTGCAGATCTATTTACTAAAACATTACCAACATCAACATTTGAGAAATTAGTAAATGGCATTGGCATGCGTCGACTTTACAAGTTACAGAATTAATATAAAATAATTTTTATCAGGGGGAGCGTCCAATCTGTGGGAGCATCCAATCAGGGGAAGTAAATTTTTGAAGAAAGAAATATATATACACTGTACTCTTTTTTCCTTCGACCGGATTTTATCTCACAATGTTTTTAATGAGGCAGTTTTGAGCATATGAAATACATTTGTAATCCAGAAGATCATGACATATATTTTTAAAGAATGATCCAAAAAATCACTATATATATTTTAAGGGATGATTCAAAAGATCACATTATATATTTTACTAAAGTTTTGTCTCATTGGTTTTTCCTAGCAAATTTCAAATAGAAATAAAATAATAAAATTCAAGTGGGGAATGCTATGGGATAATGTGGATTTCTATTATTTTATACATGTTATTGTGTTTCTTAAGGGCAAAGGATTCTTAGCAATGATGGTCTCTTACACGTGTCTAAATATTGTGGAAAGGTTTGGGTGGTTAGCTGCCTATTTATACGGGTTTGTTTACTAAATGTGTGTCTAGGTATTTACTAAAAAGGCAACATAAAATCTCTCACATTCTATTTCTCTCTGATTTATTTCTGGTTTGTTTTCTCCTAATATGTTTCATTTCTTTTCATAATAGTTCTCCAGATATAATTATAATTTTATTTATAATAAATACAAAAATATAAGTTGATTAATGAGAGCTGAGATGAGAGTACAAAGTAATCAAAATCCAAATTGAAATCATATTTGATAATTTTTTTATGTCAAGGTACCGTTAGTCCCTTTCTTCTCTTTAATTTTAAGATTAATCATAAAATAAATAGCTACAAGATTGTTTTTTCATAATATTCTTATTTTTTATTGTTGCCCTAATGGCCTAATAAAAAAAATGCATGGACATCAACTCTGAAAAAAAGTGAGATATTTCTTAACAAATTATATATATATATAGTATAATACTCTATAAATTAATAACCTCAATTAAATAATATTTTTAGCCGGTCCTGAGTTGGGACTAATGTGGTAAATTAATAATTCGCTAATTTTATAAGATAGTACATTTAAAAGCAAATACATAGATTCCACTTAATATATAAATTAATAATTTCCTTATACATCAAAATTTTATATATATATATATATATACATGACTCAATTAGGAGGCCTTTGTAAAATATGACTCCAATATTACTTATTTTCTCCTAAAATTGATGTCTCATTAGACCTCATCTCTAATTTTTCTTAGTGCATTAAGAAGCTCTGATGTAGTGTTTAGAGGTGGGCAAAAATCTAATGAACAGAACCGAACCAGTGAATCGAACCGGTCCAAATCAGTTTTGGATCGGTTCAAGATTCTTAATGGATTGGTTCGGTTCATTTTTTTAGGAACCGGTCATTATCGGTTTGGTTCGCGGTTTGGATTTCGGATCCGCGATCCGAACCGGTAACCTGCTATATAAATTTAAAAAAAAAAAAAAAAAACCTAGTCTACTGCCTCCCTCGTTCAGTCATTTTTCTTAGCCTCATAAACACAGACAGAGCAACGCTCTCTCTTTAAAACCATCTGATTTGATTTTTCTATTGTTTATTTGGAATTTTTATTATTATTTATGGATGGATATTTGGATTATTATATATTATTTAGTAGTTGTTTGTAGACTGTTATCTATGGATTGTTAACTGTTATGTTTGTTATTTATAGAATGTTATTGTGTTGTAATAGCTAAGATTTCAAATTCATTGGAATATTGTATGAACAGGTTTATATTGAAAACTTGGAATGTTATTTGAATTTTGAACATGTTTATATTGAGAACTTGTTATTTGATTATTATACAACTTTTGTACTGTGGAGGACTTGAGGTTTAAATTAATAGGCTTAAAATATGAATAATAACAGAGTAAAAACCAAGTCCATTTGTATGGCCCAATAGGTCCATGAACCGATCAAATTGAATCGGATCGAATTGGTTCGAATCACTTTAGACTTTTCGGTTGGATTGGAGCACTTTGAAAAACTGATCAATTGTCGGATTGGTTCGGATCATATAAAAAGTGAACCGATCCAACTGACGCCCACCCCTAGTAGTATTCTCATGTTGCAAGAGAAAATTATGCAATGTGTAAAATAATGATAATTCATAATTCAATAATTAGATAATATTAGTATAATCACAATACATAATACATTAAGTTCAATGCTTTGAAAAATAAAATAAAATAAAGAATACCTTGATAAATTAACTTTTTTATTAATTAATATATAAATTAATAAATTATTAATTTATCGATTAAATAATATCTCGATTAATTAATAATTCTTCATGGTCCCAGGACTATTAATTTATAGAGGTTTTACGATATATATAAGTAAATTTGTTCATCTACAAGTGAAATCGACCTTTGAGTTTATTGACAAAGACCTCCGATGCTGTTATTCAAACTCCATCCAATTTAACGGTTGATCATATTTGACTCTTAACAATACCAAAATGTCCTCAAATAATATAGAAAATTACTAATATTTATTAAATAAAAAAAATATTAAAAAAACAGTTCAAAAGATGAGATGAACTGTAGATTTTAATATTTTTTTTAGTTTTTATTTATTTATTAAATAGTAGTAATTATATATATTATTTGAGGACATTTTGGTATTATTAACAGTTAAATATGGTCAACTTTTAGATTGGATGGAGTTAGACTAACGGCAGGAGAAGTCTTTGCTAAAAAACCTAAAGGTTGATTCCACTTGTAGATGAGCAAACCTCAGAAGTTCAAGTGTTATTTGCTCTCTCTCTCTCTCTATATATATATATACATATAAATATAGAACAAATAACACTGTACCTACCTGAGTTTGTTGAATTACATTCGGAATCAAAGTTTACAAAAACTCACACTGAACTCCCTGATTTTAAGTTTGACCATTAAAAAATAGGATTGATCGTTAAAAAAAGGAAAAGTAAAAGAAGAAGTAAAAGATTCATAGTTGATCTACCATAGATCCACCATGGATCGCAAAACTGAGAAACTTGAGCATACTTTTTAACGGTTAAACTTAACGTTAGGGGAGTTCAGTGTAAATTTCTATAAACTTTGATTTCAAATGTAATTCAACAAATTTCGAGTAGATTCAGTGATATTTATTCATGAATGTACAAGAGATGGTGATCCTTTAAGATTAATTTAGAGTTTAATAAATTAATAATTGGTGTTTATAGTAAAATTAAGATATTTAAAATTTAAAGAGTTAATTGCACCCACATCCCTTGAGGTTTTGTCAAGTACATGTAGAATCAACTTTATCGTTTATTGACAATGACCTCCCCTGCCGTTAGTTGACTTCCGTTAGACTTAACTGTTGACCAACTTTAACCGTTAAAATGACCAAAATACTCATAAAACTATATTTTTTTTATTAAATAAAAAAAATAAGGTTAGATCTCTACCGTCCATCTTAGGTGAGATGGACGATAGAGATTGTTCTTCTTAAAAAAAAACTATTATAAATTTTTTAATTTTTTTAAAAAAATTAAAGTTTGAAAGGTGGAGATCCAATCTGGAGATTGGATCTCCACAAAAAAAAAATAATAATAATAAGAAAACAAAAGAAGAAACTTGCTGGAGATTCAGCCATGGCTGAATCTCCAGCGCGACGAACCCAGAAGGGTTCGTCAACGAAGATGAACTCATCTGGGTTCGTCAACGATCTGGGTTCGCCTTCGATCTAGGTATTAAAAAAAAAAATTCAAAGAACCCTTTCTGGGTTCTTCAAAGAACCCACTGGGTTCGAAGAACCTAAACATTCTTCCCAATTTTTTTTTTTTGAGATCCATTTTCCAGATTGAATCTCCACCGTCCACCAATCTTGATGGACGGTTGAGATTCAATCTGAAAAATGAATCTACATTAATTATAATTAATTTTTTTTATTTTAATTAATTTTTTTTATTTTAATTAATTTTATTATTATTATTTTAATTTTTAAATAAATCCTAACCGTCCATTTTTAAATATGGAGGGATGAAAATTTTTTTAATCTTTTAATTTGTTATTTAATAAAATAAAATTAAAAAAGTTTAAAAAGACGAAAATACCCCTGACCATGTTAAGTTTGACTAAAGTCAACTAACGGCAGGGTAGGTTATTGTCAATAAAAAATAAAGTAGATTTTACCTGTAGCTGGTAAAATTTCAGGAGTTGTGGGTGTAATTAATTCAAATTTAAATATAGGTATACTAATCAAAATAGCATAGAAATTAGTTTATTAGAGGGGCAATAATCGCCAACCTAAAATAAAATAGGCCGTCTAGTCGTATTTTAAAACTTGATAGATACAACCTTAACGTCCCACGTAGACGTACGCCACCATACTCGCACACACCACTCTTCTCTTCCCGCCATAAACACTCACAGGTCAAGTAATTGTACTCTCTCTCTCGCACTCGCTTCGCTTTTCGCTCAAAAACTTTCTAGTTCTCGCAGAAACAAACTCTGGAGGCCGAGCCATGGCGGGTGGTTCTAGGGTTTGCTCCGACACCGCTTACGCCTCTCAGAGATCCGGAGCGGGCACCATAAACCGGATCCGACTTGAGAACTTCATGTGCCACAGTAGTCTCCAAATCGAGCTCGGCGAGTGGGTCAATTTCATCACCGGTCAAAACGGAAGTAATCACTCTCACGCTCTCTCTACATTATATTTCGAATTGTTCTTTTATTTTTCATCTGTGCGTGTAAAACCGTTGATTGTGAATTTTGGTGCCCTTGTGGTAGTTTGGTAGTAAATGGAGGTTAAGAGAAAAAGCTAAATACAGTCACCGGTGATACATTTATAGAAGTGATTTTGATACTTGTCCATTTTATTTACAAAAATGCCACTTGTTTGATTAACTATGATCCATTTTTTTAATATTTATTTTATTTACCTAAAATGCAAGTAAAAGTAGTGAGCGACATAGTTGCTCAACTGTATTAGCACTCATCTTAGGTTAATGGATCTATTAATTTATTTGAATACTTTTGTGTATCAAATAAATAAATTATTTGAATGCTGAATGTCATTAGGTTTCTGGTGGTTACAGGTGGAAAGAGTGCAATATTGACTGCTCTTTGTATTGCATTCGGGTGCCGGGCCAAAGGGACTCAAAGGGCTGCTACTTTGAAGGATTTTATCAAAACTGGTTGCAGGTTTGCAATATTTAATGATAAAACAATACTTGACTGTTGTGGGATTCGATTTTATATATTTGTATTTTATTTTTCAGCTATGCTGTTGTTCAATTGGAATTGAAAAACCAAGGAGAAGATGCATTTAAGCCGGAAATTTATGGTGACTCCATAACTATAGAACGCAGGATTACTGAGTCTACTACCTCCACTGTTCTAAAGGATCACCAAGGTTTATATCAAATGCTTGTATTTTTTTAAAACTTTATCCAATATTTTATATAAAATTATTTTAGCAATCTGATTTGGCTCGATTGAAATTGTAAATGATTTGCATGAGAGGCTGGGATGATTGACTGATCTTGTTTTTTAACTGAAATATTTGACAGGGAAAAGAGTTGCCAGTCGAAAACAGGAGCTTTATGAACTAATAGATCATTTTAATGTGAGTATTTTTTTTTCCCTAATACATGTTTATATTGTTTTCCATCAGCAAGGTGTTTTCTTGGATTCTTCATATTTGTGGGGTCTTGTTGGTACTTGAGTCAATGACAAGAAAGGAGCTCTTGCCTGTTGTGGCCATTATGTGTTATATAGCCTTTTGGGTACTGGAGACTTTGTTAATCCTTACTACATGATAATTTGAATGTGTATTCTGAACAAACTTGTTGCATGATTAGGTTTCTTATGTGATTGAGAATTCCCTCATCTACATAAGTTGTAACATGCTGGTACATGGAAATTTAAGTGGCATGAACCCTTGATATCAATTAAGATGGGATCACATTTAGACAGAAGAAATCAACATATAAGATCTGAAGGTGTTGAGTGTTAACTGATGTCTTTCATTGAGAAATTTTGGGGTTTAAAGAATATTTATCGATTTTATTGATATGCAGCTTCTATCCTGTATATAATAAATAGTTTTGCTGAATATTAAGGACTACTCGGCACAATCCTTTCAATATTGTAATGGCAGAGATAATTGCTAGCCTTTGAATAGGTTTTTTCATGATTTGGAATAAAAACCTGACAATATCAGTTTAAAGTATAAGGTAAACCTTAGATGTGTTTACATAGCCATATAAAGTTCTTTATTTTTTTTTTTTTAATGAACTTCTTACAAAACTTTGCCATTTGTTATTAAAGTGGGATGCTACAAGGGCAGTCTGAATGCCTTCTAAACCCTAGTTAGGCATGAACAAAATCACGATCACATGATCATCCTCAAATGATCCTATAATGGACCAACTTAATTACATAGAATCTTATAAGCAAATTGTTCACCTTAGAAGTAAACAGTAACCTGCCACTAGGTGATGCTATGATCATCTATATGTGCTCCTTATGTTTCTCTTTGCATCTCCATTCCCTTGGTGGAAATTATAAAGGGTCATGATTCTTGGTTCACTTTTATTTTATTCTAAAATTAGGATAAAATAAAATGAAAATTGGCTTTTATTCTTAGTATCATTAGTATCCAAAAACATGTTTCATCTAGCATCCAAGAACAGTAACCAAGCAATTTCTTTTAAAAATGTTTGTATCCCGTGCTTTTAAAACCAATAATTGTATTTGGATGTCAAATAATCCTTAATATTTCCTACCTTTTCTTTTTTGTTCTTTCCTACAAGCAATCTAAACAAGCATTGGACTTTTCTGGGTTTGATTTCTCTTTTTTGTATTGAAATTATTCTTGTTCATGGATGTTTAAACTGTTTTACTTTACATTGTACAGATTGATGTTGAGAATCCATGTGTTATAATGAGCCAAGACAAAAGCAGAGAGTTTCTGCATTCAGGGAATGACAGAGATAAATTCAAGGTATTAATATTTAAATGAAAGCATTTATTCTTAAAAGACCTATGTAGATGCTATATTGACACTTCTGTTACTATTCAGTTCTTTTTCAAGGCCACACTTCTTCAGCAAGTCAATGATCTTTTACGAAGCATATACGACCACTTGAGTAATGCAGATGCTCTTGTTGTTGAATTGGAGACTTCAATAAAACCCATACAGCTGGAACTTAGTGAATTGAGGCGGAAGATAAAAAACATGGAGCATGTAGAAGAGATTTCTCAACAGTTACAACAGTTGAAAAAGAAGCTTGCGTGGTCATGGGTATATGATGAGGACAGGCAACTTGAGGAACAAAATGTGAAGATTGGAAAGCTTAAAGATCGTATCCCTGCTTGCCAAGCTAAAATTGATTTTAGACAAGTGAGTTATGAACACTTGGTGACAACACAGTAGGGCATATTCTATATCATACTCATTTTATTCATCCCCTCCCTGTGTTAGAAGGGAATACTCATTGAATGTGCTCTATGGTAATATTTTACTAGATATTTTTCTTTGGGGGCCTCACTAAGTGTATTAGATGCAGTTGCATGCTCAAGTCTTTTCCATTCTCTTTCTAATCAGAGTTTTCAGACTAGTTTGGATGTCTAGAATCAGGTTTCTTGCTGTAGGTCTATTACTACTTATCAAAGTTTTTGTTATGACACTACAATTGCCATTGCGCTTTTATATATTGGTTAATTTCGTTTCTTTCTTTGGCTAGTTATAATATAATTAATGTATATCAGAAAGAAATACAATATCAATTTGAAGGGTGCAACTGAAAGTAAACCATTGCAAACAATTATGTATTAAGCCAAGAAGTAGATAAATTTTACTGCTGAAATTTTGGAGAGATATGTCACTGAAATGAAAATATTTGCAGTCTTTAGATTGAGGATATCAGTTTAGAAATCTATTACTTGAATTCTGTAAAGAACAGAGGAGGACTAGATCTTTGTGTTGGTTCTGGCTGGCTCAACTCCTTAAAACAATCTCTTGCTTTCAGTTTTTCATGAGGCATGTATTATATGGATAACCTTTTTTCTTAGTTTGTTATTTTATTAATATTGGTTGAATGAACTAAATATAGTTTGTATATTTTGGTGCCTTTCAATTTACTAATTTCTTTAGTATTAGGAACTCATGTCTATATTGTTTAAAATTAGGCAATGATGATTCAGTAATAAAGTTCTTTTGATGTATGCTTTGTTTCTTTTAGATCTTATCTCACTTAAGTGGCATAGAGAAACTCTGTTTTGCATTATTTTTCCTTTTATGTGGAATCCTTGAATCTTTGCTCCATCTATTGTATTGAAAGCTGGATCATAAATTGCTATGCTAGTTGTGGTTAAAGCATATTGTTTGATGTATTTCATAGAGAGCACTAGAGAAATTGAGGGGACGTTTTATGGAGAAGAAAGCTCAAATTGCAGTCATGTTGGAAAAGACATCAGAAGTTAAAAGAAGGAAGGATGAGTTAAATCATTTTATTTCCTTGGTATGTTGAATTTGGATTGTTATTCTTTTTATAATTGGAAGTCAGATAGTTTCTAAATGTAACTAATTTCATATAGTTTCTAAATGAAACTACTTTCATTGATTTAAAGATGGTTGTAATGCGTTTGCTGAAATTTGCTGAAAATTCTTTTCTTTTATTTTTCCCAGTCCATTTCTCTTATGATATTGATAAGAACCCACTAGGTAGAATTTACCCTTAAAAACCGGCTTGGAAGAGGAGGGTGCCTAGTAAGTTATATACCAACCGTTAATCCCATACTTAGTGGATGTGGGATAGTAATATTCCACTACACTTCCACAGCCGACGTCCACGGCGGTCCATCATTTCTAGCTGGGTGACTCCGCGGATCCCGCATCGGGTAGCAGTCCTCCCCAGGTTGCCCCATTGTGCGTTGCACGTGCGGGTGCGTGTGGTGCAGGCTTTGATACCAATTGATAAGAACCCATTAGGTAGAACTCACCCTGAAAAACCGGCTTGTAAGAGGAGGGTGCCTAGCAAGTTGTATACCAACCACTAATCCCATACTTAGTGGATGTGGGATCGTAATAGATATATATGTTAAAAGAAAATAATAAAAGAATTGCAAATACTAGGATTATGTAGTGATCTTTAAAATATGTATAAGTTCTTTAGGAAGTTTTCTGAATTCCCTATATAATATTTATGGAAATTTATTACAAAGTACTTCTAACCATGCAGTAGGACTGAATGATTGCCTCTTAAAAAAAAAAAAAAAAATTTTTTTATGATTTTATAATTTTATTTTTGTTACCTTTTACTTCTAATTTTTGTATTTAAGTCTTTTCAGCATTTGTTTATCTTTAGTAGTTTAGCAAATGGTCAAATTTCTACTGTTTTTGGGAAGTACTTGTGACAATACAGATTTGGTTTTTCTGTTTAGGAGATATTGGCCTTAATTTGTTATGTTTTTTTGTATCCCTGTCTTATATTTATTTCCTTTTTCTTTAAATTTTGTCAGCTTTGCAATATGATGTTATCGAAAAGTAACTTTTAACTATGCAGAACTGCTTTATTTATTTGGATGACTTTTACCTTAATGTATTATTTTTTATTTTCATCTTTTTTTATTTTCTTTTTCATTAATTTCTTAAACTCTTGTACTTGTTTTGATGTGCTCTTTAACTGTCTTCTCTACTCTGATCAAGATCTGTTAGATTTAACTTTTGAAATTTCTTGTTATATCCGTTGATGGAAATACTGATCATAGGCAACAAAAGAGAAGCGTGAGCTAGAAGGAGAGCATGACCGTAAAAAAAATTACATTAAGAAGCAGGTGAATCGTCTCAGGTTTCTTGAACAACAAGTACAAGATATTCACGAGCAAGATGTTAAAAATACACAGGTCATTTTCATTTGCCTTGATATGGATAATGTTTGTCATTTTCATTTGCCTTGATATGGATAATGTTTGTTCGTTTTCTTTTAGATTTTTGATTTTTTCATGATAAATGTTTTGATATATATTGCTTCTACGTAGAATTATTTTGTTATTCTTACTTAATCTCTTCAATTGAGAGATTAGGAATATTTATTAGAACGAAGTTACGTACTCCCTTAATTCTAGGAGCAGTAACATAACACAATACAAACTTATCAGGGTTGAGAACAACATAACTCAAACCCCCTTTATTAGCTAACTAACCCAACAATTTCTAACAGCTGCTACTAGCAAAATAACAAACAACTAACAGCAGTACAAACAAACTAACAACAGCACTTTCACCATCCTCCTCAAGCTGGGTAGAAAATGTTTTTCATTCCCAGCTTGTTACATAAATTTTCAAAAATATTTCTAGGAAGAGCTTTTTAAGTATGTCGGTAATTTAAATGGCTGTTGGAGTATACACAAGTTGAACACTACCTTCTTCTAGTTTCTCCTTAATGAAATGTCTATTAATTTCCACGTGTTTTGTCCTGTCATGGTGCATAGGATTTTTAGCAATACTAATAATGGCAGCTTGATTATCACAAAATAAATTCATAGTTTTATCCATAGGTGTTCCAAGCTCTGTTACTTGTCTTCTCAACCAGATTCCTTCGCAAATACCATGTGCCATAGCCCTAAACTCTGCCTCAGCACTACTTCTAGTCTAGAGACCACCGATTGTTCTTACTTCGCCAAGTAACCAAATTACCCCATACAAACGTGCAATACCCTGATTTGGACCTGCTTTTGTGAGATATGCTGCCGAATATGCATCTGTGAAGACATTAACCGTTCTATATGTACCTTTCTTGAAGTAGAGACCCTTTTCTGGTGTCATTTTCAGGTATTTTAGAATTCTGAACACAACATCCATATGCTCTTCTATAGGGTTATTCATGAATTGACTCACCGAACTCACCGAGAATCCAATATCCGGTCTTGTATGGGAAAGATAGATAAGCTTTCCCACAAGTCGTTGGTACTTGCCCTTATCCATCGGAACACCTCCAACACTGCCCAGCTTCATGGTACAATCCATGAGTGTCTCTGCTGGTTTACAATCAAACATTCCGATTTCTCTTATCAAGTCTAGCACATACTTGCATTGAGAAACCACAATACCTTCCTTAGAACTATTTCCATGCTAAGACAATATTTGAGACTCCCTTAATCCGTGATATCAAATCCTTTAGCAAGAAATTGTTTCAAACTCTTAACCTCTTCATCATAATTCTCTGTAAGAATTATATCATCAATATACACAATAAGTATAGTAATTTTACCTCCCAAAGAGTGTGTTACAAACATAGTGTGGTCTGTTTGACATTGTGAAAAACCGTACTGCTTGACAACCCTTGAAAATCTCTCAAACCATGCACATGGGGACTGTTTGAGACATAAAGAGATTTTTTGAGCCTGCACACATTACCGGTCTTCAAATAAGCTACCAAACCTGGTGGAACTTCCATGTATACCTCCTTCTCTAGATCTCCATTTAAGAGCACGTTTTTTTAGGTCCAATTGATGTAAGGGCCAGTCCAAATATGCTGCCAGTGAAAGCAACACTCGGATGGTATTGAGTTTTGCTACTGGTGCAAATGTTTCTTCACAAATAATGCCGTAGGACTGTGTGCATCCCATAGCAACCAATCTCACTTTAAATCATTCAACACTCCCATCAGTCTTATGTTTTACTGTGAATATCCAATTGCAGCCAACTGGTTTCTTCCCCTCTGGCAAGTCTGTCATCTCCCATGTACCATTCTTTTCAAGTGCTGAAATCTCCTCATTAACAGCTGCCCTCCATTCAGGTATTTTAAGAGCTTCATGTATGTTTTTAGGTACTAATTCAGCTACTAATAAATTGACAGAAAAAGCTTGAAAAACTGGAGATAGGTTGTTATATGAAATATACTTACATATAGGATAGATTGGTTTGTTTCTGCATTCTCTCACACTTTTCCTTAATGCAATTGGCCAATCAATATCATCCACAGTATTCTCATTTGAAGATGAGACTATGTTATTACTATCATCTGACCAGTTTCTGTACTAACCTCTCGGACTTGTTTTTCCAATGAAGAGTCATGGCAGTGATGTGACTCATTAATGTTCTCTACGTCCAAGTTTCTTTGTTTTCTGGTATAGACAATTAACTCATTCTCAGTTGCTTGTCTGGACTGAGTTGGCTGACTAGGATTTTTCACTTGTCCAGCTGGAGATAAAGGTGAGCAGAAATATGAGGAACAAATTTGGTGTTTGTGTCATGTGAATTTTGTGTTTCGGTAGAGGTAGAAGGATATGGGTCGGTGCAATGATTTTGAATATAACTTAGTTAGGATAAGTGGAGAGATAGAATGGGACTTGGTAGGAGAAGGAAGTTGAGTAGAACCAGATTTTCTAATTTGAATTTGACTCTTAGGATCAGATTTATGAATTTGAATTGGACTAGGAGACTCAGAGTTTTGAAACAGTGGATTAGGGAGATCAGAATGTTGAACCTAATTTTGATTTTCAAATGGACAAGGAAAAACACAATTCTTATCACACTTTTGAATTAAATCAGAATTTTTCTCAGACTTTTGAGTTTGAACTTTTGAAAAAGGATATGTATCTTGATCAGTTGACAAAGTTTCCCAAAACCGAAATTCATCTCGACTCAAACCCCAACAAATAAAACCTCATGGACTGGAGAATAACACTTATACCCCTTTTTGGTAGGAGCATACCCAACAAATATGCATTTAATGGATCATGGATCCAATTTACTCCAATTAAAAAAACTGACATGAATAAAAACACTACAACCAAACACCTTAGGAGGAAGTTGAGACATAAGGTGATTATTTGAAAATTTCATAAGAAACACTTGAGAAGGAGTTTGAAATTTTAAGTACCCTAGATGTCTATTAATCAAATATGTAGCAGTAAGACTAAGAACTGCTTCACCCCCATATTGTTTTGGAACATTATAGAAAAACATAATGGACTGAGCTACTTCTAGAAGATGTCGGTTTTTTCTTTCAGAGACTCCAGTTTGTTGAGGAGTTTCAACACAGGAGCTTTGATAAATTATTCCATCATTGATCAGATAAGTTTTTAATATAGAATTAAAATACTCTTTTCCATTATCAGTTCTCAAAATTTTAATTTTGGTTTGAAATTGATTATAAATCATTGTATTAAAATTTTTAAACGTCTGACTTCAGATTTTTCTTTCATAAAAAATACCCAAGTAAGTCGAGTATGATCATCAATGAAGGGTATAAACCATTTAGCTCCTATAATATTAAGAACTCTAGGACCCAAATATTGCTATGAATCATAGAAAATGGAGATGATGGCTAATATGGTTTTTGTGGATATGTTTGGACAATTGACATATTTCACAAGAAAACAACTTTGAATTTTTATTTCGAAATAGAATAGGAAACAACTTTTCAAGATGAATAAAATTCAGATATCCTAACCGATAATGCCATAACAAAATAGCACTATCATTATTTGACCAAGAAAGAGTTTGAAATTGACTCTTGAATGAAACAAACTCAGCTGATTTACATTAATTTTCAGATTTTGATTCAGGCCTTAGAAGGTAGAGTCCATCAAACACATAAGCATTGCCAATCATCTTCCCGGAAATCAAATGCTGAAATTCATAGTGTTTAGGAAATAATTTAGTAACACAATTCGACTCCTTAGTGAGTTTACTAATTGATAATAAATTACAATCCAATTTTGGCATTAAAAGAACTGAATGTAAGATTAAATTTTCAGATATAACCACTGAACCTGTGCCTACTACATTGGATAATGATCCATCAACAATCTTAACTGACATATTACCGTGACAGGGAGTGAAACTCTTGAAAATCTTATCATCTCCAGTCATGTGGTCTGAGGCACCGGAATCCACAATCCAAGGTTTGCGAAAGTACCTTTTTGAGCTACAGAACTAGTACCAAAGATTTTGGTATTGGATTCTTGCAATTGTTGATGTTTAAAGAACTGTAACATGGCTGCTATCTGCTCTTTGTTGAATGGATTGGACTTGGGTGCAGAGACGTTTTCCTGACCAGTCGCTAAATTCCCATGACTATTGCTGCTATAATTTATGCTTTGACCAGGCCTCCAATCTGTTGGTTTTCCATGTATCTTCTAGCAGGTTTACTTAGTGTGACCTGGTCTACGACAATGGTCACACCATGGTCTTCCTTTCCTAGATCGATTATCATAAGAATGAGTCCCTTGTGCAGCAAGGGCTAAACTTTCAAAACTGTGAGAATGGGATTCTGATTTTGATGAACTTATCATCACTCTCTTTCGGCTCTCCTTTCTATGCACCTCAGAAAAAACTTCACGGATATTTTGCAGCGGTTTGACAGCAAGAACTCGGCCTCTAACAACATCCGAATTTTGGTTGAGACCAAGTAAAAACTTGAAGATTCTCTTATGCTCTACAATTTCCTTGTACAAGACACCATCATTTGGACACTTCTATTGATGCTTCTAAAAAATATCTATCTGCTGCCAGTATTTGGTCAAGGTATTATAGAATTGAGTGACTGACATGTCTCCCAATCGCAATTCGTTTAGTGTACTCTCGATGCCAAATAGTTCAGCAACATTATCACTGCTGGAATAAGTTTCCTTTGCTTCCTCCCATATATCATAAGCAGTTTCATACAACAAAAAATTCTCTCCTATATCATTTGTCATGGAATTGATCAACCATGACATCACTATAATATTTTCGATTTTCCATTTTTTGAAGGTGAGATCCTCTTTAACTGGTGATGGAGAACAGCCAGTGATGTATTCATTTTTGCCCATTTAGTTAATGACCAGTGATGGGTATGTGATGATTATGAGAAGAATCAGATCCACCATTGTTACTGCTGGTGATTTCTGCGTTGGAAGAAGAAGAAGGTATAGTGGACGATGAACTATTGTATCAACTTCCTCAGTCATCTTAGAAGAAATTTTTGATTCAGAGTCTACTCTGATACCATGTAGAATTATTTTGATATTCTCACTTAATCTCTTCAACTGAGAGTTTAGGAATATTTATTAGAAAGAATTTACTTACTCCCTTAATTCTAGGAGCAGTAACATAACACTATACAAACTTATCAGGGTTAAGAACAACATAACTCAAACCCCCTTTATTAGCTAACTAACCCAACAGCTTCTAACAGCTGATACTAACAAAATAACAAACAACTAACAGCAGTACAAACAAACTAACAAGAGCACTTTCAACAGCTTTGGTATCTAGCCTTTCTTTTTGTCAAAATTATTTTGAATAAAGTGTTTTTGTTTTAGATTTGACATGCTATGAGCATGATGCTTCGTTGCTTTCAGCTTCTTTGAAATAAATTTCAGATGTTTACATGACAATCTTCAAAAGGGATTTTAATGTGATACAGTCAATAAAGGAAAAAGGCTTTTTAAATTTAAAAAAGGATTAAAATAAAAACCAAAGGAAAAGGACTATGTTTTATAAGATTATTGCATATCCTGGATTCCTGATATTGCTAACCAATTGTTAGCAATATCATAGAATGTTAATGTTGGATTAACCAAGTGGCAGGAATCATGACACTTGTGTTGTGGTGGTTTTGTGATCAATTGTTAGCAACGGTTTGTTTAAAAAAATTGTTAGCAATGGTCAAAACCTGGACATTGTTTAGCGTGTGAAGTATTAATTTTAAATTTCATTTTTCTCTCATCTTCCCATATAGAAATTTATACATAGCTACAATCCTAAACATTTATGTTCACTGATTCCATTTCTCTCAACTTGCTGGATGGATTCACAGGGTTCTCTTGAAGTTATTCCTGTAAGATCTAATAATACTTTGTAGCCAAAAAGTTCTCAATGGTATTTAATTACCGTAGAAAGAACCTGTTGACCAAATAACTCTTGAGGCAATATATTTTATTGTATTAGCATGCTGAGGTCTTTCCTCTGTCAAAATAATTGTGTTAATTTATTGCTTTATTGCTGTATCATTAGGGTGTTCTCCCGCTAGATAGTTTAACCTAGTTGAAGAATATTTTTCTGATTTTATAATTGCTGCTTTAACCAGAGTGGCAGACATAGGATTGGTTATTTTAACCAGGCATCATTGAAATATAAGATTTATTAATTTTGGTATTGCTATAGGCTGAGGCGGCTGAAATAAAGGAAAAGCTGAAGGAACTCCAAAATGAGGTTGATGCTGCTAAATCAACTATTACAAGGTTAGATATTTATTCATTTAATCCTTTTGTGTACCCTAGTGTTTAGTTAGATATTGCTTATTTGGTAAGTCCTATGACATTTCAGGTTGAAGGAAGAAGAAAGTGCCTTGTCAGAGAACCTATACAAGGAAATGAGTGAGATTAAAAAGATTGCCGATGAGGTATAAAATGTCTAAGATATTTAGATATTATAAAATGGGTAAATTGCAATGGAGGACCTCGATACTTAGCCATATTGCAATAAAACCGCGAGTTTAGCTTTAATTACATGTTAGTACTGTACCATTGGTTTACTCAGTCAAAAATAACGGTTTGACCATGATTTATGCGTGAAATGATTAAGCTACCACTGGTTAAAAAATAATATTAAATTTTTAAAATAATACTGAAATTTTTTAATTTTTTTAATGGATCTCCATCGTCAATCAAGATTAATAGACGGTGGATATCATATTAAAAAAAAATTAAAAAAAAGAAAAAAATAGTGGAGATCTAATCTCAAGAACAATTAAAAAAAAATTTGTTTGGAGCAGATCCGCTCCGTTGATGGACAATGTCGTCCCATCGTGCTCCATCTGCGATGGAGCTTCTCCGTCTATGGTGGAGCCTCGCCATTGGTGATGGAGCATATATGCTTAACCAGACATTTTTTTTTTTTTGGTTCGTGGTGGGATGGAGATTGGATTCAATTCTGCCAAGAACAAAATTTTATTTTATTTTATTTTTTAATCTTACTAAATCAATTTTTAATTTTCTTTTTTTAATTTTTAATCAATATGACCTCTACCGTCCATCAATAGAGATTCATTAAAAAAATTAAGGCGAACTAACCATATTACCCTTCCGATTATTGGTTGATTGTCAACTTTAACGGTCAACCAGTTAATCAAGGGTACTAACGTGTAATTAAAGCAATATGGTCAAATATCAGGATACTCTGTTTCAATTTGCCCTTATAAAAATGAGGGTTATACTGCTGGTGTTCTGATTTTGTGGTTTGTGTTTTTCTGTTTATTTTATTGAATGTATTAGTGATTTCATTTTGGTTTGATACTGTAACCATAAAAGTTGATGCATTAGTTTTTGTTGATAGTGGCAAAGTTGGTATTTCTTCTTCATTGTTTAATTTTCTTGCTTATTGTATCTATCTCTGGTTGTTGCTGAAGCATATTATCAATCGATGAACAATAAGGTTGCGCTTGCTTTTGGTTAATTTTCTGTGTCCGAGTAATATAGGATTCTGAACTTTGTTGTTTATTGTGAGGGATAATCTTGCTGTATCTGCTGCACTCTAATTGTCATAATTTTGATGTTGATATTTTGAGGAAGTGATTGGAAAAGCAGTAGGATTTAATTCTTCGGATATATGTTTCTATAATCATCTTTTAATTGATTAGACTGACTTAAATGTCTTGAATTGTATTTGTATTTGCCAGATATACTAGTTTTATGAAAGGATGCCTAGATGCCTGTGAACAAGTAACTGTTTTTGAGTCCATGGACATGGGCACCATATAACATAATTGGTTGTTAAAGTTTGGACGATAAATTTTTTTTTAACTAAACATATTGGAGTTTGTCCTGGTTTGATTGTTTGATTGTGATTGCTTTTGACATTGGCAGTCTTTGCCTGATTTGTGGTGTGTTTTGATCCACTAAAATTGTGCAATGTTTCTTAAAAATATTGTTTTTGCATATGCTAATCGCTTTAATGTATTTATATTCATATAAAGTTATAAAAAATCAAAATCTGCTGTTCCAAGCGTAAGATTTGCCTTTCTTGAATATATTTTGTATTCAAATGATTTGGGTTTTGGTTTCTAGATTGAAGATCACGAGAAGAAGTATAGTGAGATAAAATCTTATGTCCTTGAGCTTCAGCAGCATCAAACCAACAAGGTGTGTGCCACTCTATAGTCTTGTTATCTTAGATTTATAAAAAAGATGATAGAACTTGAGTGCAAAAGAGTTACTTGTTTTTAACATATAATTGTTTGTACATGCCTTCTTATTTCGACCATTTTTTCTCAACAGGTTACAGCCTTTGGAGGAGATAGAGTGATTAATCTTTTACGTGCAATTGAGAGACACCATCGTACATTTAAAAGGCCACCCATTGGTCCGATTGGCGCACATGTGGTTAGTGGTAGATGATTGAGTGAATCTGTGATTGGATGTGTGCCCTTGTCGATTTCTCTCTTTATTTACGTATTCTCTTTGTGTATTCCATACCTTCTGAATCAATGATTGTACTGGTATGTTATTGTTTTTATCTTCATTTTGGATATTCAGAATTCTAATTTAATATACTTTTTTTCCCTCAAATTTCCTTTTGAAGTTTTTTTTTTATGTTTTTGTCTCCCTTCAAACCAGTCATTGGCTATATCTCTTTCCTTGATGAAGGTAAACACCTGGTTTGGCTAAATACATAATAAATAATATGACTGTTCAATATCAGTTTCTCACTGTTACCTACACTTTTCTTCTTGCATCATTACCTTGCCAAGATTTTGGCAAATTTAGAACCTAAAAAGTTAAACCTATATTGCCATGTTGAGGTGACAGCATTTGTTAAACATTTGGAAGCAATTATCATTAACAAAGTGTCGACTACAAATATTACTTCATTTTCCTTAATTCTGCAGAAATTGGAATTGTAGTCATTCAGTACCAGAGTGATAGTTGGTTTGGTTAGTTCTTGTATTGTCTTTGGTCTTTCTGTAGAAGGCCCTTTTTTGATGGCCTTGTGGACTTCTTGTTCATTTGTTCTATTTCCTTTGTTAATAAAGTCTTTTTGTTTCCTATAAAAAAAGCACCAGAGCGTAGTTTGATTTGTTTCTTTCTCTTTTTCACTGTAAGTTCTTGCTATATTTGAGCAATCATGTCAAATAGTTCAAGATGATCAATTCAATCTGTTTTATTTTAGGTGTATTTCTTTTTAGTAATTGCTGCAGTCCCTTTCATTGATAATAAAAATTATCTTTCTATTACTAGTATTTATTATTTTTTTTCTGCTTTCCACCTTTCTGTGTTACTTATTATTTATTTGCAGTTCAATCAGACTTGCTCTACAGTAAGTGTGTGTTTTTTCTTTGAAGCTGCTACAGTGAAGACTGTTAATTAGAGGGTTAATTTGGCATTGTATTTTTTATCCTGATAATTAGTATTATGCAAAGTCGTACATGGTCTTTTTTCTTGTTAGACATGTAAAATCCTATTATAATAAGTTAAAAAGTAATCACTTCATTTTTCTGGAGTTTAGGAGAATTGGGTTTTCCAGTAATGATGCTCTTTATCTTTTAAGGGGTATTATACTGTAATCTCTTACTATATTCTGACAAATGTATACTGTTGAAGATGCTTAGTCTTTGTTACTGGTTTGCTATCTTGTATCTTTCTTTGTTTCTAAAAGTTTTTGGTTTAGTTTCTTTGTATTTGTACCAATCACTTGCATCGATTATGTATATGAATTTATTTGTAGTGGTTGGTATAAATACAAAATCGTTATCTTTCCTTTGCTAGTATGTGGTTATTACCCATCATTTTTGGGGACGAAGCTTGTAGTATGTTAGATTTTTGTTACAGTTAAATATGTTCGCTCAAGGGTTTATTTGACATTTTTTCTTTTATAATTGGTGAATGCAAGATTCTTACTTCAGTATTGTTATTATTATTATTATTTTAATGCATAAGCATGTGATGTTCTTATTTGTGGTTTATGAGGTCAATGCTATTAGTTGATCAATGTTTGATGTTGCAACGTTATGAGAATAAAGCTGTCCGAATTAATAGCTGGTGAAGTGAATCAGATTTGGACCTTTTGGTTGTAAAAGCTTTCTTTCATTCTGAGAGTTTTTTTTTCTGTTTCAATCTGATTCTTGCGGTGCTAGTTGAATGTTCTGTTTCCTCTTTTGATGAATGAAGTGTAACAATTGTGGAATTGGAATAAAGATATATATGATCTAATTATTTTGATAGGTTTATTTATATGCTTGGGCATCATTTCTATTGCCATGCACAGCTGTTATGATGTTTATAAAACCAGTTCCTAACATAACAATCCTGTACTGCAGACCTTGGTCAATGGAGACACATGGGCTCCTGTAGTTGAGCAAGCAATTGGGAAGCTGCTCAATGCTTTCATTGTTACTGATCATAAAGATGCTCTTCTTCTGAGAGGATGTGCAAGAGATGCACGCTATAACAACCTTCAGATTTATATATATGACTTTTCAAGACCAAGGTAGAAAGCCAATTTATGTTATTTAGCACTCTTGGAAGGTGCCTATGTCTTATGTTTGATGATAATTTCCCGCTTGATATTAGTTCTCACGCTTTTTGTAGGTTGAACTTGCCACATCACATGCTTCCTCAGACAAAGCACCCTACTATTCTTTCCGTTTTACATTCTGATAATCCTACTGTAATAAATGTCTTGGTGGATATGGTAATGTGACAGATTCACCATAGCTCTGGCACTTGCTCCTTTTCTTTTTGGCCGTTCAATATCTTTTGATAATATTTTTTATTTTATTAAGGGCCATGTCGAGAGACAAGTTCTTGTTAAAGATTATGATGTGGGAAAAGCTGTTGCTTTTGAGCAAAGAATTTCAAATCTTAAGGAGGTTTACACTTTAGATGGACATAGAATGTAAGTCACGTCTTGAGTTCTAATATTATATGTGTGCATCCATCTTTCCATTTCCTTTGCCTGTCAATATTTGAAGGAATGTGTAAGATTGATTAAATGCCAACTACTAGCATTATTCTTATAAAATTTGAGTAGTCTCTGACATTTGAAGCTTCAAGAGTTTTAAGTGTTCTTCAGTTGAATTATTATATGCTCTATCACTTGTATGGAGTAATACCCTTAAAATTATTGTTAAAGTGCTTAATACTATTGTTTGGGTCCTTACAAGCTTAAGTTTTTTGGCTAACGGTTACTTAACATGATATTAGAGATAGTTTTTTAAGAGTTACATGGTTTGAGGTACCACATGTGATTATATTTGTATTTGTTATCTAAATTTGTTAAGTATTAGTGTTTCAGTTAGATCCATGTGACAAGTATGTGATGAGAACTCACCTAGAAGAAGTACTAGAACTAGAAGGAGGAAAGGAGAAGTGAAGAGGATAGAAGAAGAAAAAGTGAGAAACTGAGGCAGTGAGCCTCGCGACCATGGTCGCGACCAACTGCCTCGCGACCGTGGTCGCGGTGCTCACTGGAGCACAAGGCTAGAAACCATCGCGACCAACCCAGGTCGCGACCTAGGTTGCGATACTCACTGGAGAAAAATGGTGATTTAGCACGAGGAAGAGAAAAATGAGGCAGTGAGCCTCGCGACCAAGGTCGCGATGCTCACTGGTCGCCCAAAAAACTTGAATTTCCTGCACTCTTTTAAATTGAATAGTTAGGGGCATTTTAGTCATTTCTCCATATTTTCTGATTTTGTATAAATAGAACAACTAGTCTAGGGTTGTAAACTATTCATTATCATTATCAATCAAAATTACAAATTGAGAGCATTTCTCTCATTCTCTTGGATCATCACCAAGAACAAATCGGTTCTTTTTGCAATTTCGCTTGTGAGATCAACTTGGGCTAGGGTTTAGGCTAATAACCTAAGCACTAGAGAGCAAGGGATTCCCTAAAAAGGTAACTAAGCTCACAATCTATCTATATTATTTGAATTTGTGTTGGGTTTTTTTTATTGGGTTATTAGTGAAGTTAGGGTTGTGGATTTGTATTGATTTCGGGATTAATTGAAGATTGGGTGTGTTATTGTGTTGATTGGGGAAATTAGGGTTCATAGGTGTTTGTAATTTGGGGCTAAATTGAAGTTAGGGTTGAATTGGGTTATTGATTGTTAGAGAAGTTAGGTTTGTTGTTGGATTTTGAACTAGGTCCTCAACAGTATGTTAGAAAGCTTAAGTACTAATATTTGGGCCCATACCTTCAAGCTTAAGATTTTGGGTCTAATAGTTGCCTAACAATTATAACATCAAGGTCTCATAAGAAATTACATCCTTTTGGAGAATTGGATAAAAATGCATGGTTGAAATGATTATTGCTCTTATCAGTAATGGTGTTGTAGTGCTGTAGCATTAGTTCCTTCTAATTTGGGACTAGTGCAAGGAAGTGGTAGCTTTGCACAAGTTTTCGGTTCGTTTGACGGTATTTATGATAAACCATCTGAAGTAGGTGGATAAAGTGAGTCAAGCACCCAACTGCAAGTGCCCTCTGTAAGACCATAATGAAAACACAATTTTTGTTTTTCTTCTAAACCTAGACGATATTGAGATTTTTTCTGGAGTGCGATTGGTTTCTAAGATGGCTTCCGGCTCCAGGCCTTTTACTCGTTATTCCCGGTCTTATTGGTAAAACAATAATGCACGTAAAACGGGTGATACATGTTAAATTGGGAATATTATGTTGCTATTTTAATATAAAGAGGTAGATCCTTAGACATGGAGTTAAAAAAAACAATGTTAAGAACTTGCTGGTTGCATTGACCATTATGGTGATTTCCTCTGTATAAATCCTAAAATTAGTACTTCTTACATCCTAGATGATATATAATGAGTTTGGGCATCAGGTAAAAGCATTTGAAGTGTGATCACTTTCCATTTGTTCATTTAAACATATGGAGTAGCTGTCTGATATTGTATGCCTACACAGTTTCCATAGACAACATAATCTTTTTTATTTTCCAGTGAATATGTATTTATCAGTTACGAGACAAGACTTATCACTGATTTTGTTTTAGTTAGGAAATAAAATGTCCTATTTATAAAATGGAAACAAGTACATAATGTGGACAAGACTTACCACTGATTTGTTCCCAGGTTTTCTCGTGGATCAGTCCAGACAATTCTGCCATTGAGCAAGAAGCTAAGAACTGGTCGACTTTGTAGTTCTTATGATGAAAAAATTAAGGATCTGGAAAAAGATGCATTAAATGTACGGGAAGAAGCTCAAAAATGCAGGAAGAGGAAGAGAGATTCAGAGGATAGACTTCAGGATCTTCAACATTATCTACAGAGTCTAAAGGTAATAACAGAGTGGAAACTGTTTTTGTTTGATTGGCACACTATGCCAATTTATATCTGGCTGTATCTGTGTGTTTGACTGCTTACATAAGAAAAGGTCGATGCCATCTTCGTCACGTTTTTTGACATTGACCATGCAGTTTGAGTCACCTGTGTAGGCATTGGTTTGAGTTTAGAACACTTATCTAATTTTTTCAATGGTGCTTACTAAGCATTAAGAGTTGAAAACAATTAGAGTTTTTTGTCCAGAATGGAATACGAGTACAATAGTATTGGAAACTGGATTGAAATAATGAATATGCATCTCATCTGTGGGAAATCTTGTTAATCTATATTACATTTTGAGTTATGTTTGGCTGAGAGAAGTCTTGTGGATGGCTTATCCACCTTTCATATCTTCCTCTTCTTTAAACAAATTTGGAAATCTTGTTCTCATTATTGAAGTTTGCAACATAAAACTTTTCTCATCCTTAATCTTTGTTATTACTATTTATTCAAATTTTTTTTTGGCTTACACATACAACATAACCGCTTCCTTTGTTTTGTTTAGAGGAAGCGCATTGCTGCAGATCGAACATTTTTTGAAAAGAATATGGAATTGCGTGATGTGGAGAAGTTATCTGCTCCTGAAGCCAGTTTATCATCTGCATCAACAGTTGATGAGCTCTGTCAAGAAATTTCAGTTTGTTCCACAATACTAGCACCTTAGAATTCAGTTTATCCTTGACCATGTAGTATGTAATCTGCTTTATATCTCCCAATAATCTTGTTTGTATTGTGAATGTTTTGTAGAAAGTTCAAGAGGAAATACAAGAAAAGGAAATCTTGCTTGAAAAGCTCTGGATCAGCATGAATGAAGCAGAAGCAAAAGTTGAAGATCTTCAGTCATCGTTTGAGAGTTTATGTGGTCTGCAACAGTGCTTTTATTTTATTTTATTTCTATTACCCACATTTTTAGTTACCCATGTTTTTGCTTAGCCATAACAATAAATGTAGAGTCGGCAAAAGAAGAAATCAATGCCTTTGAGGAAGCAGAGAAGGAGCTAATGGAGATTGAAAATGATCTACAGTCTTCAGAAGCGGTGTCCTCCTCTTTCTGAACTTTTTTTGTTTAAGCGTTCTCTGTGATATTCACAATTTTGTTTTCTTAGGTCTTTTAATATTCAAAAATGAAAGTTCTATTTCAGGAGAAGAGTCATTATGAAACTATAATGAACAACAAGGTTATTCCTGAAATCAAAGAGGCAGAGGCACAGTATCAGAAACTCCAACTGCACCGTAAGGTATTGATTATTAGAGTATTTGAGATATATAGCTGAAAATCCTAATGTTAGCAGTCTGTTTAACCATTTTTTTATTTTCTAAAAAATAAGATAAAATGAAATGAAAAGTAATTTCTTTTTTTGCATCATCTTGTTGTCAATTTTGTCACTTGGTGAAATTGCAGGAGAGTTGCAGAAAAGCTTCTATTATTTGTCCTGAGAGTGAAATTGAAGCTTTAGGAGGTTGGGATGGTAGCACTCCTGAACAACTCAGTGCCCATTTGAACAAACTGAATAACAGGCTTCAGCAAGAGAGTCAACTGTACGAGTATAATTTGTCTTCATTATGTCATTTGAATAATCAAGTGTTGGTTCTGAGTCAGAGTATATCTTTTGGACAGATATTCTGAATCTATTGATGATCTGAAGATGATTTATGAGAAAAAAGAGCGTAAGATTTTAAGGAAACAGCAAAATTACGAAGCTTTTCGAGAAAAATTGAATGTAAGTCGTTTATTTGATTTTTTTTCTCTAACTGACATTTTTGCTATATTTAAAGTCTCACTGAGATCATGCATCATGTATATAAATGTTATTAGCTTGGTATCTGAGAATGATTAGTCTGGAGGTTATTAATTAGCTTTGTTCCCCTAGTTCTATGGCAGCTGCAGACTCTTGTGTAGGGGCCTCTAGCATCTTTTTTTAGTTCCTATTTACGCTTATGCCCTTTTTGTTTGCAGCTTCATATTCCCCTTTATCAATTAAAGATTATTTAAAAATTATTTGCATAACAGGTCTAAGTTTTCTAGTGTATCTTTCTCTGCAAGGAAGTTGGAGTGATATTTTTTCTCTGTTAGGTCATTCCATTCCTAAGGGATCCAGAAATGATCAACTTTTCTTAAGCATTGTTACTGCACTGATCAAATGTACTAATTATTCCTCTGATAGCTTTCTTAAGTTTGTTTATGTTTTGAGGTAAGCTTCTCTATTAATAACACTGCACTTGTATTGAGACAGTTGCTCCTTTGAATTAGATGGGTTGTTTCGTTCTTCTTCTTTTTGTCTTTCTGTCGGTCAGAGCTTCTGAATACTTATTTAACGGGTGAAGTATATGTTATTGATAAGATATTGATAAGAAAACTGTTCTTTTATATATTTAAAACTCATATATGCAATTAGAATCATTCAGATTCAACTGGTTTTGTCTGCATCTAATTCCTTGAAAGAATAAAAGTTATTTTCTCATTCAATTCTTATTGGTAAAAAACTTTCTAAAGGAGTATCGAGGCCCATTTTAAATTCCAATCATCTAAATTCAAAATCATTGCAATTCATGTAGCATTCATATTTTAATCATATCAGTTCACATTGAAGTCATATTTACTTGGTTCCGTCTCTTTCTCTGTCTCTCCTATCTTAATTCTTATACTTGTTTTTGCTGTGTATCACATCCTCGTCCATGTTAGGATATTTGTTTCTTGAATTACTTATATTGTTTTTCGGCCATTATTTCTTATTTGTAGGCTTGCCGAAAAGCCCTAGACTTGCGATGGAGCAAGTTTCAAAGGAATGCTACTCTTTTGAAGCGTCAGTTGACTTGGCAGTATAAATTTCTCTAAATACTGGATTTGCATCTTTACTGTTTGATTTTCATTTTACTAACTTGAAGGATATATTTGTATAAGGTTTCAATGTTTTTGTATTTGTTGAATTTTGCAATTAGATTTAATGGCCATTTGGGAAAGAAGGGAATTAGCGGACACATTAAAATTAGTTATGAAGAAAAGACACTTTCGATAGAGGTCAGTTATGTGTCTTATATTAGCAGTGATTACCTGTGTTTAGTCTAATAACGCTAATGTATTCCTTTATCCTGGTTACCTAGACAGTTGGAGTTATTATGCATGCCACTTCGTTCCTCATTGTTGTGTACAATTTCATTTATATTCTTAATGCTTTGCATTTTATTTGTCAGGTAAAGATGCCTCAGGATGCATCGAGCAGTGCTGTTCATGACACCAGAGGGCTTTCAGGTTTTGTTTTGTCTTCTCATGCGTATAAAATCGATTGTCTTCTATCATGCTTTTGTAAACTTCTAGATAGCTTTTACAGACATTTTTTACTTGTTACTATGTAGTATGTAATTTGGGATGGAATGTTTTGGACTTCTTGAGCCTCTTTAGAGTTTAAACACTATTGTTATGGCCTTTCTTATAAGCTTAAAGTTTTGGACTATTGGTTTCTCAACGTTGTTTGATTCGTATTTGACAGAAGGGTCTTGTATTCAAGTCTTGAAAAAAGCCTTGGTAGTGAGGAAATGCTTTGGAGTTCAAATACTATTGTGGTGTCCCATAAAAGCTTAAAATATTGGAATTAATGGTTCCTTTAAATAAGCCTTTTCCCCATTATTCTGGAACTTTTTGGCTTTACATAGGAAATTTCACTTATTGCTGTTTTCAGTCATTTAATTCATAAACTAAGGTACAACTCAGAACTACTTCAAAAATTTGGTTATGCTCGTAGTAGTTTTTTAAGAATCCCTCATTAATAAGACTAGATTTGGTATGGCTACTGATACAATGGTTGCAGTTTTCATCTATTGGCTTAAGTTCTTGCCTCTCGGGTTGGTTATTTTTGTTCATGGTTGTAGTTGCTTACTAATTAGGTGGGGAACGCTCATTTTCAACATTATGCTTTGCCTTGGCACTTCATGAAATGACAGAAGCTCCATTTCGAGCAATGGATGAGTTTGATGTGTTTATGGTAAGTTGTTGTGTAAACTGTGGTTTTCTTTTCCATTCTTTTCAGTGGGTGTCTAGGTGTTTGACATGGCAGATATCTTGATAACTAGGTGTCTAGGTGTTCCTTTTGAAGTTCAAAAGGATTGATATTTTCAGCGTTTTCATGCATTGCATTTGATCTACAGGATGCAGTTAGCCGAAAAATCAGCTTAGACACATTAGTGGATTTTGCATTGGCCCAAGGATCGCAATGGGTATTTATCACCCCTCATGATATCAGGTAATGATCTATGCTTAATTATGTCGTGGAAGATGTTTGACATCACATTGCTGAATAGATATTGATGATACGGTGGCCATCCATCTTTCATGTAACTGTTCAGCTAACTCCTCTCCACTGGTTGTGTGATCAAAGCCAACTCAGCAACACTTGATTGATCATTGCATGACCTTAGCTGAAAAGCAATTTTGGTCTTGCTCAGGGAGCTTGTAGGCTTTCCTTGCTCATGAATTTACACATGTATGCGGTGTTGCATGAACTGATTTTCTAATGTTGGCATGATTGGAGTTGATTACAGCCAATCATCAATTTAAAACCAGTTTTTTGGGAATGCGGCTTGGTTGAGGCAAATTGATCTGGGTTTATCTCCAATTTGTTGACACTTGCATTATAACCTTAATAAAGTTGAGATACTGGCATAGGATGGGAAGCTGGATTGAATAAAAATACAAAAAAAATCCAGGATATAGCTGCTTGAAATTATGGGTATAATAAAGAACTAAGTTGAAGTACTGGTAGTTTAGGTTATCTTCTGGTAATCAAGGGCTGCAAATTAGACAAAGAGAACTAAAACTGGTTACTATTCTTGTACTGTCAACAGTAACTGTAAATAATAAGTTGACTTTTCTAGTTTTAATTGGGTGCTAATTGATGACGGTTTGATTTGAAGTCTTGAAGCTGATAGCATTAATATTAAAGAGTCTTATATCATTAATTGGACTCTTTCCTGATAGCTTAAGTTTTTGGGTCTAGTAGTTACTAATGTGGTATCAGAGCTTGGTTTGATCTATATATTCTGAGTTTGAATCCCCCTCACATTCAATATGTTTCTGTATTTGTTCTGTAATATGTATTTGTATTTTGGCTTGGTTATGTGCCAAGTTCGTTGGTCTGTCACCTGAGAGGATGTGTTAAAGAGCCTTTTATCATTAATTTAGCCTTATTCTAACAGCTTAAGTTTTTGGTACTAGTGGTAAGTAATAGGTTTGATAGGGTAGAAATACAATATGATGTGTTTAATTGCTGCAAGAGTTCAGAAATTAAGAGAATAAAATTTTAGGCATCAAACCAGGATAGTTTAGGTATCACATCTATAGACGCAAGAAATTAGCTTCACGTCAATAGGTAAATTTATCCGTAAGCTCTCGAGGGTTAACCAAGAGAGACTCTTTCGATGTGCGACCTCGAAGGTGAATGACTTACGAACAAAGGAGGACCTTAGACAGATCGCGAGCTCCCTTTTACCTGTGAAAACGAAGGAAAAAGGTTGAGGGTTGCCACTTTTTCACCTGCTGCTCAAGTCGAAAGAGAGATTTTGGGTTAAATACAACCGAAATTAGGTGAGATCATGTTGAGACCTTAAGAAGATCTAGGAGATTTGCGAGCCAAGAAACAAGTCTTGCGGAAGAAGAAATTAAGTGGCTGGAGGAAAAGCAACCATAGTCCTATTTGGGCACAGATTTAGTTTCCTATTCTTTTTTGGTTATTTGTTTCCTATCTTATTTGATATTGTTTTCCTTTTAGAATTAAACTCTATTTCCTAGTCCTTTCATTATTAGGATTTAGAATTAAACTTTATTTCCTAATCCTTTCATTATTAGGATTTAGCTAGTATAAATAGGGGCTTCTTATTAGTTTGTATGAATTATTCAGTTATCAATAAAATTGAGAGAATTCTCTATTTTCGGCTTTTCTAAGCTTGACCTAGTTCTTAGGCTAATAAATTAGTGCTAGATTATTCGGCTTTTCTTGGGATTTCGCACTCGAGAATCGCTTGGGCTAGGGCAAGGGCTAATTAACCCGCGTTCTAGAGAGTCGGTGATCCCTAATTAAGGTGATCTAACTCAAAACTATCGTGTGTGAGTTAATTGTGGTACAAGTTAGGGTTTGTTGTTGGATCTATACCTAGGTCCTCAACAATTTGGTGCTTTCATTGAGAGGTTTTTAGGGTTCTTCAAGAGGTTTCAGTTCAGGAAAAAAAAAAAAAATCAAGAGCGGATTTTGAATAGCCATGGCAAATAAGGATGAGGCTAGCAATGGGTCGCAGTCCAACAAACAACGGTTTGAAGCCATAGAAGAAAATCAAGAGCGGATTTTCAAGTCGCTAGCAGAGTTGACCACAACCATTATGAATTTGCAAGAGTCTTTTGAGAGGAGGGAACGTCGACAGGCTGAGACCAATGAGAGGGAATCGATAGACAGACGGACTCATGGGGAAGAACGACGTTCACAAGGCTCCAGGCATGGGGCTGGATTTTCTGAGATTGACGAGGGAAACCGTGGAGTGAGGTTAGGTGGCGTATAGAACGGGGGCCATTAGTGGTCGAACGGTGGTTGCATGATAGGGATTCAGAAGCGGAACTGGGTGAAGGTTTCGACGAGGAAGATCGAAGGTTTGACCGGAGAACCAGGGATTGTATGCCCGTTTATGAGCGACAAAGGGCACTGCCGAGACGTGAGATCGAGTTTGAAGGTGAAAGACGACGAGAAAGACATAATAGTCGGGGACCCAGGAAACCGAAGGTAGATTGTCCGCATTTTAGTGGTGGTGACCTGCACGAGTGGCTAGAAAAAGTGTAGCACTATTTCCAAGTCTGATGTGATTTGGGAAGATCGGGTTTCCACGGCTTGTATCTACCTTGATGGTAAAGCCAATAGTTGGTGGAGGTGGATTAGGGCGGAATATGAGCAGGATGGTAGACGAATGTGGTGGGCGGCCTTCGAAAGAGAGTTTATGGCTCAATGGGGACCGTCTCCAGCAATCAATCATCATGGTCGTTTGGCCAAACTTAAACAGGAAAGAAGGGTGCAGTTTTATATTGAGGAGTTCCGTCGATTACAGACGATGGTAAGAGGGTGGTCCGAAGAAACATTGGTAGGCACATTCATCGAGGGGTTAAAACCATGGTTGGCAAGGGAGGTCAAGTTGAAGCAGCCCAACCGATTAGTTGAAGCAGCCCAACCGGTTAATTGAAGCAATGAAGATAGCGGAGGTCCTTGGTGATAGCTATTATGAAGATCGGAGAACCGCTAAAGAAGGTAATAGCAACAAGTTCTCTAAACCGGGGTTTCAAAAAACAAACGGTAAAGAGAAGGAAGTGGATGGAAAACGATTCAAGAATGAGAGCGGAGATGTGAGGAGGCTGTCACGAGAGGAGCTCCGAGATAGAATAAAGAAAGGGATATGCTTCAAATGTGGCAATAAATGGAGCAAGGGACACAAGTGCGGTAATGGCAAAATTTATTTTGTTCTTGATTCAAGTGACTCTGAGGTGGATGTCAGCAGAAGTGATAGCGAGTCTGAGGATAACGGGGAACTAAGAGTGGTTGAAAATGGCACTGAAGACCGGGACACAGAAGTGTCAATTAATGCTATGTCGGGTGCTTTCACTCCGTCTACCATGAGGCTTGTGGCATGAATTGGCAAATTCGAAGTATCCTTACTGGTAGATTCTGGTTCTTCTCATAATTTTATCAATGCTAATATCATCAGGAAGATCGGTTTGCGAGGGGCTGCCATAGAGCCGTTTGATGTACGGGTAGCTAATGGGGATAAGTTAAAGTGTGAAGAGGTGGTCCGAGAGGTCAAAATGAACGTGCAGGGGGTACGGATTGTGGCGGATCTACATGTATTGTATTTAGTTGGAGTTGATGTAGTGTTGGGCAATGTGTGGTTGCGGAGTATTGGCACAGTGACTACGGACTTCGAGACCATGACAATGAGATTTAAATTGGGTGGCAAGCCGAAAAAGTGGACAGCCTTGTCCGCTGGGGATATTAAGCAATGTGATGCTCACCTGATGGAACGACTATGTAAAGGAGGCGCCCAGTGCTTCACAGTAATAAGGGCAACTGAAAAAGCTGCGGAGGACAGTTAAAAGAAAGGTGAGGAGAGCCTGCATGACGAGTTATAGCAGTTGCTGGAGAAAGTCGGGGTGGTAGTAGCAAAACATGGTCGAGTTCTGGAAGTACCTACTAGTCTACCGCCATCTTGCCAGTTTGATCACCGCATCTATTTGAAAGATGAAACTAAGCCAGTCAATGCACTTCCATACAGGTATGCACACTTCCAAAAGGGAGAGATCGAGAGACAAGTTGAGGAGATGTTGCAAAATGGGTTGATTAGACCAAGCCAAAGTCCCTTTTCATCTCCGGTATTGTTAGTAAGGAAGAAAGATCGCACATGGAGGTTCTGTGATTACCGAGCAATGAATGAAGCAACAGTTAAGGACAGGTTTCCGATCCTGACCGTGGATGAGATGTTGGATGAGTTGCATGTAGCTTGTGTGTTCACTAAACTAGATTTGCGGGCTGGGTATCACCAAATCAGAATGCGAGAGGAAGATATCCACAAAACAGCCTTTCGAACACATTCGGGGTTATACGAATATCTTGTGATGCCATTTGGGCTGTGCAATGCCCGTCCACATTCCAAGCAGCCATGAACGAGATCTTCAGGCCGTATTTGAGGAAGTGTGTCCTGGTGTTCTTCGACGACATCCTCGTATATTCAAAATCTATGGAGGAACACCTGGAGCAGTTAGACATGGTATTGGGCATTCTGGAGCAGCACCATTTTTTTATTAAAATGTCTAAATGCGATTTTGTGCAGGATGAGCTGGAGTATCTTATGCATATAATATCAGGGCAGGGGGTTAAATTGGATTCGAGAAAGAATGAAGCTATGGTGGATTGGCCCTTACCAAACGACGTGTCGGCCTTAAGAGGTTTTCTGGGGTTAACAGGTTACTACCGGCGGTTTGTGAAAAATTATGGGCTGATTGCTAAGCCATTGACAGTTATGCTAAGGAAGGATAAGTTCGAATGGTCAGAGGAGACGAGGAGTGCCTTTAAAGAATTGAAGCGAGCCATGACTCAAACTCCTGTCTTAGCCCTCCCCAACTTTGAGAAACCATTTGAAATATACACTGACGCGAGCAGTGCCGGTATTCGGGCGGTATTGGTGCAAGATAGGCGACCCTTGGCTTTTATTTCTAAAGCTTTGGGCCTTATAAAGAAGGCCTGGAGTACCTATGCGAGGGAGATGTTAGCAGTGGTGCATGTGGTGAAGATATGGAGACTGTATCTATTAGGCAAGAAGTTCACCATTGTTACCGATCAGCAGGCCTTGAGACATTTGCTAGAACAGAAGATAGTTACCCCCGAGCAGCAGAAGTTTATGGTGAAGCTTCTGGGGTTCGAGTACGACATTATCTACCAGCCCGGTAAAGAAAATAAGGTGGTTGATGCCTTATCAAGAAAAGAGGGGAGTTCTATGCTATGGTCAGTGTACGAAGAAGAGCAGAAATTGATGGCACTTAGTGGGGCCGAATGGAGGATATGGGATAGAATAAGGGAGGCAGTGCAATTCGATGCTAGAGCTATAGAGATATGTAAGAAGATTGAGAACCAGGAAGGTGGGGTAGACAAGTATAGCCTTAAAAACGGGCTGTTGCATTACAAGTCATATGTATATGTGCCTGGGGTACCGGGGTTAAGAGAAGATATCCTTGCTCATTTCCATAACAGCAAGGAAGGGGAACATTCCGGGAGGTTGAGGACGTATATAACAGTTAAACACTTCTTCTACTGGGAAGGGCTTAAGAATGAGGTCAAGAAACTCGTGGTAGAATGTGATATATGCTAGAAAGTTAAATATGATCAAAGGCGTCCAATGGGGTTGTTGCAACCACTATCGATACCGAAGAGGATTTGGGAAGACTTGACCATGGACTTCGTGGAAGGACTACCTAGTGGTGATGGGTTCGAGTCAATTTTGGTGGTGGTGGATCGATTGAGTAAAGGAGCCCATTTTATCCCGCTTAAGCATCCTTTTACAGCTAGTAGGGTGGCTAAGGCGTTTGTTGACAATGTGGTGAAATTGCATTGGTTCCCAAGGACCATCGTGACTGATCGAGGAAATCTGTTTATGAGTTCTTTTTGGCGGGAACGTTTTACTATGCAGGGTAGCAAGCTGAAGGCGAGTTCGTCCTACCACCCTCACACCGACGGACAGACAGAAGTGGTGAATCGTACATTGGAGCAGTACCTGCGGTGCTATTGCCATGAAGAGCAAAAAAGATGGGAGGAATACCTTGCCTGGGCTGAATATTGGTACAACTCATCACACCATGCATCTATCAACACAAGTCCTTTTGAAATGATGTTTGGAAAGCCACCACCGATGTTAAGCACCTATGAAAAAGGTACAGCTCGAAACAATGAGGTTGAGAGGGAGCTGCTAGCTAGAGATGAGATATTGGCTAGAGTGAAGAAGGAGCTTGAGAAGGCCCAAGGAAGAATGAAGAAATACTACAACCAAGGGCGTAGGGATGTATCGTTTGAACCAGGGGAGTTTGTGTATCTTAAGCTTCAGTCGTACAGACAGAAGTCATTAAAGAAGAAGTTTAATGTAAAACTGTCACAGAGGTACTATGGACCCTTCAATGTGTTGGAACGAGTAGGAGAGGTGGCGTATAGGTTGGAGTTACCACCAACTTCCAGGTTGCATCAGGTGTTCCATGTCACTGTTCTGAAAAAGAGGGTGGGGCACCCTAGTTTGATATCAAGTGACTTACCGGCTTTTGATTCGGAGGGAAGAGTAATGCTTCAACCATCTGCAGTATTAAGGTATCGCAAATGGAAGAAAGGATGTGCGAGGTCCAAGGTGTGGCAAGTTTTGGTTCAATGGCGCGGGGTTCCTATGGAAGTGGCTACTTGAGAGAATTATGATGAAATGGCAGAACAATTTCCAGATTTTACCCTTGAGGACAAGGGTATTCTTGAAGGAAGGGGGAATGTTGAGACTTTAAGAGACTTGCGAGCCAAGAAACAAGTCTTGCGGAAGAAGAAATTAAGTGGCTGGAGGAAAAGCAACCATAGTCCTATTTGGGCACAGATTTAGTTTCCTATTCTTTTTTGGTTATTTGTTTCCTATCTTATTTGATATTGTTTTTCTTTTAGAATTAAACTCTATTTCCTAGTCCTTTCATTATTAGGATTTAGAATTAAACTTTATTTCCTAGTCCTTTCATTATTAGGATTTAGCTAGTATAAATAGGGGCTTCTCATTAGTTTGTATGAATTATTCAGTTATCAATAAAATTGAGAGAATTCTCTATTTTCGGCTTTTCTAAGCTTGCGCTAGTGCTTAGGCTAATAACCTAGTGCTAGATTATTCGGCTTTTCTTGGGATTTCGCACTCGAGAATCGCTTGGGCTAGGGTAAGGGCTAATTAACCTGCGTTCTAGAGAGTTGGTGATCCCTAATTAAGGTGATTTAACTCAAAACTATCGTGTGTGAGTTAATTGTGGTACAAGTTAGGGTTTGTTATTGGATCTATACCTAGGTCCTCAACAGATCATTTCGAGGATGGTCGACGGAAAGCATTCATCCTAATATTTTAAACGGTATTCATGGGTGGACTCCCTTTGTACACTGGGGTTTTCCAGACCAAGTGAAGTTACCTTTGTGAGAATGAGGGTGTACTTTAGATATCTTCCTTGCCCTTGGTCTTGATTGTTCCACATCACCTTACTTAGCCAACAAGCTCATCTCGATTTTAGGCCCTTTTTTTGTCATTTTACTATCTTTATTTGTTCCAGCTCTTCGTCCTTATCCTCTTTGCGACACGTGTCACATTCTCTCGTGGTCTTGGAATATTGCAGCTAACATACTTCTAGGTTGTCTTCTTTGATCGGGAGTTTGCCCAAATCATTTTGGTGCCAAACTGCGATGACATCTGCGACGACATCTGCGACTTAGAAGTCGCAGTCACAAGGTCACGAGTTTGGCCAGCAGTCTCTGGATCCAAACTGCAATGAAACCTGCAAGCAAAAGGTTGCTGTCAAGAGGTCACGAGTTCCAACCATTGTGCACTGGAGGTAACCTGCGACTAGCCACTCGCGAGCACGGGGACGCGCTTCAGGTCGCGAGTTTGAGAAATACTTGATTTCTCAAGTTGAAACCATGTTAAACAGACACAAAAGCTATAGGCTCAAGCACGGACGTTTCCAACTAGGAATATGATTTAACCAAATCGATACCTTAAGATATGAAATAAACTTGCACACGACAAATTGGATCAACTATGCAGGGACGTGTATAGAAATGTATGTATGTGCAATAAGTTGTGCACTACGATACAGGGACACAGATATACAAATTGTTTGTGTGCGCCTACTTCTCTTCGAGAACTACAAGGCAAGATATAATCTTACCGAGCGATGTAACTCCTTAAACAAGACGGCGAGGCTTGCAAAGTTGCTTCACTTGACGAACGACTCCACAAATGGACTAACTATGAAACCAGGATACAAGCAAACGGGTGTTCTGATATAGAAACAAGCCAACCTAAAACCATATGACCTTTCACACCTCATTTTAGTTGTATTTCACCCAAAATCTCTCTTTTGACTTGAGCGTCGAAGGGTTTTCGCCGGTGAAACACGGGTGACTCCTGACCTTTTTTCCTTCGTTTTCACAAGTAAAAGGGAGCTCGCGATCTGTTTAAGGTCCTACTTTGTTCGTAAGTCCTTCACCTTCGAGGTCACAAACCTTCAATGGAGTCTTTCTTGGTCAACCCTCAAGAGCTTACAAGATAAAACTTACCCATTGACATGAAGCTAATTTCTGACAAAAGCAATAGTGTATTGAGCAATCTGTCTTTCTCCTTGGAGACTATGCTTTATATATACAAAATATTCACTGATTTACAGCCTAAATTGTTGTAAACTATCATGAAAATAAGAATAAAGTAATATATAAAATCTGCCACTAATTACAAGAAAGAATAAAATATCTTAATGCACACTTTCCAGCAGATTTATAGTGCATCCAGCTGACTTTCCAGCTGATTTATAGTGCAGCTGTTTTAGTGCACACTTTCCAGCAGATTTATAGTGCATCTAGCTGACTTTCCACTTTCCTTTGACAATTTCTTGGGTCAACAACATCTAAAGACCCTTAAGCATCTCACCAGGGGTTCGATTGTATCACACATCTCCCAATAGAAAACTTTAGTGTCTGAAATTTAGTAAATTAATTTTCAAATTCAGAGTCTCGAATCAATAGAAAGGCTTATTGTCTTAAGTGTTACATGTACTTGGGACTATTAAGAAACTAACATAAACCAAGGGTTGTTAAATTAACCGTGGACTCTCAAAGAGAGTATAAATAACCAAATGACATTTTGACTACAATGTGCAATTTGCTGAGGATCCTTCTTGTTTTTGCATGTAATACCAAAAACAATTATATGCTGGATATAGATTCTTATTACTCCGGAGTTACATTACCCTTGCTGAAGTTTGGCTGGCCAATTTTTCCTTCCTTTCTTTTTCCTATGTGTTAAAGCTAAGTGTGAGGGAGTGTATTGATGTTTCTTTGCCTCATGAAAATTCTAAAATACACATAACAGAATTAGACCGTAAAACTTGAATAGTTTTAGAAGACCCGTTTTTGAACAATAGAACAAATTCTTTTGGAGCTTCTGCCATTTACATCCAGAAGTTAATCCCTGGCTGATTCACTTCATGGGGGCATTACCGAGCCACTTAATTCTTTTGTATTTATCTTTCATTTTATTTCTTTATTACTTTTATAGGTTTGGCATCTATGATTTTTCTTTCTTTCTTTCTTTCCTTTTTGCTGAGGCTTTTGTAGTGCTTTTGATATTTTCATGGTTAGTCATATGTAAATTGGCTTCTGGTTAAGCTTCTTTGAAGTTCTTTGATTCCAGTTGTTATTTGAATAGGATCATGTTAGGCAGTCAAAATTAAGTGCCGAACCCATTCTTTCATCAGCTCATAAAAGAATATATAATCAATAGAGGCTCATATGTTAAATGATGGATTATTTTAACATGAGCCCAAGGATTAAAAGAGTAATAAAAAAACATATTTGTTCTTTTAAGACTATAGAATGTGTGCATTGATATAAAGAAATGAGTTTTATTTAGTTTTTAGATCATCAACATGTGCCCTATAAGAGTACCCTTAAATGCTATAATTGCTCTCAGCCAGCTTAATTGGTCTTTTTGTTGGAATCCCGTACCACTGCTCTTCTGTCTATGATCGCTCATTATATTCATTGACTACCTGGTCTGCCTGGTGATGTTTGGTAAGACGTCATTAACCTTGTGTTTTGCGGACTGTTCACTGGGCAGCTGAATCCGTTTTGATTAAACCAAACTTAATTTCCTTGCCATGTCAAT
Source organism: Xanthoceras sorbifolium (assembly GCA_003430845.1). Lineage (NCBI taxonomy): Eukaryota > Viridiplantae > Streptophyta > Magnoliopsida > Sapindales > Sapindaceae > Xanthoceras > Xanthoceras sorbifolium. The sequence continues at coordinate 19,096,165 of CM010611.1, forward strand.
AAGCTTGCATTGCTATTTTCTATTCATTAGAAGACTTCTGGTTTATGATTCAATCAAACAGGATATCTAAGTACTGATGCAGAATAGCTGTCCTTCATCAAGTACTCGATTAATTGAGACCATAAATTTGAACTTCTATCTTTGGTGCTCTTGATACAGTTTGGTAAAGCAAGGGGAGAGGATAAAGAAGCAGCAGATGGCAGCTCCTCGTCCTTGATTATTTTTATCCACAGCTTATGCGTCTGTCAATATTTGAATGGTATTTTTCGCCGCACCTATTTATCAGTCCAATGCTTTTTTTACTAGTGGATTAGCAATGTATTATTTTTAGGTGCAATTTCCTTATGGTTTCTGTATGCTATTGACATGAACCTTTTTGCATTGACCATCGCTTGCTCTCTGGCTTCGAGGTTTTTGACATTTGGTTCCTCGCGGGCATTAAGCATGTATAGTTTGATCTTTTATTCAAGATACATTATGTTTTTTTTTTTTTTTTTTTGTGTGCTCTCTTGTGCACCCATACATCTATCCACAATTGAACTTCCACATACCGTTTTCATGGCGTCAATGATTTAGAGGTATAAAACTGGTCAGGCTGCTCTGAATGAACCTCCAGTTTGATCTGTTACATACAGTTTGAAGCGAGCTTGTCATGGTCACATATTTAATGTTCTCCTGTTTGTAATTTTCCTAAAAATGTTGGGGGTCATTTGTTCTTTATCTAAATACTGAAGAAGTCTGAGATTTTCTAAAAATTGAAAAGAGACTGAAACATAAAATCTAAATGTTATGTTTGTCTTTTTCCTTCTAACGATTGAATAAAAGTGTTAATTATTTATTTTTTCAGAAAGAAATATGTTAATGAAGATAAAATTGGAAACATATTAATATAATAATGATAATTATTGAAAAAAAGATAATTATGATTTAATGATTAGCTATTTGATCAATTAAAAAAAATTAATATTTAAATGTGTTTAATTTAAATTTACTAAATATTAAGTGAAAAAAATAAATGAAACATATCAAATCTTGTGGATATGGCGAGAAAGATAATATATCTTTCTTATTAGCAGCAGAAAGTCCATGCTTGAAATTATTCTATTTAGATTAGAAGTGGTAGGACTGGAAATTTCATCAGAATGGTGGGTCAAAACCTCATAAAATAATAGGATTGATTGTATCAAATATTAAACAGAGTAGCAGAAGCATGTGAGCTCATAAATAAATGGAAATATAAAAAAATAAAAATAAAAATTGAGAGATCAGCTCGCAATTAGTTCAGTTTGGTAGAGTATGGGCTTAGGTCTTCAAGTGAGTGATATTGTCAATGTCATTTTTTTTTCTTTTAAGGCCGACACCAAATAAGTCGGGATTTTATTAGAATATAATGAGATGAATTACTATAAATATAATTTAAAAATAACATTTATTATGGGATATACATCTTTCTACATATTATTTGTTTAACCCTAAAATATATATGAAGATGAAGTGTACCAATTACTTAATCTATTATTTGACGTAAAATTTGTCAAATTTAGATAAGCTGTTTTTGTTATTATTTTTATTTCCCAAAGAAGGCCAGCTAAAAAAAAGTGGGTGTATCCTGGCGTTTTATTTGGGATATTATTAAAATCCCTCTATAATTTATTTATCAAAATCTTCATTTAGTTTTATTTATTATTAAAAATTTTCAATAATTTTATTTTATAGTCAAAATCCTCCTATACCGTCAATTTTAATTATTAAAATATCATTAATTGTTAACTTGTCTGTTAAGAATATTATTAAAATTCATCTCTAATTTAGTGTATTAGTAAAAAAAAATTCTAGTTTCATTTATAGTCAAAATCCCCCCATAGTTTCATTTTATAGTTAATTTATCTCCTACTATCAGTTTTATTTACCTTAATATCTTTAACCGTTAATTTTTTTGTTAAAAAGGCATAAAGGATATAAAGGTAAATATTTATATATATTAAATTAAAACATTTTAATTTATAATATCAATGAATCTCTACCCTCCATTATATGATGAACGGTAGAGATCAAATATAAAATATTAAACAATTAAAATATTTAAAATTCGTGGAGATGGATGGTGAGGTCCATTTTTAATTTTTTTTTTAAATATTTTATATTTATGATCTCTAATATACATCTATGGAGATAGACGGTGGAGATCTATTTTTTTTTTATGTAATTTTTTTTTAAAAAAAAAATTTTGTGCTTTTTTTAAAATGTTTAATATTTTATATTTGATTTCTACGATCCATAATATGATGGGCGGTCATTAATATTATAAATTAAAATATTTGAATTTAATATATATAGATATTTACTTTTATACTATTGGTGCTCTAAAGTTTTCAATAGAAAGTTAATGGTTCAAGGTATTTTGCTAATTAAAACTGATGGTAAGGGAGAAATTAACTAGAAAATAAAATTACAAGGGGAGGATTTTGATCATAAATGAAATTAGAGGGAGATTTGAACTAATACACTAAATTAAAGTGAGATTTTAATAATATTTCTAACATAAAAAGTTGACAATCAATAGTATTTTGGTAATTAAAACAGACGGTAGAAGGGATTTTGACTATAAAATAAAATTATGAGAGATTTTAACCATAAATAAAACTAGAGGAGGGATTTTAACGAAGAATTTTAATAATATCCTTTTTTATTTTAATTGTATTTGTTATTTTAATTGTATTTGTTAACAGTGAAAAATGGATTCAATAGTCAATGGGGGTCAAATGTGCCACGTAAGGTAGTTTCGTGGTTCGTTGAGCTAATTATATGAGATTAGTGGTGCTGTTCCTGCAGAGAAGGTTCTCTCAGGGACTAAGAAGCTTCTCAGAGAATGCTTCGGGGGTCTGTTACCTGTCAAAGCAAAGAAAGATCGGTGAGGGTTGCCGGACTTTAGCCGGCAATTCACCGTCGATGATCAAGTCAGTATTTTATCTCCGGAGAGAAAAGAATAGGTTAAATGTTCTTTAGGGTTGGTGAGAATATTCAATAGCTTACCCTTACTTCTTCCTTCACCACGATACTTATACCCGCCTTGTTCCCGACTCCTTTGGAAAGTCTAGGCTCCTTCGAAGAGACGTTAGAGGGTTATTTCCTTAAACATGTCAATCCCTAACTTCTTGGGGACCTCGCCTAAGATGGGATAGGAGGAAGTATGTATACAGTAACCCGCCTTGTTATATATTTAATTCGCCTAATAACTAGGTTAATAGGTTTCAGGTTTCTACTGAATCAGTTGTAGGTGTCAGACTGTTAGACTGTGTGGCGAGGATGCGTTGGTGTGAAGGAGTGCTTGCCGAATCATGGGTCTTCTCGGCCGAAGGAGAGGAAATGGTTTATTATTGAAATGTTGTCATTTTAACCTATAATCCTACGTGGTAGGATTTGGTGAGCTTTTACCTATATCAGTATTAATAGTTGATTCCTTATCATGAATATCCGGTTACATATCTTTTTTTGAGTTTCCAATTTTTACACAGATTTTTTCAATAGATCTATTCTTGTTTGAGTATTACCCGTCAAATCTATTGCACAACGTGGACAGCAAAGTCTAATTTTTATTTTCTAATTTTTTTTTATTTGCTATTTTATTATATTCGTGTCTTATTATGTGAGGATGATATCACACTCGGATTTTATGTCTACAAATTCACACATCACTTAAAAATATTTCACATGGATGGCAAAGTTTTATTGTTTTATCTTTCAACATTTTTTATTTAACTATTACAATTAATTCTGATTTGAGGACGGAATACGAGTTGATATTACAATCTTAATAATATAAATCATACCACTGTACGAATCTTATTTTGTTAAAAAATAATAATAAAATATTATTTTAAAAATAATTTGACTAAAATTTTAATATATTAGTAACTTATTTTAATATTTTTGTAGTTATCTTAAACTTGATTTAAAACAAATTAAAGATCTCTAAAGGTATTATAAAATTTATTCAACCATATGAGACGTCTCTCTTTATTCTAATCTAAATAGATTTAATCTATACATTTGATAATGTATTCCAACTTGCATTTCAATAAGGGTAATTATCAATTTGGTCCGTAACTTTTGGAGAATCATTAATGTTTTAGTGCAGTTTCGTTTATTGATATTTTTAGACTCTAACTTTCTGAAAATGTATCAATTTAGTCCTTCTGTGAGTTAACCGTTAGTCAAACTTAACAGTTTCAAAGGTATTTTTGTCTTTAAACTTATCAATGGGTCAACAGTAATTTTTTAGTCAAATGACATATCTACTCCTAATTAAAAACTTAAAATAAAATAAATTAAAAAATTTTAAAATTTTAATAATTTAAAAAAATTAGTTTTTTTAAAATATTTAAAAAAATTAAAAATAGAAAAAATTTAAAAATATTTGATTTTCACTTTTCATTTTAAAAAATATTTAAATTTTATTTTTTAAATATTAATATAAAATGACCATATTACCCTTCTAATTATTAATAATCTTTTTAAAAATTTGAGGTTAAAATTATAATTTTACCTCATTTAAATAGAGTTATGGGTAAATCAGTTTTTTTTCCAATTCTGTGAGGTTTGACCGTTAGAAAATTAGTTAAAGGAACCAGAATGATACATTTTTAGAAAGTTAAGGTCCAATGATATCAATAAATAAAACTGAGTTAAAAAATTGGTGATTCTCTAAAAGTTAAGAATCAAATTGATAATTGTTCTTTTAATAAATAATGTGAAAATTAATAAATAAATTTATAAAATAAGTGAGATAAAATATCATTAATATAAATTTATTCATTAATTATTATATTATTAATTGGAATATAAGTAATATAAAAGGTGAGATATTTATTATGGCTCTTAAAAGTAGTGTAAAATGAAATCTTTGAAATTGTGCAGATTTGTGGCTGTAATGAGAAATTGATGCATTGCTTTTTAATAATGGGGATGCTGTAGTACTTAAGATATCTGTTTTCAATTGGTTTGTGAGCCCACCCTCATAAAAGGCAGATTTTGAACTACGAACGGCTATTTATAACGGCTATATTTTGGTGGGTCATGGACACGAGACGCTAAAATGTCTGTAGCTGTTAATGACCCCCCTCAGGCCTCAACGAAGTCAAATAATAAATTTTTTTTAAAAAAAAAAATCAGTATTTTTGACATAATTGAAAAAATGAATACCTCTAAATTTGTGCGAGAGATGCAAATTTTAATAGAAGTTTCATATTTAATTAGCAAACAGAATATAGTAATTTGTATATCTATTCAATTAAATTATGTTATATATGTTAATGTGTAAATTTAATTTAAAATATTGGTAGATATAAAAAATTAATACATATATTATATAATTTTATTGGACAAGTGTCTGGATATGTGAATACAGACTTATCTTATAAAGTGTGAAATTCATGACAACAACAGTATATATATATATTTTTAATTATTCTTAAAGAAGAAAATTGAAGTAGTATAATTACAAATTTCTCATGCTCTTATGAATAAGATTGTGAGTTAAAATATTTTTTTTCCTTTCAATTTTTTATTTTAAATAAAAAATATTAGAGTTTTTTTTTTTTTTGAAATAAAAAACAGTAGATTTTTAAATGCAAAAATGTTATTGGTACATTTAACATGAAAACAAAATTCAGTATATACTTTGCATATATGACAAGAGAGCATGATTCCGTTTCCATATGAAGATAATTCTATTCTTTGAACTTTCACGTAACAAATGTTAATTAGGACGTGGCATTTACTTTTTTTTTTTTTTTTTTTTTTGAAATCCGTGGCATTTACTTTTCAATAACACAATTTTTCTCGATTTCAAGAAAATATTAATTGATTTAAATTTGGTTAAACATTAAGAAAAGGGCCACCACCTAACAAACCTTTTACAGTCAAACTTTCCAAAAATCCCAAAAATAAAAACACAACCGGATAATTCATCATCATATCCTCTCCTCTTCATTTCAAAATCTCAGATAAGGACAAAAAGCACCTCCAAATAAATAAATAAAATAATAATAATACAAAAATATAAGTTGAATAATGAGAGTTGAGACGAGAGTCATGAGACCCCATCCTTTTTTTCTATTAATCCGTTAACCAGAAACCAGAAAATAGTCACAACACTATAGCCCTCTTACGTATGTAGTCACAACTACTTCTCTTCAAACTTCACAGTCACAAAAATGGTCGTAGCTGAGTTATAGAGAGAGAAATAAAAGTGAAAACGAGAGTCTAGAGAGAGGAATTTTTATTTTTTATTTTTTATTTTATGTGTGTGTGTGTGGAATGGTAGAGAGAAGAAGGAGAGGCCTCCTCCTGAACATTTCTGTGTTTGTTAACGATGTCGTTTCTGGACCAAAACCGAACAAGTCCTGACCGGTCGGTGAAGAAGCGGCAACCCAGGTGGTCTGAACTCTGGCTTAACAAGAAAACGACTCCGTTGAAGCACGTCGTGTTCAATATTCAACTGCCTGACACGAAGGATCCCAAAAACAACAACCACCAGAACAGCAACAAATCCCTAATCTCGAATTTCTCGGGAAGCGATCGGACCCTCTTGTTGAATGACGATATTCTCCTCAGAATCCTCTCGAAACTCCCCGTTTCGCAGCGGAACACCAACTCCCTCGTCTGCAAGCGGTGGCTGAATCTCCAGGGCCGCCTTGTACGTTCGCTCAAGGTTCTTGACTGGGACTTCATCGAATCCGGTAGGTTGATTTCAAGGTTCCCCAATTTGTCAAACGTTGATTTGATTAGTGGGTGTCTTGTTTCGTCTAGAGATTCGCCTCTTTTGTTGAGTCACAAGCTGGTATCTTTGCATGTCGATTCGTGGTTCTCGAGTTTTCATGATCAGAACTACTTGTTGTTGCCTACTGATATGGTTGATAGAGGGATCAAAGCACTCGCTAGCGGGTGCCCCAACTTGCGTAGGCTTGTGGTGATTGGCGCTAGTGAATTGGGGTTGTTGAGTGTGGCCGAGGAGTGCTTGACTTTGCAGGAACTGGAGTTGCACAAGTGTAGTGACAACGTGTTGCGCGGCATTGCCGCTTGTGAGAATTTGCAAATCTTGAAATTGGTTGGAAATATGGATGGATTTTATAGTTCGTTGGTTTCGGATATTGGGTTGACGATTTTGGCTCAGGGGTGTAAGAGATTGGTCAAGCTAGAGCTTAGTAGTTGTGAGGGTAGTTTTGATGGGATTAAAGCAATTGGACAGTGTTGTCAAATGCTTGAAGAATTGACCTTTTCCGATCACAGGATGGATGGTGGGTGGTTGGCCGCGCTTTCCTATTGTGAGAATTTGAAAACTTTGAGGTTTGTGTCATGTAAAAGGATCGATCCGAGTCCTGGGCCAGATGAGTATTTGGGTTCCTGTCCTGCGCTTGAACGTTTGCAGTTGCAGAAGTGTCAGTTGAGGGATAAGAAGAGTGTTAGAGCAATGTTCAGGGTATGTGAAGCTGTGAGAGAGGTTGTGTTTCAGGATTGTTGGGGATTGGATAATGATATGTTCAGCTTGGCAAGTGTTTGCAGGTAGTGGATTTATTTATTTATTTTGGTTTGCTTTTGTTTCATATGCTTCCAATTATGTGGATTTTCAAATATTCTTGCATTGGATGAACTTCTGTTAACAACTGGTAATAGGAGATGTTTTATGTAACTATGACCCCTTAGCGATATTTTGTTCAATGATATGCACGAGGAAAATAAAAGGTCAAATGTTTGTGATCTTTGGTCTATATCTGTGTAATCCTGTCTAATGGCACACATGCACTCATAGTCTCATAGTCGCATACACACATTACACATGTACACCCTACCCAAACAGAGAGATACCAAAGTTTGGTATATTCAGCTGGACATTATTGCAAGTACAATGAACTTTGAACTCAGTGTATACTTATTGCAGATTTGCTGTTATTGCTTACAATTAATTTGAGTAGTAATGGAGAAATAAAATGCCGGTAATGAATTATTAGCTTATAATTTTGTAACTGTATGGTGGGCGCACAAACATGGA
>CM010611.1:19104314-19339592 GCA_003430845.1 Xanthoceras sorbifolium
AAATTTGTGGATGGTGTGTCTACAGTTCAGAGGACAATAGCTAAGCAGAGCAAGTGATGTATATTATCTTGTCAATCTAGTTCTCCTGGTATATCTCTATGATAAAATATATTCTATTTCTTGTTCAAGGATTTACATTATTTTATGTGTTTACACGAGTTAATGTATAAAGTCAGAGCATCAGTTTTGAATCCAGTCCTATTTACATGATAACACTGTTTGCAACTAATCAGTTTTGAGCATCAGAGTATAGATAGCATATTTTCTTCTCTTTTTTCTCACTGGTCCTAGTCTTTCTATAAGTGTTATTTTCTGATAGTTCGACGCCTTCTATCTTTCAGGAAGTTTTTGCATGCCTAGCCAGTCGAGATAATAAGGTACCTCTGCTGTGAAACTATGGCGTTGAAACTGATATCGTTTGTATACCGGTCCAGATATTGCCAATAATGTACATAAGTTGATGTTTTAATGTATGTTGATGATGAACTAAAAACTTGTCCACATCAGTTAACTCTGTAGAAGTTTTCAAACGTGTGATCTCTTGTAACATGAGTTGATATGTTGAGTTGAGAATTTCGGCGTCAAAGTTTAATTACTCATTATAAATTAGTAGTTGCAAAAGTTCAATTCGATTTCTTTTCAAAAAAAAAAAAAAAGTTCAATTCGATTATACATTTTTTTTGTTTGGATTTATAATAAATATTTGGTAAAATATCAAAGTATATCTATCACTAGAGATAGAATATAACAAATCTTTTATTCCTTTAATTTCATTAAATAATTCACATACGTTTATTTTCCGATATCATGATAGATTTTGTAAAATACATGGGCAAATTGCATCGAGGGTCTTGATGTTTGGTTAAATTGTAATTAGACTGTACTTTTATTTAAAGAGCAAATTATAATAAATTACCCTAATATTTTATCATATTAGAAAAAAATTGTGAATTTAGTTTTAATTATACGTTAGCATCCTTGATTAATTGGTTGACTATTAGAGTTAATAGTTAATCAGTAGTTAGAAGGGTAATATAATTATTTTCCCTTAATTTGTTTTAAAATTAATAAAAAAAAATTAAATGGATCTCCACAAGGGATGGCAAAAATCTCTAATTTGCCCCGATCCGGTAAGGCTTCTATCCGTTTGGTGCGGGTTTGGAGCACTTAAAATAGGGTTCGGGTCGGGTTATGGTCAAACTTTTGTGATTTGATTTTTTAGCGGGTTGGATTTGGATCAAATCATTATGTCTCAACCCGTCTCGTTTAACCCGATATTTATTTTTAATTACTTTTTAAAATATTAAAATTATAAAAGAAGAAACAAAATTCTAGTCTTTTATCTCTTTATCTAGTATTTTATACTAAAAATTTACATGTTAATTACTTAATTTAGTAACTTTTTAAATTGAATCTTCTTTATTATATATATATATATACGGCTAATATTATAAGAAATTAATGAATTTTATATCATTTAGGTTATTTTGGTGTTTGTATTTTATATTTGAATTTAAAGTTTATTAAACTTAAATTTTGTGTGGTTTATTAAACTTAAATATTGAACTAAGTATTGTATGATTTATTGCTCTTAAATGTCGTAATGTGTATTAGTTATACTTGATAGTTAATTTTAATTTTATGTGAAAATTGATTTAATTAGTGAGTTAAACATTTTTTCCCTAAAAAAATATAAATTGAAACGGGTCGGTTAGGGTCGGGTATGAATCATCCCGCTCGAATAGGTTTGGATTTGGAGCGGCAGTTGAAAATTTGTAAAGGGCATGGATAGGGTTTGGAGCAACCTGTCCAATGCGGGTTTCAGGTTTGGAGCATGCTAATACGAAACCGATTCGACTTGTTGCCATCCCTAATCTCCACCGTTCATCAGGATCATTAATCCTGATGTACAGTAGATATATATATATATATATATATATATATATATATATATATATATATATATATATTCTAAAAACGAAATTAAAAATAAAATAAAGAAATGAACAATTAAAAAAAAGAAAAAACAATTGTTCTTGGATTGAATGGAGATTCATCTCCACTGTCCATCAAGATCCAGTGATGAAGATCATCATCATCTCCATCCCTGGAGATGTTTCAATTGTTTCTAGTCTTTAGTTTTTATTTTTGGTTGGATCTCCATTCAACCTAAGAATATTTTTAATTTTTTTTTAAAATTTAAATTTTTTTTTTCAATATGATCTCCACTGTCCATCAAGATTGATGGACATTGCAGATCCATTTTAATGAAAAAAATTAGATTTTTTTCGTTTTATTTATTTTAGAGTTAATTGCAATAAAGTACCCTGACGTTTGACTATATTGCAATAAAATTATGAGTTTAGCCTTAATTACATGTTAGCACCCTGACTAAGTTGACCGGTCAAATATGACGGGTTGACTTTGACTTTTTTTTGTAAAAAGACATAATTGCCCCTGGTTTAAAAAAAATAAATTAAATAAAAATTTAAAAAAAATTAAAATTTTTAAAAATGTATCTCCACCGTCCATCAATCTTAATAGACAGTGGAGATACATTTAAAAAAAAAAATTAAAATCAAACAATTAAAAAAAATTTTAAAAAAATTTTATATTAAAACAATTTTTGGTGTTCTTCTGGATCTCCACCAAAAACTCCAAGAACAAAAAACAAAAAAAAAAAAAAAAATTTTTTTTTTTAAATTTTTGCAGAAATCGATCTGCTCCATCAACGGGAGCAGATCTGCTCCCGTTGATGGAGCAGATCGGTTTCTGCAAAATTTTTTTTTTCCATCGCAGATGGAGCTTCAGCTCATTTGCGATAGAGCTGCTCCATCGGCGACGGAGCAACTGCTCCATCAACGAGAGCAGATCTGCTCCCGTTGATGGAACAGATCGGTTTTTGCAAAATTTTTTTTATTTTTTTTGTTCTTGGAGTTCTTGGTGGAGATCCAGGTTGGATCTCCACCAAGAACACCAAAATTTTTTTTAATATAAAATATATATTTTAATTTTTTTAATTGTTTGATTTAAATTTTTTTTAAATGTATCTCCACCGTGAAGATCCATTTTTAAAATTTTTAATTTTTTAATTTTTTTAATTTTTATTTAATTTATTTTTTTTAAACCAGGGGCAATTATGTCTTTTTATAAAAAAAGTCAAAGTCAACCCGTCATATTTGACCGGTCAACTTAGTCAAGGGTACTAACATGCAATTAAGGTTAAACTCACGATTTCATTACAATATAGTCAAACGTCAGGGTACTTTATTGCAATTAACCATATTTTTTTATTGTTTAACCAAAAGTAGTTATGTTTTTATGCATAAATCATGGACAAATCATTATTTTTGACTGAGTCAACTAACGGTAGGGTACTAACGAGTAATTAAGATTAAACTCATGGTTTCATTGTAATATGACCAAATGGTAGGGTATTACATTGCAATTTTTCCTTATTAAAATTATAAATTAATACTTTAGTTGACCTAACGGTTGACCGTTAGAAATAGTTATTTGACCAAATATTATGGTACTCCATTTTTTTTGATCTCTCTTATAGGAGTTAACCTCTTCCAATATTTGGATGTCCATTGCACGATGTATGATGTATGTAAAATTGAAAATATATCACTTTTATTGTGCATTTGTTTGGCACGACTGGACTGAGATTGGATTAATCCCAGTCTAGTCCTTTGATTATTGTCCGCACAAGATTGAATTTCTTCGATCATGTGTGGGCTATTGGCGGGACCCTTTTATTTTGCCACACAGCTTGGCTCAATTGATCAATATTAATTTAGTCATATCTATTCCTATTCAATCCAATCATATTATATCCCCATAAAATAGTCTAATCCAATCCTATGCATGAAACGTACCCTTAAAAAGATAGTTTTGGAAGAAAATAGTGTAATAAAGATTTAGTAATTAAGGGTAAAATGATAAGTGAGAATTTGAACTTCATATTTAAGATATTATTTTTAGTATTTTAAGTTGATTGGCACTTAAAAAACCATAAACGACTTGTCTGTTCAAACCAATTAATTAATAAGTGAAAAAAAAAACTCCTTTTAAGTTGTTTATATCGTTTGGTATGATTAAAAAAAGCTGATTTAATGTACGTTGGAAGAGCTTCTCTACTAACAAAAAGTGCTTTTTAATTTCAAAAGTTGTTTTCAATTTATTCTGTGTGTTTGTTGATACTCAGTAGAGCTTTGAACGATTAAAAATATTTTTTATGTCTAGTAGGAGAATCTCAAATCTGAGCATCTCCAGATAAATCTTTTTGAGCTTTTAAAGATATTAAACATGTATGATATAACCATATTGTATTTATTAATTTTACAAAATCCTTTAACTTAAACTATGTCCTTTTAGGTAATCCTATTGTGTGGTCAAAAATATCCCAAAAGGTTTCGACCTAAAGACTGACCCAAAATGAATTTAGGATACAACCCAAGTCGAAAACTAAGACTAAACCAAAAGCATGCCCAATATTGGGGTCCATCAGTTGCACACTTGGATGAGTCAGCTTTGCCAAAGTCTAGATCAGAGTCCACGATAACTCAACTGATCCGAGATGTCAGGGATTCCTGATATTTCGGAACGTGATTCTCTCGACTGTCCCAACAGTCAGGCCTATTCCCTATAAATATTAACCAAGTTTCATAAACAGGGACACAACGCATTACACTAAAGAGCTGTCACTATACTCATACGATCTAGCCATCCAGGGACATGTCGACACCAAGCCTCAATACTACGCTCGACAGTTTTGACAATCAATACATTCTGGTATTGAACATATGACTCGTCGACAAGTACATTGCGCTCGCGTATCCTCAATTACGCTAGACACTCGGACTTTCCAGGTAGTACCCTTTCATTGTCATTTTCTTTCACTCGGATACATCTCCTAACTTGGGGGTCAGAGACTATTGGTTGGCACCACCTGGTGTCTCAGAGAGTCGACCTTATTAGTCATATTTACAGGTTGTATGTCCCACTCAATCCAACCGTAGGTCTCGGATCCTACCAGTAGATCCTATCCTCTACAATTTGGGGCTCACCGTGGGTCCGACAGCTTATAACAGTAGAATTCGGTCAATGTAAAGACAACATGGTCAACAAATCAAACCATGTAACTCTCGAGGCAGCTTGCACTGCTCATAGCCCAAATAAGCGAGAACTCGAACGACTCCAGTTTCTGGAAGCAGAAAATAAGGCCGTGTGTGCTGAGAACAAGGAACTCCAGAACAAAGCGGAGTCACTGATGACGCTACCACACCTGCCTGGGTTTGGACAAGTTCAATATGAAAATCAATGCTAACCCGATGTCTGCTATGGCAAGCGACACTTGCAACGCTAACTTCCAGTGCCCGATACCCAATCTTCTAGCTGGATCAACCGTAGGTGATCCGAACCAGGAGACTCCTGAAGGCGGCCTAGCACCAGAACCACCTGCGATCTACTCAGAGGACAATCGCTAACGGAGTCGACTGTAGTTCCGACAGTTACCCCAACACCACTTGGATGACGCATACAACCAACAAATACACAAGGAAGCCGCTACACAGCCAACTTCAACCATAATAGATGCTCCCCACGCTCTACCCACACCGTTATCGACAGGTATGTTAGGCACGACCTCTATGCAAACCGATCCCGAGTTGGAATAATAAAAGCATTAATCTAACACATTCCTGGAATGCCGGCACCAGTCAAGAAAAGTGCAATCAACAGCTTCGTGAACTCGCCTTTTGTCGACGTCCTTGCGCTTGTAGAGGTTCTGAGGAAGTTCAGTTTTCCTAACATGAAACACTACTATGGTACGACCAATTCGGACTACTATATTGCTTAGTATCGACATGCATGTTCATGGCAGCCATACCAAGAGATCAGTGTGAAGGCTACATGTGTAAGGGATTCGACACGAGCCTCGTGGGACCAGCCCTACAATGGTACACTAATCTGCCGAACAACTAGATAGCCTCTTTTGCTCAACTCAACGACTCATCTGTCGAGCAATTTGCAAGTAGTCGCAAGCTGGAGAAGCAGTCGGACGACCTATACATGATCAGTCAATGTCGAGGGGAATTGCTACGGGATTTCTTCGGTTGGTTCAATAAGGGGAAAGTGTCGATCCCCCACTACAATCAAGCCACAACCATTTTTGCTTTTAGAAAAGGGATCTTCCATGAATCCGACCTCTACAAGGAGCTAATGAAGTATCTCTGCAAGACAATAGAAGACATCTTCGCCAAGGCTTGGGCCAAAATGAAGTGGGAAGAGGACGAAGTCAACTACACTCCATTAAAGCACAACAAGAGCGACGATTGACGCAGCCGTCATGTCGAACACAGGTCAGAGAGCAGACCCAACCGCGACAACCGCGGCCCACGCGATAGACAACCTGGACAGTCGAAAAAGCCGAGGCCTAGAGTCATAATAAACCTGAGCATCACATTGTCAAAGTCGTTGCAGCAATGAAGAACCTAGGCAATTCAGTAAAATGGCCAAGGAGAATGTCGAGTCCAGTAGATAAGAGGGACTCGATCAAATGGTGCAATTTTTACTGGGATCATGGACACCGAATCGAGGATTGTATCGCTATCAAATTCGAAGTCATCGAACTCCTGAAAAAAGGACATCTGAAGGAGTACCTCACAGATAAAGGAAAAATACTTTAGCTCGACGTGACGAACATCAGCAGGAACATGGCATGTCACTATTAGAACCCTCTCGACAAGAAAGAATTGTGAATGTCATCATCGGGGGATCAGAGATCAGCGGAGTATCACATTCAGCGGCTAAGTGCCACACTCGAGAATCTGGCAACCCTGATGTCCATCCAAAAGGAACAGTAGACCCTGTGTTCGACCAAACCATCAGCTTCAATAATAACGAGCATACAGAACTGCTCAACCCACATCACGATGCATTCGTGATTTCTCTACATGTGACTACTTGCTTGATAAAACGTATCCTGATAGATAACGGGAGCTCGACCAATATGTTGTGTCTCGAAGCTCTACGGGAGATGCATATCGACGAATCGAATATAGTGCGAAGCTCGATCATACTAGTCGGATTCAGTGGTGAACACAAGAAACACCATAGGGGAGATCACCCTTCTAGTCTATGCAGAAGGTATTACTTTCAACACCAAGTTCATGGTGTTTGACTGCCCTTCAGCGTACAACATTATCATGGGTCGATCATGGATACACGATATGAGAGCAATACCCTCGACATACCACCAAACAATTCGCTTCCCAACCAGGTGGGGAGTACGAGAGATCCGAGGGGAATAACGAGTTTCAAGGGAGTGTTACACAAACACCTTGAAGAGCAAGCCATCGACATTATAGCAATTACAACAGTCGACCCCTAGGCTCGAACAACATAATCCAAAGATGAAAGAGCTCAGTGAAGTTCAAATCCACCCGGACTACCCCGAGCACAAAGTCTAGATACAGTAACTTCTCAAACCAGATATCAGAGCTCAACTGATCGAGTTTTTAGCTCGACAATATGACTGCTTCTCATGATCACATACTGACATGACAGACATCGACCCCAACATCATGAGTCGACCCCAACGTTAAACCAGTAAGACAGAAGCAGAGAAAATTTTCCCCGAATGAAACAAGATGATCAATGAAGAAATATAGAAACCTATCGACATCGGTTTTGTAAGGGAAATCCACTATCACGATTGGCTTTTAAACGTTTTAGTAGTACAAAGAAGAACGGAAAATGAAGGATCTGCATTGACTTCACAGACCTCAACAAAGTCCGTCCTAAGGATTCGTTCCCTCTACCTCACATTGACATTTTGGTAGATGCTACAGTAGGGTGAAAACTACTCGCTTCATGGATGCTTTTCTCAGAGTATAACCAAATTTTGATGCACCCAGACGCTAAGAGAAAACTGCCTTCGTAACTGAGCGTGGCCTCTTCTACTACAAAGTAATGCCGTTTAGACTCAAAAACGCCGGGGCAACTTATCAACGGCTGGTCAACAAGATGTTCAAGAAATGATCGGGTCAATGCTGGAAGTCTACCATCGATGACATGCTCATCAAATCTTTCCAAGTCGAACGACATCTAGAAACATTTACAGTAATCGTTCAACACACTTTAAAAATACGGTATGAAGCTTAACCCTACTAAATGTTCATTCGGAGTATCGTCAAGAAAATTCCTAGGTTATTTGGTCACGCACTGAGGAATCGAAGCCAATCCATATCAGATCTAGCCAATCATAGGGATCCTTTCCACTCGATCAATAAAAGAGTCCAAAAACTCACCGGTATAGTAGCGGCGCTCAACCGTTTCATCTCGAAGTCCTTCAGAAAGATGCCACCCTTTCTTCGACATCGTAAGGAAAATAAAAACTTTGAGTGGATGGAGAAATGTGAAACTGCTCTACAGCAGCTGAAGACCTATCTATCAAGCCCGCCTTTACTCTTTAAGCTAACCAACAAAGAGACATTATGCATTTACCTAGCTGTTTCAGAATAGCTGTCAGTGCGGTACTAATCCGAGAAGCAAGCAAAAATAACTGCCAGTATATCTACACCAGTAAGGTCTCTGCTCAACGAGAAAACGGTATAGTTAAATAGAAAAGCTAGCTCCAGCTCTCACATCAACCGCCAGAAAGCTACGACTTTATTTCCAATGCCATCCATCGTGGTACTCACGACGTTCTAGCTGAAGAATACACTTCACAAACCTGAGCTCTCCGGACGACTAACTAAATGGGCGGTAGCATTCAGTGAGCATGACATATCATATCGACCCCGGACAGGTATTAAGTCTCAGGTCTTAGTAGATTTTGTCGCTGATTTCACTTCGAGTACTCTTTCACAAGCAAAACAGAGTTGCTTTCCCTAACAGAGGTGTCGACATTCACATGAACTTTCTTAATCAATGGGTCCAACAACTCTAAAGGTAGCAGATTGGTTTAGTACTTCAGTCACCCAAAAACGACATCATCGAATAGTTGATCCGATGCGGATTCAAGCCACAAACAATGAAGTCGAGTACAAAGCACCCATAGCCGGGCTCACACTCTCACAGAGTATGAATGTCAAGTGAATAAAAGTGAGGCCCGACTCTTAACTGATAACTAGATAGCTTGTCGGGTCATACCAAGCCAAAGACCCAAAGATGATCGCTTATTGGGTAGTAGCTACTGATACGATCACAATGCGTGGGATAAATCCCAAGTGCAGGATGTGTCGAAGTAATAAATTTTCCGTTAGTACAGGGTTGAGTCCATAAGGAAGTAATGATAACCAAGACTTGAAACTAGAGATATAAACTAAAACAGAAAAGTAAATAAAAAAGGTTGTTATTTTAGATTGCAAATGAATAAAGAAAATTGAAAGTAAATAGGAAACTAGGCCAAGTGGAAGGAAACACTAGATGGTCAAATGGTCCCAATCATGGATAAGGGTAAGCTAATTGACTAATTTATGCTTTTATTATCAAGACTAGACTATGACTAGTAAAGGCACACCATATTATATGGGTCATGCAATGATGTTGTGATTCCAATTAAAGTTACCCTATTGGTCCTAGAGTAAATTAATTGGAAACCCAATACAATTCTAGTCTCTAGATTAATTAAGTACTTTCATATCATAATTAACCTACCATTGAACTTAGAATAATTATGCACAATTATAACATAATGATTTCTCATATTAAGCCACAATATCCTTATTACAATCATTCAGATTCATGCAACACACTTTTATAGTGCAAACAACGAGAATAAAAATTGCAATATAATAAATTATCTAAGAACAATTGTCTTGAAATAAATATAAAAGATTTACATAGTCAATAAACCCTAAATCCAATTATGGTCCAATGACCACCTAACTAGAAGTTTAGCTACTCATACAATTGATTGAATAAGAAAAAGAAGATAAAAGAAAGGTACAACCCATTCTCGAAGACCTATGGTGACAGGAATTCTGCTTTGGTCCGACAAGAACTTTGTCGCCTTCGAATCTTCGTCTCCTTTGATGAACAATCGATCGAATCCAAGTTGCTAACTCTCGAATGGCGTGGAGTGGTGTTTGGTTGATGATAATTAACCTAGAAAACCTTTGGGCGCAACTTGGACGAGCTAAGGACGCATCCCCATCTAATTCTCTCGTTTTCCTTTTATAGGCTGCATAAATTAGGTCAGCCACGACGTCGTTGTGACTGTGTGCCACGACCCTGGGTTACGTGGCCCAAGTCGTGGTGCTCACTGGCTGGAAGCACATATTCATCGCGATCGAGTATCGTGATCGGCAGTCGCGGTACCTCATTGCCTTAAAACACCACCTTCCAGGAGATGGCGATGGCGCGACCCTCTGTCGCAGGACTAGGTCACGGTGCTCACTAGTGGAGATACCTTCTTCATTGCGATCGTGTAGCGTGACCCTTGGTTGTGATGGCGCGGTTGCGGTACTCTTTGGTGAAAAATACCACTTTTCATTCACTTTGGCATTTCTTCCCCAATAGTCACCTAACGCCTACACATGCTCAAAACACACATTAAACCTACCAATTTACTTAAAAAACACGATCAAAAGATGAGATTCAAGGGGTGAAAATATATAACAAATATTGATCGATCAAATAACCCCAAACCTATCTTTTGCTTATCCTCAAGCAAATTAGCACACACCACTGCAAAAAGAAAACAAAGCAAAAACTCAACAAACAAAACAAACACTAAACTATATCCATTTTCGTAGGATGAAACGATAATCCTTAGAATGTGCTAGAAGCCTTTAAACCCCTAGGTGGCCCTAGTGGACGAGTTATAGTCTTGTGAGGGTTTTACCAGTTACGATACCCAAAAGCGTCCTAAGCTAACCATAGAGATAACAAAATATCAAATCAAGCATATACACAAATACCAAGGCATGTGACAATACACAATAAGAAACCAAAACATTGTCAATTAGACTAATGCACTCTATATCATACAAGACTTTGACATACTATACATTTATAACCGTAAAACCTTCCTTAATTAGTATGCTACTGATGTAATTTGCCTCAACTCTAATCTCACCAATTTTTACTTAATGACACTCAGAGCCTAGGTTTGCACACTTTCAACTACATATGACTGGAATTTATGAGCAAAGAAGTACAAAATATGTCATATGTACAAATAATTAGAATGACGCACATGTTACACAAACAGATCTCATGAACGAAATTGGACATTAAAAACAGAAAAAATCA
This sequence comes from Xanthoceras sorbifolium, assembly GCA_003430845.1. NCBI lineage: Eukaryota > Viridiplantae > Streptophyta > Magnoliopsida > Sapindales > Sapindaceae > Xanthoceras > Xanthoceras sorbifolium. Next base: position 19,115,580 of record CM010611.1, read on the forward strand.
ATGTAACACACGTCAAATAATACAATAAAGTTTCCTAAAGAGATCAACAGGTCTTTTCGTGGTTGTAATGGGGTCTTAGGGTGATTGGCTACAGAAAGAACGGAAATGGAATTCAACTCACTTGGAAACAAATTGAGAGACTTCATATATTTTTTCAATTTTGCTTTCTTCTCACACAAATACCAAGTTTATTCAACTTGTATTCCTAATCTTGTCTACACCTTTCTCCTTCAACCTCTTTTTCAACATTATTGTTTTTTTATTTATTTATTTGTGTATCATCATTCATTTTTCTCATTTAGCTAACTATTCATCATTTCATAATTTTCTAGTTGGCTGCTATTTCATTTTTCTGCACATATCCCATACCTTTTTCATCTTTTAATAAATACTCTTTTTCTCACTCAACACCAACACTTCCTCTCTTTTATTTTCTTTAGTTTCCAAGCTTCAAAGGTAAGGCCGTACATTTTTGGCTTGGACTTTGGACAATTTAGGTCATACAATAAAAAAGTTAAAGTGTGAGTGTTTGGCCGCGAGTGGGTTAAGGAGCACACAATCAAAGGACAGGGAAATAAAGCTTTTTAGGAGTTCACACACAAAGCCTGAATCACATCTCCTTATACTCAATTGATCATTCAACACATGTATACTAGATTTTTATAAGGTGGTTCATTAACATCCAATGCAAATCTAAAGAGATCAATCTAATGACAATAAGCACAAGAAAGTGTTTAAGAGTAGAAACAAAAGTTCCCTCAGAACAAATATAATTGAAGCTCAAATTCTTACTAAGGACAGTCTCCACTATTAATCAGGGCAACTAAACGAAAGATTTCACAAGTTACAATGCACAATTGTCAAACCTATATGATTAGATGCAAAAGACTCTATTGGCAACATTCTAGTCAACAATTTTGTATAAATCAAATGACCTACTCATTTACATAATGATACTCAATTATCCATTTTGCATGTGTATGGTTTGCTATCCTAACAAAAACAATGAAAACAAAATACATGACCCAAAAGACTCACAAACTAGGTGTACGTGGCATTATTATACCTAAGTTTTCCAAATGATTAATGCGTGTAAGGAAAGTCTAGGTTTTCAGCAGATATACACCATAAGACACGATACAAACAAAAACAAAAACACAAACAAACAAAGAAAAAGCAATCCCAATATCCATAACTAAACAGTCATAATATCCACAACTATCAACTTCAACCAACCTTTACTCCCCCATATTTCAAAATTTCAACACAAGGCACAACACTTTATGGTAAAGCGAAAATAAAAAAAATTGACATGTACAACAACTAAAAACATAAATAAACTAAGTTAAAGGGTTACCTCCCTCCTAGTGCTTTGTTTAACGTCTGGGCAAGACGTCGTACTCGAGCTAAGTCTCAGTGTACATCCAAGACACTGTCTGCTGCAATGCTTGCGATCCGCTCATACCTACTCAGCCTTCCTCGCTTTGGGTTCAGATAACCCAATAGCTGCATCTGTAACTTTTCACAGCCTCCAATATCATCAAACTCGGGCTTTGGATCTGGGGGTTTATTCGGACACGATTTGGGTTTTTTTTTTGTTTCGCTTTCTTTTTTACCCCCAAACTTGTTTTTAGATCCTCTGCCTCTGTACTACCGAGGCATTGCTTCTTCTCTATCGCTCTCTCCAGCTGAATACCTAAAACGTCCACAGAAAAACAATCAAGAGAATGTATAGTCTGTTTCATAGCATCAAATATCTGAAACTCGACAGTCTCTCCCAAGACTGTCATGGATAGTTTCCCGTTCCGCACATCGATGATCGTCTGTGCTGTCACCAAATAGAATGGAAAGGTCCTTCTCGGTCGTCCCCTCAACCTCCATATCCAGGACCACGAAGTCGACTGGTATGATAAGTTTATCCACCTCTTTCCCTTTCCGCTAGCACCCCCAACAGTTGTAGGAGAAGGTGAAGGCTCGTGAGCAGGACCCCCCGGGAGCGGAGGCTGGTCCTTCTGGCTGGACCTCCCTAACCTGGTCTTTTTAGGAGCAGTAAGAAGAAGAGTTCCAACCTCCCTCTTGGTTAATGGAGACTTCTTTATATCCAGGTTCCCCGCCAGACCCTGCAGTAGGCGGCTATTTTTGTTGTCGCTGCTTGACGCCCATCTTAATTTGGCTTTGAGGGCGAGCAATGACCATCATTCAAACTCACTCAGTAGAGGCCACCTCTCCGCTCGGAGCACGCGATCTAGCTGCCTCAGCTTCCTGCTCCGCACGTCACTGCAACGCTCCCCTACAATCGAGAGCAAGCTTGAAGTTCACTGAGAGCTCCTCAGTAACCTGTTTATACGCAGCAAGTTCTCTCGGATCCTTCGGGATCAAGGCTACAAGAGTACCAAGCATCTCTCTCTCTCGTCGTCAAAAAGAAGAGGGTTCGAGCCTGTTCCGTTTGCAAACAAAAAGGGAAAAGAGAAACGTGGCACAGACAAAGAAAACAAGATACATAACCAAATCACCGGGCTTCAGCACGAAGCTTCTATTTTTCATGAGCTTGATTTCGGGGCCCTTAGCAAAGAAATAGTTCACTTTGTAGTCCTCGATGTTCGAGCTAGAGTTCGCCTGCAACAGCTCCCTACACTCGCCAGCCCGTACCACCAGCTGATGCATCCCATCGTGAAAGGCATCTTTAGCGAGCCCTTTAGCAAGCAACATTATCTTAGGGTGAAACAGTACTTGATGACATTGTCACTGGGCAGGGGAAGCCCGTTCCTCTTAAACAAGAGGTAGTCGGTGAGAAACTGGCCATACGAGCTGGGGGTAAGGTGCATGGGGGTGAGCTTTTGGAGGTTCAGCACGTCGATGAGGAACCCTAGCAGGTGGTGATGGCCGATAGCAACAAAACTAGAAGAAGGGTAAGCAGCCCTATCAGTCATAGTAGGCACCAATAGCTGATGACCACTGGGGAATTGAAAGGAATCCGCCATAATTTTCAAACTCCCTCGATAGATCCTGGAGAGGGACAATGCAAAAACATCATTGTTTTGGCGTAACCCCTTGTAAGTAGCCCGAGGGAGACTGTCTAGTATCTCCACGCCGTTTACAACATCTACCTCTCCAGGATGGTCGAGATTATCGACCTGGTTGAGTACGATTGCCCCCAGGGCACCTCTTTGAGGCAGTATGACCCCCTGGCGACCATAGGTAGAAGCCTCTGCCCCTCTATCCTCACGAGACCTCTGAGCACTCGAGCAAGACATCTACAATAGAAAAAGGATTAAAATCAGATAGCAAAGAAGGAAACCTAGGTGTCTACTACAATCTAAAGGCTCAAACCAGAGGCACTAGAGGGTCACAGTTGCTTAGACTAACCATACACACACACACACACACACACACACACACACATACACACACACACACACACACACACACACACACACACACACACACACACATATATATATATATATATATATATATATATAACGTTCTGCGGTTTCCAGGTATCCATAGGAAACCCAAACATGCAAGTTCAGGCAGAAGATTCAAAAAGAGTGCAGCAACAGCAAAAGACTTACCACAAGAAAAGGCAAGAGACGATAGGAATAGTAAACGAGAAGAATGGCGAAATCGCTCACACAGGCAAACGCAAAGCCTTGAAGACGTTTTTCAGCGACTGCGGCTAAGAGAAGATGAAGCGCACTAGAGAAGTTGAAGAGCACCGCAGAAGTTGAAGTGCACCTTACTTACGGAGATGGTCAGCAAAGAAAAGAAAAAGATAATCGTTTTTAGGAAGTTTGCGAAGAATGAAAAAAGAAGTACAGAAAAGACCCATATATAGATGAAAAGCCTGAACCGTTAGATCAATGCAATAATAATCTGAAGAACAATCTACGGCTAATATTCAACCTGGGGATATGACGGGATACTCGAAAGATCACTGATTTAACACACGCATTTAATGCGCCGTACAAACACGCCGTTTGACATAATATATCCCACTCACTAGAAGAGTAACCGCCTTCGAAGCTCGGAACCAGCAACCTCGGAAGACGACTTGTGGACTTCCCTAAAAAAGCAAACTAATGACAGCCCGTTGAAAACGTAGCCCACAGGGAGAAAAACCTTTCAACTTCCACCACAAAGTTATCGAGCTAGAAAATGGGGGACTAATGTTGTGTGTCAAATTACACCAGGCCCAAACATGCCCAAAATGCCAAAACCACTGAAGAAGGCCCAACGCACGAAAAGGGCCAAAAGATCGCTACAAAGCAAAATGGGCCCCAACTCAACATACCACGAAGGAAGAACCTCTAAACAAACAACAAGAAAGTCAAAAGTACTGCACCTCGCCAAAACTAGCTGCTCGCAAATGAAGCTACCCCGCAGCTCGCAAGTCACACAGACCGGGGCCTCAATTAAATGGAAAATCCCAAGAATATAGAGATCACGCCCGGTCAACTAGCAGACTCCCAATCAATCACAAATTCCTCGCAACAGCAATTGTATTTAAATTAAAATCGTGCCCATTAAGGGATATAATTTCGCCCTTAATTTACGAGATCAAATTCCATATAAAATAGGATGACTCTCGCCCCTTCACACTATAGAAGGAGCGGGCCATCACTGTTACAAAAGTCAACAATTTTTTCAGAAAATACATACATAAGCGAGCTCTGCAATATATCTAGCGAGCTCAACTTAAATACCATAAACAGTAGATATAGGCATTCTCTTAAACCGAACCATTTTAAAAATCTCTTGTGTCAAGCTTTTTACGATTTTTATCTATTAATTCTTACATATTCACCAATTTACCACATTGACCAAATTCGTATGTCAACACCCCTCTAGCTTGCTGTATTAGTTAAAATCCCTTATAGTTTTATTTATGGCCAAAATCGCCCCCGTAGTTTTATTTTATAATCAATTTTTCTTCTACCGTCAGTTTTAATTACCAAAATATCCTTAACTGTTAAATTTTTCTATTAAAAACTTCAGGGTACTAAGGGTATAAAGGTTAATATCTATATATATTAAATTAAAACATTTTAATTTATAATATCAATAAATCTCTACCATCTATCATAGGGTATATGTAGAGATTAAATATAAAATATTAAACAATTAAAAAATTAAAAATCTATGGAAATGGACAGTGGAGGTTCATCTTTTTATTTTTAATTTTTTTAAATTTTTTTTTATGTATTTGTTTTAAAATTTTGTGTGTGTTTATGATCTATACCATCCATCTAAGGAGATGGACAATGGAGATCGATCTTTTTATTTCTTAATTTTTTTCAATTTTTATGTATTTTTTTAAGGGGGATTTTCATTTTGGTTTCTAACTTTTGGGAAATTATCAATTTTTTAAACCAGTTTTGTTTATTGGTATCATTAGACCCTAACTTTCGGGAAATATATCAATTTGGTCATTCTGTTAGTCAAACTTAACTGTTCTAGGGGTATTTTGTCTTTCAACCTACCCATAATTAAAAAATTAATTAAATTAAAAATTTTTAAAAAATGCTAAATGAAAATCTCCACTGTCCATCAAAATTGATGGACGGTGGAGATTATATAGAAATTTTTTAAAAAAATAAAAATTGTAAAATTTAATTTTTTTTTTTACTATTTTAAAAAAAGTTGATGTTCTTGGTGGAGATCTCCACCGTCCATCATTATTGATAATAAATTGAATAAAAATTAATTTACAATTTTTATTTTTTAAAAAATATTTTAATATAATCTCCGCCGTTTATCAATTTTGATGGACGGTGGAGATTCATTTAAAAATATTTTTTTAAGGGCATTTAAAAATATTTTAAAATTTTTAATTAAAAATTAATTTAAAATTACCATATTACCCTTCTAATTATTAATATATTTTTTTAAAATTTGAGGTTAAAATTGTATTTTAACTTATTTAAATAGAGTCAAGGGCAAAACAGTCTTTTTACCAATTATGTTAAGTTTGACTGGTAGAAATTTGATTAGAGGGACCAAATTGATACATTTTCTAACAGTTGGATCCAAGGATACCATTAACTATTACTGGTTTAAAACATTGATAATTCTCCAAAAATTAGAGACCAAAATGAAAATCCCCCATATTTTTTTAAAAAAATGACGACTTGATTGTCTATCTATGGAGATGGACGGTGGAGATTCATATTTTTATTTTTATTTTTTTGGACGAAATTCATTTTGATCCGTATCTTTTCTCGAATTATTACTTTTTGATTGATGTTTTACTTTTTGGCTCGCATGATCCCTAACTTTTAAATAATCTATCATTTTAGTCCTTTCTGGTCAAATTTTTAGTAGTGAAACATGACAAAATATATACATTGACCATTTTCTCCTTAGCTTTAAATGATTAAGTTAAAATACAATTTTACCCTTTATTTTTAAAATTTAACAAATTAATCTTAACTTTTACATCCAATAACTATTTAACATGTGTCAACAAAAAAAATTAAAATAAAAAATACACAAAATTTATATGAAAAGTCCCTAAATATTACAAATAAATAAATTAATTAATTAACATCAAAAGTAAAAATTTAAAAATTAGTACAATAATAACTATTTTTTTTTTATAAAAGATCAATATTAAAGTATAAAAAATAAATTTTATATATGAAAATAAATTATAATAAAATAAAATATTAAAATAATAAAAAAATTAAAAATATTTTTTGAAGAGATTAGCTGAGGAGGTATTATTATTTTTAAAAATTAAAAATTAAAAATTATTATTTCTAAAAATAAATAAATTATTAAAAGTAATTTTTAATTTTTTTTAAAATTATTTTTTCTATTTTAATTGTTATTATTTTATTTTTAGAATCTAATTTTTATTTAATAATATTTTATTTATTTTTTAACCTTAATTTTTTATCTAAAGATTGAAATACCCCTGACACTACTAAATTTGACTAACAGAAGAACTTAATTGATGCATTTTTAAAAAGTCAGGGACCACGCGAGCTAGACAAGGAAATATCAGTAAAAAAGTAATGATTCAACAAACGTTAAGGACCAAAATAATTTTTTCCGTATTTTTTAATATTTTATATTTGATATCTACCGTCCATCATATTATGGACGGTAGAGTCATTGATATTATAAACTAAAATATTTTAATTTAATATATATAGATATTTATCTTTAAACCCATGGTGCCCTAAAATTTTTAACAGAGAAGTGAATGGTTAAAGATATTTTGATAATTAAGACTGACAGTAGGGAAAAAATTGACTATAAAATAAAACTACCGGGGGATTTTGGCCATAAATGAAATTATGGGGGATTTTAACTAATACACCAAATTATAGGAGAATTTTAATAATATCCCTAACAGAAAAGTTAATGGTCACGGGTATTTTGGTATTTAAAACTGACGTTAGGGAGAAAATTGACTATAAAATGAAATTATGGAGGGGGAAGGGGAGGGAATTTTGACCATAGGGGGGATTTTGGCTAATACATTAAATTATAGGGAAGATTTTAGGACAATTATTAATTTGGTTCCTAACTTTTGTGGAATCATTACAATTTCATTTATTGGTATCTTGGGCCTTAAGTTTTTATAAATATATCAATTTAGTCTCTTTGACCAATTTTTTAACAGTCAAGTTAATTGAAAAATATTAAAAAGACAGTTTTGCCATTGACTCTATTTAAATCAGTTAAAATCTACAATTTTACCAACAAAATTTTAAAAATATTATTAATAATTTGAAGGGTAATACGATCATTTATATTAATTTTTTTTTAAAAATTTTAAATTAAATTTTTAAATTAAGTGTTTTTAAAATTTTTTAAAATTTTATTTTAAAAAATTAATATAAGATGACCATATTACCATTCTAATTATTAATAATATATTTAAAAATTTGAGGGTAAAATTGTAATTTTAACTCATTTAAATAGAGTGAAGGACAAAGCTGTCTTTTTAACATTTTCAGTTGGTTTTATTGTTAAAAAATTGGTCCGAGAGACCAAATTGATACATTTACGAAAATAAAGGGCCAAAGGGTACTAATAAACGAAATTGAGTAAAAAAATTAATAATTTTTTAAAAGTTAGGGACCAAATTGATAATTGTCCAATATTTTAATAATATCCCTTCAAAAAATCAACACGAATTTCTTATGTGGAAACTTCAATCGGTAAAAATCACGGGATCAAATCGTATGCCACTCAACACATCGAACACCGATTTCACTAATTTGTATATCATTTACAACTCACTCTAATTGGACATTCAATCACACGACTCTTACTATAACACAATACTATCTACCCGCATGGTTTTTACTAGCGAACCTTGCTGATGTTGTTCCTCGCGCTACAAGACTTCACGATCTTTTTGTCAAGTCAAAGAATCAACACCCCTCAAACTATTAAGTTTCGATCTAGGGGCTTAAACAATGCATGGCGACAAATAATATGAGAAGATCAGAACATGCTATGTAGGCTAGAACAATGAAGCATGATATATAAAAATAATTCAATCTAGAACTGTCAACAATTTTCTAGAGAATAAAATAATAAAACACAAAAGCATAGAGAGAAATCAATAAAAAAAGAGAGCTTGAATGCTTAGAAAATAATGAATTATGAGTCCACTATTTATAAGATTCAGCCTAAACCTAATCCTAAATTTTTTTATTAGTAGGTTTTTTAAAAAAATAAAAATTTTAGTGAAAGAGAGTTAATTTCCTAAAAGAAATAAAATAAAAACGAAAAATTTCTAAAAGATTTTTATTTGTTTCCAAGAAAGTTTTCCTACTTCCTAAACCTTGAAAAATAACCCAAAACAATTTAGCATTAATTAAAAATTTATTTGAAAGTCAACGGGGTGAAAGAGACATGAAAAAAAGTGGAGAAAAGGAAAGGGCGGACGACAAGGATAGTACCTCGCCGCCACAGGCGGCAGGTTGCTGCCTCACCTGCTCCAAATCAACTTTCCTACTGATTTTCTCATGCACTTGTCCCGTGTTCGAACTCTTTGAAGCCTATCTAATCGAACTTGAAATTTTTCATTCAAAATACCATTGAAAAGGTAGAAATGTCTAGTTTCCACTCTATTTTATAAATTACTATTTGATTATATATTTAAAAAGTTATGCAACAAACAACATCCAATTGCCAGCTTTCAAAAACATGGAAGTGTTTAAAAATAATGATTTAAACTAGATCAAATCAATAAATTAAGACTCCACACTTATAAAATATTAAGAACAACATGAAAGCAATCAAATATCAATACATGAACATGTTATATGTGTGTGTGTAAATCCTAACGAATCTCAAGATCTAAAGGGATTTGAATTAACGAAATTATCTTAAAGCATTCTCTTGAGTAATCTTAGAAGTTCGTTACCTTTATATGACTTCTTCGAATCTTCAATACGCTCACTTCATGCTCTTACTAAGCTATATAAAAATTACAAATAAAAAGTGTTTTGCTCACATAATGAAAGCCAACTAATGACCTTATAAAGTCAAATCAAACATTAATAATCATATAAGGGACAGATTTCATCAAGCAAAACTATATTACTTCTTCATTTCTTCGTTTTCCATTATTGTTTCCCCCTCCGTCATCTTCATTACATTATCTTCATTTCTCTTGTTTCAAAATATATTTTGTTTTTACTTTTGAAACACATCATATATTGTGAGTTTTGTTTGATTGGATCAAATTTTTAAGTTGTTTTGTTGGAATTTCAAAAATAAAAAAGATTTGTTTTTCCAGAAGATTTCACCATTGATAATGTTTTATGAAATCTTAGTTTCAAAATTGTGAAATCATAGTTTCGAAATTGTGAAATCGTCATTTGAAAATTGTGAAAACATAGTTTGTTCAGAAACTTTCTAAAAATATGAAATGATTTCACAATTTTTGAATTATGATTTCACAATTTCATCTTCATTACATTAACGATATGAAAGATCTTTCAAAATTAAACAATTAAACAATTTACATGATAAAAAAGATTTTATAATTGACAACCAAACGATTAATAACTTTTCTCCGAAAACTCTACTTGTAAAAACTCTACTTCTAAAAAATTTATTGCTAAAAATGCCTTACTTGAATAAACTCTTGCAAACATAGCTTTTAAGTGGTAAATTCCTTCTCTTTATTCACGAGTGAAATGTTAAAATTAGAATGCAAAGCTTGAAAATAGAATCATAGAAGAGCTATAGAGTGACAACTGAATAGTGGATATTGAGAGGAGTGATTGTAGAATTTAATCCTTTTTAGTAGGAATGGCCACGGTTCTGAAATTGTCAGTTCCGGTTTTAGAACTGGCGGTTTCGGTTTCCCTAGAAGAAGGAATTTAAACCTGAACCGTGGGGTACCGAGTTCGGTTCCGAATTTTTTTTAAAATAATTAATTTAAAAATTAAAATATTCTAAAAAAAAATTAAAAGTATATGAGGGAGGGGGTTTAATGAATTTAATGGCTTGTTGCATATCCCTCTCTATTTATATGCTCTTACCTTAATAACACATATTGCCTTTCACCGATGTGGGATTCCGCATATCCTGGTATTAGCAAAATTTTTTAAGGTGGGTTGTCTTCTATCAATAGTGGAAACAATAGAGATTACAAAAACAAATATTAGTTGTATCAAATTCTATCAAGTGAATCATTTTATTTATTTAAGAAAAAAAATATTTTCTTAATATATATTCTTATGACACATAATAATACATAATATTTTTATTTATGTAATAAAAGCTTGGCTCATTGTATATAATAAGATGTTATTATTTGATATTACTCTACCTTTCTTTTTTATTATTTGAACCCACTTACTTTCAGATTAATTTTAATTTATTATTTGGTAATTGATTAATTCAATGCCATAGTATGAAAGTTGTAGTTGCATGCATTAAATATTTTATAGTCAATTTTCCCCTACCGTTAATTTTAATTATCAAAATATTTTTAAGTATTAATTTTTCTATTAAAAACTTCAAGGTACTAAAGGTATAAAGGTAAATAAATATCTATATTTATTAAATTAAAATATTTTAATCTATAATATTAATAAATCTCAATCATCCATCATATGATGGACTGTAGAGATCAAATATAAAATACTAAACAATTTAAAATTTTAAAAATTTAAAAAAAATTAAAAATTTAAAATCTATAGAGGTAGATAGTGGAGGTCCATCTTTTTATTTTTAGTTTTTTTTTTAAAATTTTTTTTTATGTATTTGTTTAAAAAAAAAAAATTTGTATTTATAATCTATACCATCCATTTATAGAGATGTAAGGTGGAGATCCATTATTTTTTATTTTAAAATTTTTTATTTATTTCTTAAATTTTTTTTTTAAAATTTTGTATGTCTTTTTTTTTTGAAAAAAAATTGTTCTCCACTGTCTATCTATGGAAATGGACAGTGGAGATCCATCTTTTTTTTTTTATTTTAATATTTTATATTTGATATGGACGGTAGAGTCATTAATATTATAAATTAAAATATTTTAATTTAATATATATAAAATTTACCTTTATACCATTGGTGCCCTAAAGTTTTTGGAGTTTAATAATATCCCTAACAGAAAAGCTAACGGTCAATGGTATTTTGGAGTTTAAAAATGACGGTAGGAGGAAAATTAACTATAAAATGAAATTAATAGAGAGAAATTTGTCCATAAATGAAACTAGAGTTTTGGCTAATATATCAAATTATAGGGAAATTTTATTAATATTCCTTTAAAAAATCAACACGTGAATATTTTATGTAGAAACTTCAACAAGTAAAAACCATGGGATCAATTTGTATGATACTTAACACATTGAACACTGATACTAATTCGTATATCATTCACAACTTACTCTAATTGGCCACTCAATCACACGACTCTTGCTATAACTCTGTAACATCCCGGATTTCGGGTGATGAATTTTTGTTATATATGAAATATGTGAAAAATAAATTTTTACTATTTGAGGGGGTGTAAATGTAATTAAATGTATGGTTATTTTATGATTTCCAGCGGACCGAATTGAATAGTGAAAAATGAATGAAAAATGAAAAATTGGAAAACTGGACCAGAGAGCATCGCGACCTGGTCACCGCGACCACAGGTCGCGACAGCCCGCTCGCGGTGAAAAACGCAAAAATCTGGCAGTGAGTACCGCGACCAGTCACCGCGACCACAGGTCGCGATGGCTTGCTCGCGATGAAAATGTCAAAAATTGGCAGTGAGCAGCGCGAGCTCTCGCGCGACCAAGGCGCGCTCGCGACGAAGGCGGTGCGCGCACTCCAGTGAGCACCGCGACCTGGTGGCGCGACCACAGGTCGCGACGGCGGTCGCGGCAGCGACAAAAATATAAAAAAAAAAATTTTGGCTTCTCGTGGAAGCCACAGAAAACAGTTGAGAAAAGAGAAGAGAGACAGACCGAGAGAGAGAAAAAGAAAAGAAAAGAAGAGGAAGAAGAGAAGGAGAAGAGAAAGAAAAGGGAAGAAAAGAAAGAAGAAGAAGAAGAAAGAGAGAGAAGAGAAAAGGAAGTGTAGGAGGAAAGGAAAAAGGGAAAGAAATCGTGGAATCGCGATTTGTTGAACGAAAACACGGATTCGAGGTAGGTGTACGTTTGTTTTCGCAATCGTTATGAAAAGTATTTAGTCATCGTTTTCATTTCCGTTTTCTTTTGAGTTTTCGTTTTCGAATTCGTTTCGTTTTGTTTTCGTTTATGTTTTCGATTCTTCGTTTTCGATTTTTGTATGAAAATGGTTTATGCTATATGAAGAAAAATCGATGATCTGCATACCTATTGTTGATTTGTAATACGTTTACGATAGACAGCATTTGGATCGTGTTTTCGAATATTTTGATTGTTACGATTTGTGAAAAATACTTGATTTAGTTGCTTGCATGACTATTGTTTATGATTTGTAATTTATTGCGAATACTTGAAAATTGTTTATTGTGACGGCCCTAGGATACCTAGACATAGATATGGATATAGGAGGTTGGTATACCAGCTGGGTTTTACCTAGCAGTACTGCGCCGTTATTATTGTGTGATTGTTGTTGCGGGGCAATCTCGGACAATCACACCGATTTTAGTGATCGTTGTTGCGGGGCAATCTCGGACGATCACAATGATACTAGCGATTGTTGTTGCGGGGCAATCTCGGACAATCGCGATGATATTAGTGATTGTTGTTGCGGGGCAATCTCGGACAATCACGTGGACCCATATTCCAGTCCTAGAATGTTTAGTATTCTAGTGGGCCAGAATTGATTGGAATTGAAAAGTGTACTGAATAATTTTATTGATAGCATTTGTTTATTGATTTCCTTATTGAAATTAAAGTGATTGAAAGTGTTTAATGCTTTGATTCTGAAATTTAATTGTTTTGAAAGTGATTTAGAAATAAAACTCATATTGTGGTTTATTGTTTCTTTAAAGAATAATTATGTTGTAATTTACTTAATTGAAATTTTAGTACACCCACTAAGCTTTATGCTTAGCGCGTTAGTTTTGTTTCTAACGCGTAGGTACCAGGAATCCGGAGGAAGCTAAGGACTGAAGGAAGAGTTGCAGACCGAGTCACAGGATTTGTACAGTTGGGTAGCTATACTTTTGTTATGTGTATATATTCTGAAAGCATGCATATACAGGGAATTTGTAAATATGTTTTGTAAAATGTTTTGTAATTAACTAGTTTATGATTTATGTATTCTATTATCAAAATGATTGTAAATGTTTAGGTCTGATTTGTTATTATTTTGTAAACTGATTGTGAAAGTCGCACTAAACGGCAGAGTGCGCAACTGATTGAAAGTGATAGAAGTGTTTGTGTGAAAAATGTGAATTTTGAATTGATTTGTGTAAAAGCAGGTTTTTGGGAAGTCCGAAAAACAAATGGCACTCTGCCGAATTTTCGCAAAAAGTTAATTATTATTATGGGCTCACTTGAAAAGGATCTTTAAAATATTTTATGGGCTCACGGTGATTTTGAAACGTAAAATGAGTTTTGAAAAGTTTTGAAAGTCCGAGTAGCGCGCCCCGGATCGGTCCGGCCGGATCGGGTCGGGGGGTGCTACAAACTCAATACTACCTACCCGAATCCATTTTATTGGCGAACTTTACTGATGCTGCTCACAGACTTCCCTCGCTACAAGACTTCACGATCTTTTTGTTAGATTGAAGAATCAAGACCCTCAAATTATTGAGATTCGATCTAGGTGCTCAAACAATACATGGACAACAAATAATATGAGACGATCTTTACATGTTATGTAGACTAAAACAATGAAGCATGATATATAAAAATAATCTAATCTAGAACTCTTGACAATTTTCTCAAAGAATAAAACAATAAAACACAAAAACACATAGAGAAATCAATAAAAAAGGGAGCTTGAATGCTTAGGAAATAATGAATTATGAATCTACTATTTATAAGATTCAGCCTAAACCTAACCCTAATAAAAAATATGAAATCTTTTATTTGTAGGTTTTCAAAAAAAAAAAAAAAAGATTTAGGGACCCAAGAGAAGTGAAATAAAAATAAAAAACTTTCTAATAGATTTTTATTTATTGCCCAAGAAATTTTTCCTACTTCCTAAACCTTGAGAAATATCCCAAAACAATTTAGGATTAATTAAAAACATATTTAAATGTCAACTGGGTGAACGCAACAGGAAAGAAAGTGGAGAAAATGAGAGGACGGACGACATGGGTAATACCTCGCCGCCTCAGGCGGCAGGTTGCTGCCTCACATGCTCTAAATCAGCTTTCCATATGATTTTCTCATGCACTTATCCCGTGTTCGAACACTTTGAAACCTATCTATATGAACTTTATTTCATTCTAAATACCGTTCGAAAGGTACAGATGTCTAGTTTCCACTATATTTTACAAATCACTATTTGGATGTATAAATAAAAGAGTTAATTACACCCACAACCCCTGAGGTTTTCCCAACTACAAATAGAATCAACTTTATTGTTTACTGACAATGACCTCCTCTGCCGTTAGTTGACTTCTGTTAGATTTAACTGTTGACCAACCTTAACCGTTAAAATGACCAAAATGCCCCTAAAACAATATTTTCTTTTTTTTTAATAAAAAATTATTTCTTTTAAAAAAATATTTAAAAAATTAAACTTCAGAATTTTTTAAAAAATAAATTTTTTAAAATTTTTTAAATTTTTTTTTTTAAAAAAGAGAAAACTTGCTGGAGATCCAGAAACTGGGTTCTTCGAAGAACCTATCTGGGTTCTTCGAACGAACCCAAAAGGGTTTGAACCCTTCTGGGTTCGTTCAAAGAACCCAGTTTCTGGGTTCCTCGAAGAACCCAGATTGGGTTCTTCGAAGAACCCAAACATTCTTCCCAAATTTTTTTTTTTGGTGAATATCCATTTTTTAGATTGAATCTCCACCATCCACCAATCTTAATGGACGGTTGTGATTCAATTTGGAAACTAGATTTACGTTAACTATAATTAATTTTTTTATTATTATTATTTTAAATTTTTTAAATAAATCCTAACCGTCCATTATTTCAAAGATGGAGGGATGAGATTTTTTCTTAATTTTTTAATTTTAATTTAATAAAATAAAATTTGAAAAGACGAAAATACCCCTGACCCTGTTAAGTTTGACTAAAGTCAATTAACGGTAGGGGAGGTCATTGTCAATAAACGATAAAGTTGATTTTACTTGTAGTTGGTAAAACTTCAGGGGTGTGGGTGTAATTAACTCTAAATAAAATGTTATGCACCAAAAAAGATTCAAATGTCAGTTTTCAAAAACATGGAAGTGTTTAAAAATAATGATTAAAACTAGACCAAATCAATAAATTAAGACTTCAGACTTATAAAATATTAAGAACAACATGTAAGCAATCAAATATCAATGCATAAACATGTTATATGTATGTATGTGAATCCTAACGAATCTCAAGATTTAAAAGGTTTTGAATCAATACCTTAAAGAAGCTCGTCACCTATGTTTGACTTCTTCGAATCTTCAGTACGCTCACTTCATGCTCTTGCTAAGCTCTATAAAAATTACAAATAAAAAGTATTTTGCTCAAAGAATTAAAGCCGGCTAATGACCTTATACAGCCAAATCAAACATTAACAATTACATAAGGGACAAATTTCATTAAGCAAAACCATATTACTTCATCTTCATTTCTTCGTTTTCCATTATTGTTTCCCCCTCCATCATCTTCATTACATTATCTTTATTTCTCTTATTTCAAAATGCATTTTGTTTTTTACTTTTGAAACACATCATCTATTGTGGGTTTTGTTTGATTGGATCAAATTTTTAGACCGATCAATTGATTACGTAATCGATTGAACACTACTTGAAAATGACTCTTCTACTTATAAACGAAATGTTCCAAATGTTTATGTAACTATTTGTGTCAATGACACCAAAGGGATACTAAATGAATGGAATTGAGATATGGATGAAATATAAAGAAATGAAGCCACTTTGAGGTTCCTTATGAAACGAGGCATGGGATGGAGCCATTACGAAGAAGTTCGAGGAGTTACAAAGGAAACTTCGAGTTAATTTGTTTTGTCGGAATCTCAAAATTTTTAAAAAAATTTTGCTTTTCCTGAATATTTTTACAATTTATCGTGTTTTGTGAAATTATAGTTTAACAATTGTGAAATCGGTATTTGAAAATTGTGAAATCATAGTTTGTTTAGAAATTGTGAAATTATTTCTAAAAAGTGAAATAATTTCACAAATTTTGAATTATGATTTCACAATTTCATCTTTACTGTATTAACGATATAAAAGATCTTTCAAAATTAAACAACTAAATAATTTATATGATTAAAATAGTTTTTTTAATTGACAACTAAACGAGTAACAACTTTTCTCGAAAAACTCTTCTGGTAAAAACTCTACTTCTAAAAAATTTATTGTTAAAAATGTCATACTTGAAGAAACTCTTATAAACGTAGCCTTTAAATGATAAGCTCCTTTTCTTTCTTCACGAGTGAAATGTTAAAATTAGAATGCGAAGCTCGAAAATGGAATCACATAAGAGCTATGGAGTGACAACTGAATAGTGGATATTGAAAGGAGTGACTGTAGAATTTAATCCTTTTTAGCCATTTTTATTAAGGATAAGCTTGTCATTAGGTTAATATTTTAAAATATAATGCGATAATAAATTATGTGAATTATGAATAGCATCACTTTTTGACTATACGAAGCATGATTGATTGACGAAAATTTCCAACCACTTAAAGGGACTTTGAAGAAGTACACAATGAAAGTAATTAATGTTGATGGAAGTGGTAGGACATTCCAAGGAGCATTAAAAGAAAATGAATTGGATTCATAGAAATTATGTGAATTCTCAAAAACATATTAACATTACTTTTGACTAAACAGTGGATGATTGATGAAAATGTCCAACCACTGGCTCTCTAAAGTCCAAATTGAGCTACGAAGACTTTGAAAAGCTATACAATGAAAGCAAATGATAATGATGGAAATAATAATATAAAAGAAAAATAAAAAAAAACGAATCACACATATTAGCCAACAAATAATTCTATTAAGCAGTTCTACGAGAGGTGGTGTGATAAAATTTTCCAGTCGAGGGCCCTCTATAGTATACTTTGAGCAAGGGGACTTGGAAAAAATAAATATAAATTGATTAAACGACATTAATGGAAATAAGACTTTGAATTTGAAGAAATTAATTAAATTTACTTGGCTATATATATATATATATATATATATGTGTGTGTGTGTGTATAAAAGCTAATTGCATCAACCTCCTCTGAAGTTTTGTCAACTACAAGCGGAGTCAACTTTATTGTTTATTGACAAATACCTCTCATGCCCTTAGTAAAATTTGGTAAAATTTGAACAAACGCCTCCCCTGTCCAGGGGAGGTCTTTGTTAAAAAATTCAAAAGTTGACTAACAGTAGGGGAGGTCTTTGTCAATAAACCTAAAAATTAACTCCGTCTGTAATTGAGCAAATCTCAAGGGAGGTAGGCGTTATTTACTCAATAAAAAATAATGGCTTATATTGCTAAAACTCCATGTGAAATCAAACAGAAAAACTAGATGCAGAAGCATACCTTGATCCATGATGAAATTGGAATGTTGGGTTGTGATCTTCCAATTCAATATGAATTTTCCCTATGAATGTCTGATTTCTCACTGTTGATGGGGTAACAGAGCGAAGAGAAATTGATCGTATGAATTGGGGACCCTGACCCCTGATTTGCAATCAATTAAAATAAAAGTATTAATATTTCTAATTTGACCCCTCATCAAACTAGAAATATCACTCTGGTCTCTACAAATTGAATCCAAGATATTTTAATACCCAATACCTAATTCTTTAAACCTTATACTTTAAGATAGTATCACACATTTTAACACGTATGTATGCCCACATATTGAATTTTTCCAACAATCTTCCACTTGCGCCACATATGTTACTTACAAATGTGTATAACTTTATGAGCTCAAAATTTTGCTATCACAAATAAAGGTATTCCTGAACAATCTCGTTCACTGATCATACCAATATAGAATCAAAGTGATTTTCGTTACATTTAGCGTAACTAAATCCATCAATGGTCACGTATACCAATACAACCAAATGACATAGATTAACCATGGATGCGTAGCATGGAAACTACATGTAATGTGATCTAACATGCCTATTCCCAACTAGTCCTACTTTATTCTTTAATGAGATCAAAAACAGAACAAAACATAACAAAGTGAAATTGAACTGAATACTTCAGTTCTGCAAAAAAATATATCCAAATACACAAAAAAGTGTCCAAAACAATATAAGGCATCAAAATACAAACTCCTACTAAACCACAATATCTTCATACAATGCTACACCCATATGAGTAGTGTGCTCATGAAAAACCTTGGGTGTTAGTCCCTTAATAAGTGGATCCATAATCATACAGTTTGTGCCAATATGCTCTATGAAAATCTGTCCACTCTGAATTCTCTCATTCACAACCAATAAATTCGATGGGCTCCTATTGTTGTTGGAATATAAGACTCCTGACTTATTGTTACAAAACAACTTGAGTGGTATTTCAATATCATCTAGAATGCACAGCCTAGTAAAAACATTCTGCAGCTATATTCTGTGGTTGGATGCCTCATAACATGTTATAAACTTTAACGCCATGGTGGAGAAGCTATAAGTGTCTGTTTGGCACTCCTATAGGAAATAGCTCCTTCAACTAGCAGATAGATGTAGCCTGATGTGGATCCCCTACTATCTTAGCATCCTGCAAAATCAGAACCATAATACCCTATGATCTCCAGCTGATCCGATCTCCTGTATGTGAGCATGTAATCCTTGGTTCTCTGTAAATACCGCATAACCCGCTTGGCTACTTTCTAGTGATTCATCCCAGGGTTACTTAGATATCTGCTTAGCATTCCAACAATGAATGATATATCCAGACGTTTGCAAACTTGAGCATACATTAGACTCCCAACAACTGATGCATATTGAATTTTTTGCATTTCCTTAACTTCAAAGTCACTTTTATGGCACTATTTGAGACTAAATTTGTCTCCCTTAGTGACAGGGGTGTCATCTGGTTTACTTTCTTACATGCCAATCGTTTTAAGCACCTTATCGATATAACTCTTTTGTGATAACCCGAGGATACCCCGAGAGTGATCTTAGTGTATCTTAATGCTTAATACAAAAGAGGCATTACCAAGATCTTTCATTTCAAATTTCTTTGATAGAAATCTCTTGGTTTCGTGCAATAATCCTATATCATTAGTGGCAATCAGTATGTCATCAACATACAAAACCAGGAAGATATGCTTACTCCTACTAAACTTGTGGTACACACAATCATCAACAACATTTATTTCAAAACCAAACAAGATAATTACTTGATGAAATTTGTAGTACCATTGACGGAAAACTTGCTTGAGTCTATTGATGGATTTTTTTAGTTTGCTAATGATAATCTTTGGGTCTCTATACATAAAGTTTCCCGGTTGCACTATATAAATCGTTTCATCAATGTCTCCATTGAGAAACGCTGTCTTAACATCCATCTGATATAACTCAAGATCAAAATGTGCAACAAGTGCCATAATAGTCCTGAAAGAGTTTTTCGTTGAAACCTCAGAGAAAGTATATTTGAAGTTGATGCCTTTCTTTTGAGTAAAGCCTTTAGCAACAAAACGAGCCTTATATTTCTCCATATTACCTTTCGAATCCCTTTTGTTTTAAATATCCATTTACAACCAAAGGTTTCGCACTTTCATGCAATGGGACAAGATCTCAAACATCATTGTCTTGCATAGACTTGTATTCCTCATTCATGGCATCAATCCACCTTTTAGATTTAGAACCCTGTATGGCTTGATGGAAGTTGATTGGATCATCGTCCATTATTCCATTATCTTCCTCATGCTCTTGGAGAAATACTATATAATCATCCGGAATTGCAATTTTCTTTTCTCTTGTAGATCTCTTTAATGACATTTATTTTTGAGGTTGTTGAGTTTGTTCTTAATGAACAATTATCTCATTTTGTGTGGGAAGTTGTTCAACATTGTCTTGGTGTGGTTTTAGATTTACTTATTGATCAATGATAAGAATGAAAACCTGCACATTGTTAAAAGTAATAGTAGGAATCAAAACTGATTCTTCCTCAAAGACAATACGTCTAACCTTATTTCTCCTCCCAAATTCAACATTCTAAAAAAATATTGCAGTTTCTGTCTCAAAAATTGACTTTACTATGGGATCATAAAATTTGTAATCCCTTGATCGCTCAGAGTACCTAATAAAGTAGCTGCTAACTGTTTTGGAATCCAGTTTCTTTTCATATGGCCTATAAAGTATTGTCTCAGTTGGACATCCCCAAATATGAAAATGCTTTAGAGTAGGCTCCCTGCCTGTCCAAAGCTCACAAGGTGCAATTATAGGAACCGTTTTTCCGTTCTACTGATCACGCAGCGGAAATAAGATTTTAAATTTTTTATACAAACCGCAAAAGCAATCTGTGACCAGTAAAACTTTGAAACTATATTTTCGGAATAATAAAAATAATATATATCACATATATATTTATTTTATATACAGAAAATTGTAATCAATGAAAGAAAAGAAAAATTAAGGAACATACCACCGTTGGAGACTCTTCGTATTTTTTTTTCTGCAGCTCCTTGTCTGTACCACTACGTCTTTCTTGCTATATCCCGCTACTGGTAACTTATGTGTGGGCGCGTCACGTTGTCAGGAATAATGAAGAGGTAGAAAAAATAAGAGTTGGAGAGATACTGTATCTCTCCCGGTCACTTTTTCTCTTTTTTTTTTGTTTTACGTACAAAACACTTTTTGAACATCTATTGATTTGGTTCAGTTGTTTTATTATATTAAAAACTCTTTTTAATATATATTTAAGTTACTTAATTAATAAAAACTATTTTTATTAATTTTATCAATAACTTTTGAATTTAAACTTTTTAAACTCAGATGATATTTATTTTATTTTATTTTATTTAATTAATGAGATAATCCTATTATCTCTCTATTCAAAATAAAATAAATTATTATCAGTAACTTTTGAATTTAAACTTTTTTAAATTTAAATTTATTTTATTTTATTTAATAAATGAGATAATCTTATTATCTCATTATTTAAAATAAAATATCAACTATTACCCTCCTCTTATGATAAATTACATAATTAAATAATCTTATTATTTAATTGTTATAATTGCCATTATTTAATTAATTGAATAATCACGTAACTTAATTACTTCTGACATGTGTCACTTACGTGACACTATTAATTGGACTATCCAATTAATTATACGTGACCCTTATTACCTAAATGGATCGGGCTAACAAGGGATCTAATGGACCCACAGTATTTTGAGCTCCGATAATTCTCGGAATCATTAAGTAAACTCTTTAATTAATATTCCTTGATTATCAACTCCGGTGTTATTCCACTAAAAATCCGAAACTGCATTTTCTCAACTACAGACGCTTTTACACAGACCGACATCACTTGGTGTCCACCGATATAGCTATTATATATAGTGTGACCCTCCACAGTAGTTCATAATTAGAGTTGTGTCATAATATCCGTTACACCCCTCTAATTACATATATCCTTTAAGCACCGTTGATTCTCTAATGAACAATAAATCCAGTTTCCTCGTGGAATCAGGAGAGCGCTCATATTGTTGAAGCCTCGAATCAACCCTTAAGGGAACTACTCTCTAGCTTTCACAAGAAGAAGTGGATTCCACTATTGTGTACAAACCTTCCCAGCCACAAGCCAAACCGCAATCCCAACATACGAAGAATATTGATAGGGAATAATCATCCGACCTCACCCATGGTATATCAAAAATCACGATCTAACCTGAAGGAGTCGATAAGACACTCAGGATTAAGATCACCCACATATAGCCATCATAAGTTGATGTATATGAATCTCATCGGTAAACGGATCTTGGTGAGATATTCATATAGATCATGACCCAGTCCTATATGATCACATCATACAAAGTGCCTCCATTCCCATATCTCAATATGAATGATTTAGGATAGAATCATTGTACAATACAGAATGGACCGCAACTATAGATTAACTACAAATAAAGTACACAGCTTTATTTGTTATCTATGGACTCTTTAGATTACACATCTCTTACTGTATCCATCTGTATATGACACTCATATACACAATATAAGATTACATCTGGCAATCTATGATGTTATAATGCACAAGTTTATATAATATAAATAACACAATAAGAATGAATTGAACTTTTCTTTTATTTATTTATAAAAATCATTTACAAATTACATCTTTAGGGTAAAAACCCCAATAGTTTTATCAACTGCTTTAGTTAGTACCTTATTAAGGATATAAACTGCAGTATTTTATTCTTCTCCCCAGAGTGATTGTGGTAAGGTAAAATGACTAATCATACTCCTTACCATATCCTTAAGAGTCATGTTTCATTTCTCAGCAACATCATTCATGCATGGTGTATAGTGGGACAATTCCACATTCCTCTAGGAATTTAGCAAAAGATCCTGGATGTTGTTTACCTGAATCGTCGTATCTGCCGTAGTACTCACCACTACGGTCAGATTTAACGCTTTTAATGCTTTTGTTGAGTTGGTTCTCAACTTCAGATTTGAAGCTTTGAACACATTCAGTGATTGAGATTTCTCATGAATGAGAATTAGGTACCTATAATGTGAGTAATCATCCATGAATGATATGAAATATTGTTGATCATTCCAAGAAGCTATAAGGAACAATCCACAAATATATGTGTGGATCAATTCTAAGAAGTCTGAAGTTTTGTTGGCACCTAATTTCTTAGTTTTGGTTTGTTTTCCCTTGATGCAATCAATACAGACTTCAAAGTCTGTAAAGTCAACGAAATCCAAAATGCCATCAGATACAAGTCTCTCAACTCTAGCTTTTGAGATATGACCTAAGCGCTTGTGCCATAATGTCCCTGAATTTTTATTATTTAATTTGCGTTTAATACCACGTGAATCCACATGCAAGATTTCATTATATGATGCAATAATATCAAACAAATAAAGGTTATCATAAACACACAATGAACCAGTGCCAACAACATTCGAATTTAATGAAAGACTAAATTGATTATTTTCAAAAGAACAATAATATCCAAAATTTTCCAATAAGGAAATAGAAACCAAATTCCGTTTAAATGACGGTACAACAAAAGTGTCTTTCAAATCCAAATAGTGACCAGTTTATAATAATCACCTAAATGTGTTTATTGCTTCAACTTCCACCAATTTTTTGTCGTCTACAAAGATGAATCTTTCAGCATCATTTGACTTTTAGCAGCTCAAGCAACCCTGTATAGAAACACTTATGTGAGTAGTAGCATCGGAATCTAACCACCAAGTTTTTCTAGGTATTGAAGCTAAATTAACCTCAAAACATACTAAAGTAAGAATTGTACATTTCTTTGCACGCCAAGCGTGATATTTGGTACACTGCTTCTTTATGTGTCCAGGTTTGTTACAAAATATCAACAACTTTGTTGTTATTTGCCCTTATGTTGTTTTTTTTGTGTTGGACCCTTAGTAGCTTCATTATCATTCTTTCTTTTCTTGCTCTTACCCTTAGAGGTACTTGCCAAGTGAGCACTTTCAGTCTTTTCTTTCTTCAACCTTTCTTCATCTTGCACACAATATGAAATGAGCTCATTTGGAGTCCATTTCTCTTTCTGGCAGTTGTAACTAACTTTAAATTGACTGAATTGTGCATGAAGCGATATTAGTACCAAATGCACGAGCAAATCATCAGATAGCTCGAGTTTTAGTGTCTTTAGTTTTGAAGCAATGTAAGACATCTTTATGATGTACTCCTTTATGTTCCCTTTGCCTTTGTACTTCATTGAAATCAAGCTCGCTAGAAGCGTACTTATTTCAACCTTATCATTTTTTGCAAAACGTTTCTCAATTTCGGAAAGAACTCTTTGACAGTAGTGATCCCTTTAAAATCAGGGCCCTTAAAAGCTTTTGGAATGCCGCGCTTAATGATCATCAGACTCATGCGATTTGAGCGATCCTACTTCCCAAAGTTCCTTCTATCCTTAATGGAACTTTCATCCTAAGAGGAGTGGGTTGCTCAATCCTGAATGCAAGGTCTTTATCCATGCAATCGAGAACAATTAATACGTTATCTTTTCAATTCTTGAAGTTTGTCCCATTAAGCATTGAAATTTAACTCAAGTTTGCAGATATGGTAGCAACAGATACATTAGCTGAACAGAGAACAAAACAAATAAACAAATATGTTCACATCAAATTCTATATACAATAATCAATAAATTCAAATAATGGTAGGTCCCATCTCAATATACATAGTACAACATTAATATCAAGTCTTTGGACAGTAATATTAACTTGTAAGTGGTACTCTTAGTGCAGTGATCAAATATTGATAATAACTCCTGTAAAATAATAAATCTATTTTTGGATCAATTTATTATTCACATGGAAACCTTACAATTGTCACATATTTATCATCACAGGTATGTATGTAATTCGGCCAAATATTAACTTTCATTTGGGCAGGCTAACATTTGCATGAATAAATATACATACAGCCATCTAAACATTCCCAATAATCAATCTACACGAGAGGTTACTTTCGTAACATGGTGTTTCATTAATCTATTTTGAATGTTAAATAATCATAATAAAATATCATAAAATCATATTATTTGAATTTAAAGATTCTTAAAATTTATTTACTGCAGGTATGATTTGTGATCAATTCCCACATTTCTAATATATTACTGATATATCTTGTAACAAATATAACCACACATTAAATCCTAATTAATCAAATAAAATATTAATTATTATATGCTATCCAAGTATAGTATACCTGCTGTTATTAAAATATCATATATTACTGATACCTAACAATTTATAATATAATAACATATTAGTTTGACAAGAGGTATGATTTGTGATTCCTAAGCATGTGGATGTAATCAATTCCCAAGCGGCGCATCAACAATGGATGCTGCACATGCTTGCTGCGCCACTTGGGCAGCAACATGTTGTTGCACCGCTTGGGCAGCAAGCATTGTTGCAGCGCCGCTTGCACAGCAACATGGGTTCTGCGGTGCCCAAACATGGGTGCTACGGCACCCAACACAACAAACAATGTTTTTTATTTATTTATAATCACTTGCGCAAACAGCAAATCAAATCTTAAACGCCAACACAATCAATTGCATTGATTTTATGAATTAGAAGATCTAAACCCCAATTTAAAAAAAAAAAATATAAGATCTAATTTCAAAATTTTCTCAGTGCTTCAATCATGGAGTGGCTCTGATATCAATATAGGATTTGTACTAACATAATTCTAACATACTTTAATCACAAAATTAAGATCATAATCAATATCAAGAACCCTAAATTCAGACCTAAGCATGTTTCAACCAAATTAATCAAACCCTAATATATTGCTAAAACTTCATGTGCAATAAAAAAGAAAAACTAGATACGGAAGCATACCTTGATCCATAATGGAATTGGAATGTTGGGTTGCGATCTTCCAATTCAATATGAATTTCCCCTATGAATTTTTGTATTCTCAATATTGATGGGGTAGGCAGAGAGAAGAGAAATTGATTGTATGAATTGGAGATATTGACCCTTATTTGCAATCCGTTAAAATAAAAGTATTGATATTTCTAATTTGGCTCTTCATTAAACTAGAAATATTATTCCGGTTTCTACATATTGAATCCGACA
Organism: Xanthoceras sorbifolium; assembly: GCA_003430845.1. Lineage (NCBI taxonomy): Eukaryota > Viridiplantae > Streptophyta > Magnoliopsida > Sapindales > Sapindaceae > Xanthoceras > Xanthoceras sorbifolium. The sequence goes on from CM010611.1 coordinate 19,141,918, forward strand.
TTTTAATACCCAATATCCAATTCTTTAAATCTTTTATCGATCACTTTAAATGGACTATACTTTAAGATATCATCACACATTTTAACACACACACACATATATATATATATATATATATATATACATATATATATATATATATATATATATATATATATATATATATATATATATACCCACATATTGAATTTTTCCAACAATGTATTGCTCAAATATTTTTTTAATCAATCTTTAGAAAGTTGAGTTCTGTGTTTTGTAGATGCTACTTTGCAAATACAATGCATGATATGAGTTGCTTATTTATTTATTTATTAATTCTCTAAGTGATTTCTGTATAAATCACCTGCTAGGTTGGTGCATTTGGATAAAAAATTAAAATAAAAAGTAAGATAAATTGCACTAACTTATCCATATATTCATAGTTACACTAAAATTGACAAAAATATCATAATAATACTAACTATTTTTGTAACTTGTTGACTAATGGTTGATCACTGTTAGTCAATAACAGTAGAGAAACGATTTGGTCTTTATCATTGATTTTTAAATAATAATAATAAAAAATCTCCATAAAAATAAATACGAATAGGGGAGACTATGATCTCCCCAAACATCACAACTGGATACAACAAATTAAGGGAGACTTGAGCCTCTCATGTTTGGTAACAAAGGAGACTCGAACCTCCACACACAACAAAACAAGGAAAGTGAGCTTCCTCCTTTGCAGATTATAGGGGAGGAAGTCAGTCTGCCTCTCTTTGCTGGTTGTTGGGAGGGGCAGCCTCTTCCTAATAAATTTTTAATTTTATCTTTAATTTTTATTTGTAATTAATTAATTAATTTATTTAAGAGTAAAAATATATTTTCTTCTCAACTGTTATTGACTAACGGTAGTTAATTATTAGTCAACAAGTTATAGGATTATTCATATATTTTTATCGATTTTCAAGAGGAGATAATCTGATTAACGGAGAACTACAGTAATAAAATATATATTTATTGTAAATCACTCAAATATCAAATTTACCTTAATTAGATATTTTCTTTTTCATTATTAATTAGCGGAGCCCTCAAGAAAAGACAAAACTATTATAGATAATTGAAAAAAAAAAGAGACGAAATTGATTTAATGACTACTTTGTTATGAGATTTTGAATTGAGTTTTCATCAAATTAAAGCACTTTTTTAGCCATAAATAAGTAATAAAATATTCACTCAAACTCAAATTTAATAGGATGGATACAAAAAAAATCCTCTCCTAAAAAATAAATAAGAAATTTCAAGCTCCATAATATGATTTGATGACTTAAATTGACTCAATTATCACTGTAAGACTTTATATTGATTATATGAAAGTTTGCAAGCCCTTAGAAACTACAAAAAATGGCTGAAGTGCTGAATTTATAGGCAAATATTTACTGACTGTATTGGTAAATTACATTTTGATCCTTATAACGTTTAAAATTGTATATTTAAGACTTTAAGCCTTGTATTTTAATTACAGTTTACTCCCTATAAGGTCAAAAAATTTCATTTATATTCTTTATCGACTATCAAATAAAACTCCTAAACCTCAACCAATCTAGATATTAAATAAATAAATATAAGGTCAAAGAACACTTAAGATAATAAATAAATATAATTAATAGATATTAAGGTCATTTAAGTCAACTCATTCCAATCATATGTAAACAAAAACTAATTTACAATATAATGAACAATTAATCCTAAAACAAATTTTGTTTCCTCCAAACTTCATGAGTATATTCTTTCATGCCATTAGCATGTACCGTGATTTTTTTAAAGTCTTACATCCTTGTATGGTATCTTTAGCTACTTTCAATATATTTAAAACTTTACCATAACATATTCAAATTAAACTTTGTTAGAATAGTCTATTGAATTGTGATATTTATTAATATATGTACTCTTAATTTTTTTTTTAATGTTTTCAACGTGATATTTATTCTTGCAATATTTAACTTTACATGTGAGTTTTTTTTAACAATTACATATATATTAAAAATTCAAGAAGAGAAGTAGAACTTATACTTATTTTTTTTTCAAGACATGTATACAAAATTTCAATGTGTAAGGACACATGTAAGGTGGTATATTTTTTTTATATAATAATTATACTAATTATAGGTCTATCAGAATATGCCCTTAAGGGTTGGTCATAGGGGTGGGATGGTCATAAGTGTGCGTATATATTATAGTCATAAGTGGGATGGTCATAAGATTAATTAAAAGAATAAGAAGTTATAGTCATAAGTGGGATGGTGAAGTGGAAACAGGAGAAACTGGTATGCTTTGAGTTTCTTATTCACATGAATGACTAATGCCAACAATGAATTTCAGCACTACCAAGGGCTTCAACCAGAGCTCTTCTTCAAGATGACCCATGAAATCTACAACTATGGAGAAGGGTATGTGAACAACTTTATATTTTATGTAATTCGATTCAATTAAACTCTGTATCAGATTCCGAAAGCAAGCAAAATTGATCTGGGTGTTTTATATGTGCCCTCATTTACTTTAATTTAATTATATGATTTTTTTTTCTTTTTGATAGGTCAACCGCACACATAATTGGACTAAACAGTCGAAGGGTGATGAAATTTCTAAGAGTCCAGACGGACCGATAGTGATTGAAGTCGTTAGGCATTGAATAATAAATTGAAGGGAAAATGCAAGGAAATTAATTAAATATCATGTGTTCTAGGTAATGCGTTAAGTCTCTCCACGGCTTCTTTGATAGGTCAACTGCATATATAATTGGACTAAACAATCAAAGAGTGATGAAATTTCTAAGAGTTCAGACTGACCGATAATGATTGAAGTTATTGGGCATTGAATAATAAATTCAAGGGAACATGCAAGGAAATTAATTAAATTCACAATTTGTTTCTCTATATATCCTATGTTATAGGTAATGTGTTGCTCCGTCTAAAAACAAAATCATAAATAAAAAAAAAAAAAAAAAGGAAAGGAAAGAAATGTCTTCCAAGAAGAATGGTTTAATTGCTTGGGTGACGATTCTCCTGGTTTTTGTGTTTCTACTCACCTCTGTAGTGGCTCAAAAGGCACCTGTTCCCCCACTTGGTCCATCTAGTGAGGAGACTAGAATTTTTTTTTTTTTTTTGCATGCTTCTTGTTTTTATTTCTTTCTTTCTAAATTCTTTTTGAATATTACATGCAAAAATATTGAAAATGCTTTTAGTAACAAACTTTTAGAATATTTTTTTGTCCTACTAAAATCAATGAAAATAACTATTTTAATTTTTTGAAAAACAGAATTGTAAACAGAAAACAATTTATAAAATCCATAGAACATATAACCCTCACTACTCCCTACATGATCATCTATGTTAAGGTGAAAAAAATGAAAACGAAAACAAAACAATTCCCCTAGCATGGGATTTTAATTTATTGTTACATTGATTATTATTTTAACTAAATATACTTGCCAATTTGGCATAAAAAAAGAAAAAAGAAAAAGAAAAAAAAGCTTTGATCATAAAACATTTGGGTTTTGATGTTTCAGGTGCGGTTTCGATCCCGGGTTCATCTCATGCTCCCGTGGGTCGCAAATAGATTTGATCCTACTGGGGCTTGACTTTATCAATAAAAGTATGTGCTGTTTATGGTTCTAGGTCTATCACCGAAAGAGACACTATCCATAGTTAATACATTTCAGTTTTTATTTATTATTACTGTTGTTGTGTTAATGGATGCACGATCCTACTTTAAAAATTCCCCCAAGTTGAACCAAAATAATTTTGAACGTTTTCTGAATAAATTGAAGTACAACAAGCTCTCATCTTATAAAATTTAAGACAAGGGAAGTTCCTTTAAGTTTCATAACATCTAGCTTCAGTCCACGGAGATATTTATTTATTTATTTATTTTTAAATCAAATATCAATTAGGTTAGAGATATTATAAAATTTTTGATCATAAATCATGAGTACTGTTGATCTTTCAGGTGTACCAGTTCCGTGTAATCGAGTTAAGGGTAGTCCGTCACATCATGCTAAATGGGCTACCACTCTATCTTTCAACCTTTTCTGGGATTAATTAGTTATGTCTTCACTTGGGATTGTATTAAGAATTTAGAATTTTATGAGTGAACTCTTAAGATATGAACTTGTGTAATATGATCAATGAAGGAATAGTATTCGAGAGTTGATTAATGTTTTAGATATAATATCAAGAGTTCTTTTCTCTTACTGAAACTTTGATTCTCAAATCTCAGTCATAGATTATATATCTAACTACTAATTTTTTTAAGGCAATTATTAATTTAGTTCCTAACTTTTAAAAAATTATTAATTTTTTAACAAGTTTCGTTTATTGGTATTTTTGAGTTCTAACAAAAATCACACATATCAACTAACAAATAATTCTATTAAACAGTTCTACTAGAGGTAGTGTGATAAAATTTTCCAATCACGGGCCCTCCATAGTTTACTTTGAGCAGGGGGCTTGTCAAAAATAAATATAAATTGATTAAAAGACAATAATGGAAATAAGACTTTGAATTGGCTTCTATATATATATATATATATATATATATATATATATATATATATCTTGTGCTCCATCCATGTATTAAAAAGAAAAAAAGAAAAAAGAATGGCTTTCAAGAATTGCTTAATTTCTTTGTTGATTCTGCTGATTTTTGTGCTTCTTATTACCTCTCAAGTCGCTGCAAGGCAACTCATATCTTGTAAGATTACCAACTTCGTCATTCATGCTTCTTTCTTTCTTTATTTTTTATCATTTTTCAAATTTAGCAATCGTATCGAGCTTTTCATGTGTAGCTATTTAACGTTGTGTAAAATTAATTATTCGTAAAATAAAAGAAGAATTTTTATCCTAACAGTGAAAATGAAAAATGAAAAATGAAAAATTATATTCTTAAGGTCTGACAATACTTTCAAAAACCATTTTATTCTTGAAAAGCAAAAACTGTTACAAATTGTCTAATATTAATATTTTGCTACTATATAAGATTTATATAGCGACTAAGGATCGATGTATATTAAATTGGTATTTATTAGAGAGGTCACAATTTTTAAATTTTTATAAAGTACCGTATACGCGTGAACAGTAACTGTGAACAGTAACTAAATTTTTCCTATAAATACCTCCCTTCTCTTCATTTGTAAACCATCCAAGCTATTTGAGAGAATTCTCAAAAGAGAGAATTATTTGAGAGAAAGTGAGCTTGAGATCTTGTGAGAGTATTTATTGGGTGTATTGGGGTTTTGGGTTTTTGAGAGAAATTCTCTTGTCTTGTAATATCTCCATTTTAGTAAAATTCCTTTGATCGTCTTCGCCCGTGGATGTAGGCTTTAAGCCGAACCACGTAAATTTTGTGTCTCCATTATTCTATTTATTTCTCTATTTTGTCGTCATAATTATTCTTCCGCTGCGAAATTCCTAACAAACTGGTATCAGAGCTTCCGGTTGTGTTCGAAGCTGTTAAGGCGTGAGATTCTCAAGGAAATTCTTAGTATGCTCTGTGGTTGCAGCATTGTCTGATCTTCCACATCAGAAAAGAATTATTCTTGAGTGTACTGGTTTTGTGGTTGCTGGATATAAGTGTGGTGGTGTGGAAAGTACATGTCTAGGCAAGGTTCTGGCTAAGGAAAGACTTGGTATTTAAGTGTGTCCGTTGTGACCCACCTCTCTTTCCTGGGAACTTACCTGGTGTGCTATTCACTACTACATACACTATTCCAGATTATTAACCAGAGGTGTTGACTGGCGTTAACCAGAGGTGTTGACATCATGACGACGACAAAATTTGATATTGAGAAATTTGATCGCAACATGAGTTTCACCATGTGGCAAGTCAAGATGCGTGCAATCCTAATTCATAATGGTTTGCATCAAGCACTACTAGGTAAAGATAAATTACCTAGTACTATGGATGAGGCGAAGAAGCAGGAGATGGATGATAAGGCCCTTGCTTCCATTCAGTTATGCTTGTCAAATGAAGTTTTGCGAGAAGTCATGCAAGAGAAGACTGCCAAAGATTTATGGGACAAGCTTGAATCTTTGTACGTTACAAAGAATCTCACCACCAAGTTGGTAGCAAAGCACCGTCTATACACACTCAGCATGGCTGAAGGTGCATCTATCAAATCTCACATTGATGAATTCTCCACTATCCTTATGGATTTAGGAAACATGGAGATTTCTTATGATGATGAAGATCAAGCTCTTATGTTGCTTCGCTCACTACCTCCATCCTACAAGCACTTTAGAGATACTTTAATTTACAGTCGACAAACTCTAAAGTTAGAGGATGTTAAAGCAGCTTTATTTTCAAAGGAGCTTATTGATAAGGAGCTTGGAACAAGTAGAAATGACAGCCCAGCAGAAGGTCTACTCGTTAGAGGAAGGACTCCAGATAAAAGTTCTTCTAGCAATCAAAGATCAAGATCTAGATCAAAGTCTAGACACAGAAATTTAACTTGTAATTATTGCAAGAAAAAGGGGCATATCAAGTCAGAATGCTTCAAGCTAAAGAACAAGCAACAAAACAAAGATCAGAAAAGAGATGAACCCGCTGAAGCCAGTATTGTTCAAAATCAAGAGCAATGTGATCTGCTCTTAGTATGTGCTGATGAAGCCAAAGCCAGAAATGAATGGATTCTAGATACGGCTTGCTCATTCCATATGTGCCCCAATAGAGATTATTTCTCCACATATAAATCGGTGCAAGGTGGAGTTGTATTGATGGGCAACAACCATGCTTGTAAAATTGCTGGAGTGGGCACAGTCAAAATCAAGATGCATGATGGAGTAGTCAGAACTTTAACAGATGTCCGACATATTCCAGATTTGAAGAGAAATCTTATCTCTTTAAGTACTTTGGATTCGAATGGCTACAAATTCACTGGCGGAGATGGAGTTTTGAAGGTTGCTAAAGGTTCTTTAATTGTGATGAAGGCTGAGAAGATAGGCAAACTGTACATTCTGAAAGGCTCTATAGTTACAGGTGCAGCAGCCGTGTCCACATCTTCCTTGTCTGACTCAGATGTCACCAGATTATGGCATATGAGGCTGGGACATATGAGTGAAAGAGGTCTATCAGAGTTAAGCAGAAGAGGTCTTCTCTGCGGTCAGAGTACATCAAAGCTAGACTTCTGTGAGCATTGCATTTTTGGCAAACAGAAAAGAGTCAGTTTCAGTACTGCAATTCACAGAATTAAAGGTACTTTGGATTACATTCATTCAGATCTTTGGGGACCTGCACGTGTCCCATCAAAAGGTGGTGCTCGATATATGCTTACCTTCATTGATGATTATTCTAGAAAGGTATGGGTATATTTTCTGAAGCATAAAAATGATGTGTTTGCCACCTTTAAACAATGGAAGGCTTTGGTAGAGAAACAGACTGGAAGAAAAATAAAGCGACTCAGGACTGACAACGGTCTAGAGTTCTGTCAAGGTGATTTTAATGAATTCTGCAAGAATGAAGGCATTGTGCGTCACCTTACAGTCAGAGGCACACCACAACAGAATGGTGTAGCAGAGCGTATGAACATAACGCTCTTGGAGAAAGTTCGTTGTATGTTATCAAATTCTGGCCTATCTAAAGACTTCTGGGCAGAAGCAGCTTCTACAGCCTGTCATTTGGTGAATCGGTCTCCATCCACAGCAATTGGGATAAAGACTCCGGAGGAGTTATGGTCTGGTAAACCAGCTGAATATTCTGACCTAAAGGTATTTGGATGTCCTGCTTATGCACATATTAATGATGGCAAATTAGAGCCACGATCTAAAATGTGCATATTTATTGGTTATCCTTCTGGTGTGAAAGGATATAAATTATGGTGTCCTGATCCAAAGTCTCCAAAAGTGATAATTAGCAGAGATGTTGTATTTGATGAATCTGCTATGTTGCATCCGGTAAATGAGACTTCTACCAGAAAGGAGATTTTTGTTTCCTCTAATACAAATGCTGCAAGTTCTTCTAAGCAGGTGGAGTTTGAGGTGGAGAATGAACCATCTCTACAAAATCGAGTTCAGATGCCTACTCCTATTGAAGAAGAGGAAACACTACAAAGTGAAGAAGAAGACTCTATTGCTAAACATAAGCCACCAAGAAAGAAGAGGAGGCCTCAGAAACTAGCAGACTATGTCTCATTTGCACTAGCTGTGGCAGAAGACACAAATGCAGTTGGTGAACCTTCAACATATTCAGAGGCTATCTCTTGTGATGATTCTGCTAAGTGGTTAGTGGCTATGCAGGAAGAGGTGGAGTCTCTTCACAAGAATAGAACTTGGGATTTAGTTAAACCGCCTAAAGACAAGAAAATTGTTGGATGCAAGTGGGTCTTTAAAAGGAAAGAAGGCATTCCAGGTGTTGAAGATGCGAAGTACAAGGCACGGTTGGTTGCAAAGGGCTATAGTCAGGTACATGGAGTTGACTTTAATGATGTATTCTCACCTATTGTTAAACATAGCTCTATTCGTGTCTTACTTGCTTTGGTTGCTATGCATAATTTGGAGTTGGAACAACTGGATGTTAAGACTGCCTTCTTACATGGAGAGCTTGAGGAGACAATTTATATGCAACAGCCTGAGGGTTTTGAGATTGAAGGGAAGAAAGACCATGTTTGTTTGTTGAAGAAATCATTGTATGGTCTGAAACAATCTCCTCGACAGTGGTACAAGCGGTTTGATTCTTTTATGGTTGGCCACGGCTATTCTAGGAGCCAGTATGATAGCTGTGTGTATTTCAGAAAACTTAAAAATGGCTCATTTGTGTATCTGCTACTCTATGTTGATGATATGCTGATTGCAGTTAAGGATATGTTTGAGCTAAACAAATTAAAATCAGAATTGAGTGGTGAATTTGAAATGAAAAATTTGGGAGCAGCCAAGAAAATTCTTGGTATGGAGATTCGAAGAGATAAAGCTGCAGGAAAACTTTACCTTACTCAGAAGAGTTTTGTTGAAAAGGTTTTGGAGCGTTTTGGTATGAAAAATGCTAAACCTGTAAGTACTCCACTTGCTGCTCATTTTAAACTTTCTGCTGCTATGTCACCACAATCAGATAATGATATTGAGTACATATCACATGTTCCCTACTCTAGTGCTGTTGGTAGTCTCATGTATGCTATGGTATGTACTCGTCCTGATATTGCACATGCAGTCAGTGTTGTTAGTAGATATATGTCTAATCCCGGTAAAGAACACTGGCAAGCAGTGAAATGGATTATGAGGTATCTACGGGGTACTACTGATTCTTGTTTGGAATTTGGAAGGAGTAAGGGACATTTGGTTGGTTATGTTGATTCAGATTATGCAGGTGATCTCGACAGACGGAGATCCATTACTGGCTATATATTTACTCTTGGTGATACTGCTATCAGTTGGAAAGCTACATTACAGTCTACAGTAGCATTATCCATTACAGAGGCAGAGTACATGGCAGTTGTCGAGACTATAAAAGAAGCCATTTGGATGAGAGGCTTGTTTGGTGAGCTCAGTTTGGATCATAAAGTGATTGTCGTCCATTGTGATAGCCAAAGTGCTATCCATTTAACTAAAGATCAAATGTTTCATGAAAGGACGAAACACATGGATGTGAAGTACCACTTTGTTCGTGATATTATTTCTCAAGGTGATATTTCTGTTAAGAAAGTTGGTACTGCAGACAATCCAGCTGACATGTTGACAAAGTCTCTTTCAGTAAGCAAGTTCAGGCATTGCTTGGACTTAGTTGGTATTTATCAAAACTGATTGCCTTAGGGGCATTTTTGGAGAAGATGATTGAAGAAATTCTTTAGCTAGCAAATTCAAGCCAAGGTGGAGATTTGTTGATATGTCTTGAATTTGTCCAAGCCCATTTGCTAAGCCCAAGTCCATTTGCAAATTATTGGGCTGACCCAATAGAAATATTATGTGCTACAGTAAAACGTGAACAGTGTGCACCGAATACGCGTGAACAGTGACGTAAGCAGTGACGTCAACAGTATGTATGCGTAAGCAGTGACGTCAACAGTACCGCATGAACAGTACCGTATACGCGTGAACAGTAACTGTGAACAGTAACTAAATTTTTCCTATAAATACCTCCCTTCTCTTCATTTGTAAACCATCCAAGCTATTTGAGAGAATTCTCAAAAGAGAGAATTATTTGAGAGAAAGTGAGCTTGAGATCTTGTGAGAGTATTTATTGGGTGTATTGGGGTTTTGGGGTTTTGGGTTTTTGAGAGAAATTCTCTTGTCTTGTAATATCTCCATTTTAGTAAAATTCCTTTGATCGTCTTCGCCCGTGGATGTAGGCTTTAAGCCGAACCACGTAAATTTTGTGTCTCCATTATTCTATTTATTTCTCTATTTTGTCGTCATAATTATTCTTCCGCTGCGAAATTCCTAACAATAAGGAAATAATATTTATGTGTCGTTCAAATATTTTTTTAATCAATCTTTAAAAAGTTAAGTTCTGTGCTTTGTAGATGTTACTTTGCAAATACAATGCAAGGATATGAGTTGTTTATTTATTAATTCTTTAAGTGATTTGTACATAAATCACCTGCTAGGCTGGTGCATTTGGATAAAAAATTAAAATAAAAATTAGGAGGAATTGCACTAATTTACCCTAATTATATTCATAATTACACTAAAATTGATAAAAATATTATAATAATACTAACTATCGTTATGATCCGTTGACCAACAGTTGATTACTGTTAATCAATAATAGTAGAGAAACGATTTGGTTTTTGTCATTAGTTATTAAATAATAATAATAAAAAACTTCCATGAAAGCAAATACGAATAGGGGAGGCTATGACCTCCCCCACCATCACAACTGGACACAACAAAAATAAGGGACTCGAGCCTCCCATGTTTAGTAACAGGGGAGACTAGAACCTCTCCACACAACAAAACAAGGGAAGTGAGCTTCCTCCTTTGCAGATTATAGGGGAGGAAGCCAACCTGCCCCCTTTGGCCGGTTGTTGGGAGGAGGCAGCCTCTTCCCTCGTAATAAATTTTTAATTTTTTTTTTTTTTTTTGTAGTTAATTAATTTATTTATTTAAAGGTAAAAGTTTACTTTCTTCTCAATTGTTACTGACTAACGGTAGTCAATTATTAGTCAACGAGTTATAGGATTAGTCATATATTTTTATCGATTTTTATACGAGTATACATATAGTCTGAATAAGTTAACGCAATTTGTCCTGAAATTATTCCAGCGTAGGTTTTGAAAGCTTTGATCATAAAGCATTTGACTTTTGACATTCCAGGTTCAGTTGTTGAGGGTTGTCCTTCACCTCATGCAGGTTCGAGCATCGATACTCCTCCTATTGAGGGTGGACTACGTTAAATCGATGATATTTGGGCCGATGAATAACCACCACCACTACAACGTTTGTGACAGTTTTTATCGATAATAAAATTTCATTTTGCTTGTAATGAAATAAAAATAAGTGTGAGAAGTAACTTTCAATTGGTTGTAGCATCTAATAGCTTCGTGCTTGGGATTGTATTGGGCTTTATAATATATGAATTCAAGATATGAATTTGTGTTGAATAAAGGAATCTTTTTCAGGTGTTCTTTAATTAATTATTTTGATTTTGTTTCAATGATTTTATCCTCATTTTCTTTACCTTTCTGCGTTGATATCAAAATTCCTTATTCCTTAATGTAAATTAATGGAAGTTAAAGTGAAGAACTTTTTAAAAGGAATCTATTTCTCTGAGCTTTGTTTTTTGCAAGCAAAACGCCCTTCCTTAGCTTCTTTTGTTTGGAGAAGCCTCCTCCAAACAAAAAATATATTTTTTTTTGAAATATCCAAACAAAATATTTGAAGAAGTTAAAGTGAAAAAGTATGATAGTCTCAAATGAATTTTTGTTTTGAGGGATTTTCTTTTTAAAAAAAAAAAAAAAAACTGACACCTGACGGGCCAGAGAGTTATCTACTAGGTATGACTTAGATATCTATTTTCGAATCGGAAGCCGTTTGCTTTCGATACTAGGAAATGTCTTCCTACACTTATTGCGGTTTTATGGACAATGATGAGATATTATGTACAATGACAATGCTTAAACTTTGGTGAGCTTAAGGAACTTCTGAAGCTCCATCTCTCAAGACAATGAACCTTTGGCATTTGGAGGGATTATTATACAAAGCAAAATATTTGAAGAAGACAATGTGACAAAGCTACAAAATTTTATAGTAAAAACATAATTTTTAACAGAAAATTTTTAAAATCTTATGATGCTGCTCCTAAATAGAGCAAGTGATTGATGTTATCTTGTTAATTAGGGTACGTTGGGTATGCCGTATTAGATTGAATTGAATACATTACAATCCCTTATTTAATGCACTATGGATTGAATTAGATATAATTATATAAAATTGTATTAAAACATATGTTGTTAAATAAATTTAATTTCAATAATTTTGAAATAAAATAAAAATATTTTAAATAATATATTAATAAAATATAAAGAATATGATAATAAAATTTCAAAATTAGATATAAAGTATTTTAACAAAATATAATTATTTGAAATTAATTTAGTATTCATAAATAAATAATCAATTTTCATAAGTCAATGATGTTGATTTGTTTGAAACAAAATACATGACCTTCGATCCCACATGGAAAGAAATTAAGTGTCTTCTAGGTCACTTTGAAATCTCCAAGTGATTAGTATTTATAGTGTTTCTAGAGCGTTTTGACGTCTATAAGCAGTCAAAATTTATATTTATAGTGTTTCCAAAACGCTTTGACATTTCTAAGCGATTAGGATTTGCCTATTTTATATATTGGTAAATAGAGACAGAAGCCTATATTGGTAAAAAGAGACAGATGGAGGGCTACCTTGGACTATCTTAGGCAGAGTATATTCCCAAGGTGTTACAGAGATTCAATATGAGTGATGCTAAACCTGTCAACACACCTCTTGCTAATCATTTTAGGTTATCAGAGGAGCAGTGTCCAGAGATAGATGCAGAAAAAGACTTCATGGCTAAAATCTCATATGCCTCAGCCATTGGAAGCTTAATCTACGCAATGGTTTGTACCAGACTAGATATTGATCATGCAGTGGGAATGAGAAGATTCATGTAAGACCTATGAAAACAACATTGGGAAATAGTAAAACGTATACTAAGGTACCTATAGGGTACGATAAATAAGTGTCTGTGTTTCAAAAGAGGTGATTTGAAAATACAGGGCTATGTGGATACTGACTTTACTGGTGAAGTTGATCATAAGATGAGCACTACGGGGTATGTGTTCACATTAGGGTCTACAACAATCAGTTGGGTATCCCAGTTATAGAAGATTGTTGCTCTATGTGGTTGTGATGGAAACCAGCAATGAGATGACTTGGCTACAGGGTTTGTTAGCAGAGATGGGATTCAAGCAAGTGAGAAATGTACTACACAATGATAGTTAAAATGTAATACATCTAGCTAAGAACTCGGCGTTCCATTAGAGGATCAAACATATAGATCTCTGACACGACTATTTCGTTACCCGCAAGTATACGGGGTCGGCACAAGTAATAAAATGATGAGTAAATTATCGTTTCCACAGGGATATTTAGGCGTTGAGTACTAAAATTAACCAAGCCTGTTTCTATTTGGATAATCGAAAGGTTTAAAAGAATGAATTAAAAGATAACAATATAAAAACATAAAAGTAAAGCAAACAACCAATATGAGAGATTAGTTAGGGTATTTGAATTCACCTAATCCATCCAATTGAATTTCATGAAAGCACATTGTTGTAGTTTAATTATTCATATTGATGATCGTGTTTATCTAAATTATCCAAAGTCCCCTCTCGAGGTAAATCGGACCTATTCCACATACACTAATATCCTATCTCTCGATGGTATATCTAAGTGCATGAGAATGCATTAGTCACAATAAACACCCTATGTGATCACACAAGCAAATTAGTATATCTCTATCTAATTCTACTTGTGGTGGACATTATATCGAGCACGTGGTGGGCGTCTCCTCTCGGTACATAACACACAACCAATTTATCATCTAAATGTAGGCCTTCACATTCAAAAGCATTAAGCACAATAATACCACTCAACAACATAATAATCAACCACAACAAATTAAACAATCAATTCATTCAATCATCATAGAATAAGATTCATCAAAACCCTAACTTACAAATTTAGTTCATAATCAAAGATTTACAACTAAACATGTTTTCCAATTAATAAAGAGAGTTACAAGCATGAAAATAAAGAAGGAAAGGGATAGAAAAACTCTAGGTGTGATGAACTTTCGTCCTCCTCCTCATTGGGAATTTATCTAGTTTCCACTTTCTCCAAATCCAAGCTTGATGGTGAGATTTTGGCTCAAGGATTGAATCCAATCCCTCTTGGTTTCAAGATGATCTTCTTCTCCCCTCTTTGCCTCTTCTCTTCTCTCTTGGTCTCCTCTTGGTCCTCTCCTTAGAGCCCTAGTCGAATCCCCTCTCTTTAGAGCCCTTTTTCTACTTATAGGCATTGAAAAATAGGTTTCTCGCGTCGCCATCGCGACCATGGGTCGCTACCGCTGGTCGCGGCACTGTGCTCACGGTGCTCACTGCCAAAAAATTGATGTTTCATCACGACCGGCTCATCGCGACCTACGGTCGCGGTACTAGGTCGCGGTGCTCACTGGTCCAAATTTTAGGATTGCGCACTGTTACGAAAATGACCATAACTTCCTCTAGAAAACTTCAAATCACGAACCGTAAAATGTATTGGAAAGTATACATCTATATCTTTCCATACATATAAAGCTCGAAACCCAGTTCATCCTCTGGAATTTATGACGGCCTCCGAAACATGACTCGTGACTTAACTCTCGACATGAAAGTCGTAAGTCTGCGCACTGTTGTAAAAATGAACATAACTTTCTCTAGACAACTCGGAATCATGAACCGTAAAATTTGCCGGAAAGTAGATATTGTGACCTTTCCAGAATATAAGGTTCTCAACCCAGTTCATCATGTAGAATTTATGGCAGCCTCCAAACGATGACAGCTGTGCACTCCCAAATCTTCAATTTAATCCACCAAACTCTTCAATAACGCACAAAACCTTATTACCTGTACACTAGAGGAAAACACGTCAAAAGCACCAAAAATACTTAAGAATACAATTAAAAGATACGGTTTAGGGGTCGTAAATATATGAAAATAAATGACCGATCAAATACCCCCAAACTTATCTTTTGCTTGTCCTCAAGCAAATCGAAACACCACGATTAAAAACAAAGACAAAAATAACTAAAACTAAGATAAAAAACGAACTACGCTATATCCATTTTCGTAGGATGCAACGATGACACTTAGCACGTGCCACAAGCCTTTAAACCCCTAGGTGGCCCTAGTGGACGAGTTATAGTCTCGTGAGGGTTTACCAGCTACGATACCCACAAACGTCCTAAGCTAACCACATACATAGCTCAACATCAAATTAAGTATATACACAAATGCAAAGGTATAAGAATAGCACAAAATTAGAAATTCAAAATGATGTCAATGAGTCTAATACACTATATATCATACAGGACACTGACATGCAACGCATTTATAATTGTGACACCTTCCATATCAATAAACCGCTGATATAATTCGCCTCAACTCTAGTCTCACAAGTTTTCACTCAATAGCACTCAGAACCTAGGCAATCACACTTTCAACTGCATATGACTGGAATTTATGAGCAAATAATTTCAAAATGTGTCGTATGCATCAATAATTAAAAAGAACGCACAGATTAAGTAAAGGACCTCATAAAAGATATCAAATGTTAAGAACGGAAAAATCAATATACATACATGTCAAATATTACAATTAAGTTTCCTAAGGAGATCAACAGGTCTTTAAATGGTTGTAATGGGGCTTTGGGGTGATTGGCTCAAAAAGGACGGAAATACGGCCCAACTCACTTGCAAACCTATTGAGAGACTTCATAAAATTTTCAATTCGTGCAACTTCTCTCACGACTACCAAATTTGCTCAACTTTTCTTCCCTTCCTCTTCTACACCTTTCTCTTTCAACCTCTTTTTCAACCTTTTCTCAATTTTTACTTTGTGCATTTCACTCCTTTTTTTTTTTCATTTTAGCCAACTCTTTTTATTTTATTTATTCTTTTATTGGCTATTCTCTTTTTCTGCACATTACCCATATCCATATCATCTTTTCTACTCCACTCCTTCTTCCTCACTCAACACTTACACATTTTTCTTTTAATTGTCTCTAGTTTCCAAGCGTTAAAGGTAACGTCTTACAATTTCGGCTAGAATTTTTGGACATGTAGGTCATACAATAAAAAGCTAATATGCGAGTGTTTGGCCGCGAATGGGATAGGGAGCACGCAATTACGGATAGGAAATTAAGCTATTTAGGAATTCACACACAATACCTGGATCATATCTCCAAAATTTACTCAATTGAACATTCAAAACATATATACAAGATTTTCATAATGCAGTTCATTAACATCCAATACAAACCTATAGAGATCAATCTAATGACAATAAAGCTCAAGAAAGTGTATAAGAGTAGAAACAAGAATTCCCTCAGAATAAATACGCAATAATCTCAAAATCTCACTAAGGGTAGTCTCCACTATTAATCAGAGCTATTAATTGAAAGTTGTCACATATTACAATGCAAAGACGTCAGACCTATATGTTTAGATGCAAAAACACTACCGGCATTATTCCAAATAACAACTTTGTACACTCAAATGACCTAAGTATTTACATATTATTACTCAATTATCTGCAAAGCATGCATATGGTTTCGCTATCCTAACACAAACACAACAAAACAAGAAAATACAATAAAAGACTCGAAAACTGGTGTACGTGGCATTGTTATACCTAAGTCTTCCAAACGCATTGCGTATGAGGAATGTCTAGGTTTCCAGCCTATATACACCAATCAGACGCACAAACACACAAACACCAAACAATACCCCCAAACTTAAAATAAACATTGTCCTCAATGTTTTATACCTTACGTACGAAGAAAAGGGGCTTATAAAGAAATAAAAACAAAAACTAGAAATAAAAACTAAAAACAATCAACTCGACATAAAAACAAAAACGCACAAAACAAATGAACACATAACAACAGTCCTAATATCCACAACTAACAACCCTAGATATCCACAACTAACAAATCTAAATAGACACACAAAAACAAACAAAAACAAAATCAAAGAAATCAAACACTTCAATAATATGTACATCCAACTAAACTTCCCCCGAACTTCAAAATTTTCAACTCAAGGCACAACACTTCAAAATGTTCATGGGAAATAGTTACGAAACATTAGAAAATTTAAACTAAAAAAAATCAAAATAAAATAAAAGAAAATAATATACAGATTTTACCTCATCGCTTGAGCGTTCGCCCACCTGCCCCATGATTGGTATCTCCTCATCAGCTTACCGCACCATCCTAACTAAATGACTGGAAGAGAAGACGACTCTCCCAGCACTGTATACCTCGAATGCGAAGGTATCTCTTTACGGCCCAAGTGCGGGTTCTGCTCAAAGGGCGGAGGCGGTTTGGGCTTCCCTTCTCCGAGGTCGACAAAAACGTATGTATCTTGGTAGCTTTCTTCTTTCGCAGTGGCGCTATGGACTAGACATAACTCAAGTGGTTCTGGAAGGGTAGATGCCTCATCTCCATAAAACAAGTTCTTGCTCCCTTCCGTCTCTACTTGATCAACCCAAATCTGGTGCTCAATTTGCTCTTCGATTTCCACGGCCGTTTCATTGCATTGCACCATAGGATATGGTTCGTGCTCTTACCATTGGATCTCTGTAGCTAATTTACTAATTTGAATCTCCAAGCGTTGGGTAGCTGCTTGAGTATGTTGAGCAACTTGATCAAGTTTAGCTTCCAGCTTCTTCAGGGCCTCATCTTGGGAATCCATTCTTTCATCCATCTTAGACATGAATTTTAAAATCATGTCTTCCAATGCTGGATCAATTTCCTGATGTTTCTGCTGGTTGCTCCAATGAGATTCGGAATGATTGCTCCACCCAGGATTGTACGAGCTCAGGTAGGGGTTGTTCTGCTGATAATGTACATAGCCCTCGTACTGCATTTGCTCAGAATGGTTCTCAGCAAACGGATTGCCCACCTGACAATCAGTACTCACATGTGGCCCCCCACATAAGAAACAACCCAAAGGTGCTTCGTAGTCTCTAGCCGCCACTTCCTCTGTAAGCTCCTGCGCCTCATACCAAGGATACATGTCCTCCATAGAAAACAAAAAAAAAAATCAAAATTAATAAGAATAAAAATAAAATATATACAAATCCAAATTAGCTATAGACTTAATCGGTATTAATATCAACACAACTAAAATATCCCCGGCAACGGCGCCAAAAACTTGACACGACTATTTTGTTACCCGCAAGTATACGGGGTCGGCACAAGTAATAAAATGATGAGTAAATTATCGTCTCCACAGGGATATTTAGGCGTTGAGTACTAAAATTAACCAAGCCTATTTCTATTTGGATAATCGAAAGGTTTAAAAGAATGAATTAAAAGATAACAATATAAAAACATAAAAGTAAAGCAAACAACCAATATGAGAGATTAGTTAGGGTATTTGAATTCACCTAATCCATCCAATTGAATTTCATGAAAGCACATTGTTGTAGTTTAATTATTCATATTGATGATCGTGTTTATCTAAATTATCCAAAGTCCCCTCTCGAGGTAAATCGGACCTATTCCACATATACTAATATCCTATCTCTCGATGGTATATCTAAGTGCATGAGAATGCATTAGTCACAATAAACACCCTATGTGATCACACAAGCAAATTAGTATATCTCTATCTAATTCTACTTGTGGTGGACATTATATCGAGCACGTGGTGGGCGTCTCCTCTCGGTACATAACACACAACCAATTTATCATCTAAATGTAGGCCTTCACATTCAAAAGCATTAAGCACAATAATACCACTCAACAACATAATAATCAACCACAACAAATTAAACAATCAATTCATTCAATCATCATAGAATAAGATTCATCAAAACCCTAACTTACAAATTTAGTTCACAATCAAAGATTTACAACTAAACATGTTTTCCAATTAATAAAGAGAGTTACAAGCATGAAAATAAAGAAGGAAGGGATAGAAAAACTCTAGGTGTGATGAACTTTCGTCCTCCTCCTCATTGGGAATTTGTCTAGCTTCCACTTTCTCCAAATCCAAGCTTGATGGTGAGATTTTGGCTCAAGGATTGAATCCAATCCCTCTTGGTTTCAAGATGATCTTCTTCTCCCCTCTTTGCCTCTTCTCTTCTCTCTTGGTCTCCTCTTGGTCCTCTCCTTAGAGCCCTAGTCGAATCCCCTCTCTTTAGAGCCCTTTTTCTACTTATAAGCATTGAAAAATAGGTTTCTCGCGTCGCTATCGCGACCATGGGTCGCTACCGCTGGTCGCGGCATTGTGCTCGTGGTGCTCACTGCCAAAAAATTGATGTTTCATCGCGACCGGCTCATCGCGACCTACGGTCGAGGTACTAGGTCGCGGTGCTCACTGGTTCAAATTTTAGGATTGCGCACTGTTACGAAAATGACCATAACTTCCTCTAGAAAACTTCAAATCACGAACCGTAAAATGTATTGGAAAGTATACATCTATATCTTTCCATACATATAAAGCTCGAAACCCAGTTCATCCTCTGGAATTTATGACGGCCTCCGAAACATGACTCGTGACTTAACTCTCGACATGAAAGTCGTAAGTTTGCGCACTGTTGTAAAAATGAACATAACGTTCTCTAGACAACTCGGAATCATGAACCGTAAAATTTGCCGGAAAGTAGTTATTGTGACCTTTCCAGAAATATAAGGTTCTCAACCCAGTTCATCATGTAGAATTTATGGCAGCCTCCAAACGATGACAGCTATGCACTCCCAAATCTTCAATTTAATCCACCAAAACTCTTCAATAACGCACAAAACCTTATTACCTGTACACTAGAGGAAAACACGTCAAAAGCACCAAAAATACTTAAGAATACAATTAAAAGATACGGTTTAGGGGTCGTAAATATATGAAAATAAATGACTGATCAATCTCCGTTACCATTTCTTCAGGTCATTACTCGATGATGAAATGCTAACTCTTGTAAAGATATACGGAAGCAAGAATCCAGCAGACATGTTGACCAAACTAGTGACTACAGAGAAACTGGAGCTGTGTGCAGCTTCGATAGGTCTTCAAGGATGAAGACAGTTGGTTGAGCGCACAATTACCACTAATCCGAAAAGAGGGAGGTGACCCTCTGCTTCAATCTTCAAGTAAGAGATTGTTTGGTAATGAAAACTGAATGATCAACTACGTTTTGGGCAGTATATCGCGAGACCAGCAACTCGCATGACCAGGTGGATGTTGTTTCAGCAGTGAATGGCGCGACCTCGTGACTTCTGATTCGAGCAAGAGAATCAGTTTAGGAATGATTTTTTTCCTAATCAAACTAGATCTTGTTTAGGCCGACCCTAGCCCTAATTATTCATATATATGCTTAATGTAATTGAGTGTTATGCGTTATGAAAATTTAGAGCAATTATAGAGAGAAAGAAGAGAGGTAGAGAGATTATAATCTTCTTAAGATAGTCAAATGAGTGCAGGTGAGCTCCGTGGATATAGGAAATTTTTTTCGAACCACGTAAAAGTTATTGTCTCATGTTTATTCTTTTTCATTTGATATATTGCTTTTTATGTTTTCACTGCATTGGAATTTAAAGTAATTCCTAATAGGTACGTGTTAGAAGATCAACCAATTAAAATTTTTTGTAGGTTGTATTAAAATCTCAGCTCAGAGTAGGGCATGAGATGAGTTTTGGTTTATATTTATTATAGAACAAATAACACTAAACCTACCTAAGGTTTGTTGAATTACACTCAGAATTAAAGTTTGCAGAAACTCACACTGAACTTCCGATAGATCCCGTTGAACCCTTTTTATTTCCACCTGAGATGCCTGAAGAACCCTACGCATATAGAGGAGATGGATAGTGCAGTCGTGGTGTTGTAGGAAGTGTACCTGGGTACATCGGGCATGGTGTTAATGTCAATCTTAATAGAAGTTCTGATCCCATATAGAGCCAATTCGTACTCCTTAAGGGAAGTTAGCAGCAGGGAACCATCCATACCCACTAGTCATGGTCCCGGTTCGGTTCAAACCGAACCGGCGATTTTTAACCGGAACCGTCGGTTCCGGTTAAAAACCGGTTCCGGAACCGAAAACAGTAATCGAACTCAAGGTCCTGATTTCGGTTAGCTTGAAAAAAGGAACCGGAACCGCCCGGTTCCGGCGGTTCCGGTTCTTAGGCAGTTTTTAAATTTTTTTTTTTTTTAATTTCTAAAAATATAAATTTAAAAAAAAAAAAATTTAAAATGTGGCTGTTGGCCTGAGGCCAACGGCCACATACCTGTCAGGCAAGGCTCCTTGGGTGTAAAATTACAATTTAGCCCTTTAAAAAATTACATATTGGCCCCTAAATTTTAAAAATTATTATTTTTCTCCCCAATTTAAAAAACTATATAAACCCCATTCCTCTTCAATTCAATTCACACCATTTTCTTTCAATCTCATTCTCTCAGTCTCTTAATATTTCTCTCATTCTCTCATTCTCTTAATTTTTCTCTAATTCTCTCAAAGTCTCATTTAGTTATTTTCTCAATCTTGTTCTTGTTTTTCAATACTGCAATTTTTTCATTATTTATTTAAATTGTATTTTTTTACCATTATAAATTTATAATGGCATCACAATCAAGACCGTCTATTTCCGGAGGCCGACGATCCTTTTCCAGAAGGTCCGTTTCCGGCAGAGACATTGAGCAGCTACCAGATTTAAATGCTGGAGAAGTGCAAAGTCGCCGTACCGCTGGCCTAGAATTAAATTTCAACGAAGCAAATTTTGATGAGTACCTACAACAGAGACAATTTGAGGAGGTAATATTTGGTAATGATACTTCTCCTAATTTTACTTCTCAATATTCTCATTCCCGTCTCTCTGGGTCTGGGGCCCCTGGTCCCTCTTGTGAAAACCCTCCCCCTCCCCTCCCCCCCCCCCCCCCCCCCCCCCCCCAAGTGAAACCGTACAAGGTCCATAGCCAGATTTGACAAAGTACAAATATGAACTTTTTAAAGTTCATATGAGGAGGGTGGAGAAGGAATCGGGGGAAGTTGTGGTCACTTGCAACTATTGCAACAAAGATTTTAAGTGGAACCAATTCGGAAGGTACGGGACGTACTGGAAGTACATCAACACCAAGCATCCAGTCGAAGCTGAGCATGAGCGTAGCCGAGGACAATACCAAATTTCCAGGTACACATCTCCTAACCATCATTTATTTAAATATAGTGATGTAAATAATAGGGAACAACTAGCAAGAATGGTAGCGACTGAACATCTTCTTTTTAGTTTTGGCAAAAAAACTTATTTTTTAAAATATTGTCATAATGCTTTAAATCCCGCTGCATGTAGAGTACCTAGGACCACATTAAAACGTACTATGTGTGACATTTATAAAAAAGAAAAAAAACATTAGTTATATATTTTCAAAATTATATGGGTCGTGTGTCTGTTTGTGCCGATATCTGGAGCGATCATTGGCAAAAACATTCATACTTTGGACTTACTTGCCATTATGTTGACCAATAATGGGAATTGCAAAAACGAATTCTTGCATTTAGAGTTTTTGACGACACCCATACTGCCGATAATATTTACAAATTAATAAAAATTATTTTTGAAGAATATTGTATTGAAAGTAAAATTTTTGTGATTAGTTTTGATAGCGCTGCAAACAATACTGCCGCCGTTCTACAATTAATTCAATTGTGTCAACTCTACTTTAGCGGCAGATTTTTTCATCAAAGATGTGTTTGCCATGTTTTAAATATATGTATACAACATGGTTTGCAAACACTTCAAGAATGGATTACACCAATTAGGGATAACCTATACTTTTTGTGAAAACATCCTAGCACTATGAAACAATGGGCTAGGTATTGTAAATCTAACGGGAAACATCCAATTAGGTTTTCCCGTGATGTTCCAACTCGTTGGAACTCCACATATAAATTGCTTTGTGAAAGCTATGATTATAGAGAATTATTAGTTAGATTTATGCAGTATAATGTTAGTAGCGTTAATTTGTATGCTCATTATTGGGATGTTGTACTAAAATTTGCATGCTTTTAAAAGTTTTTCATGATGCAACTACCACTTTATCCGGTATATATTATCCAACTTCACATTTATTTTTATGTGAAGCCATTAATATTGTAGATACACTTAATGAATGTGCACAAGTATTGGAACTATCTACGTATATTGCTACAATGAGAGATAGATGGTTAAATTATTATAGGGACATTCCTTTGATTTATACTGTTGCTTCAGTTTTTGACCCTAGGTGTAAATTTGATAGTTTATATGAATATTTAACACTTTATTATCAATCTCTAGGGCTACACAACATAGATATTAGTGCTTTATATAATAATGTTAGACAATTATTTTATTCATTGTATGACGAATACCGTTCTGTATACGGTCCCTCACTGAACATTAATGTTCAGCAATCGATTGCAAGCGGAAGTAGTCATTCTCGTTCTCGCTTTCCCTCATTAAGGAAGTCATGGTCAAGTGTGTTGTCCAAAAAATCAAGGGCACAGGGGAGTTCTTCATCTTCATCAACCTATGTTTCAGAGATTGATCTTTACGTAAACACCTCTTTTGAGTTTTTGGACAGCGAAGACTTTAACATCCTACATTGGTGGAGGGAACATGAAACTAACTTTCCAATTTTGGCTCTCATTGCCAAGCAAATTTTTGGAACCCTTGTCTCGACCGTGGCAGTTGAACAGGAATTTAGTGCAGGTGGCAATGTTCTCGACGAGAGACGGGCATTACTCAGTCCTGACTCAATACAGATTCAGGTCTGTGTTGACGACTGGACCAATGTCTCATACCGGCAGCAAGAATTGGATCTCGTGTCCGACGACAATGACTTTTTTGACACCAACGACGATACAACGGCTACCGAAGGAACAAGTGACGATTGATCACCTCTGGAACATAACAGGTAAAAGAACTACGTGGGCTTTTATTCCTCCTAGAGGATACGTAGGCAACTTAATTGAGGTAAAATTAAGTGCAAGCCCTAATTTTTTATTTATTTATTTTTAATTTTATAGTTTTATAATTTATGATATTATTATTATCGTAATAAATTTCTTGTTGAAGTTGAACAAATGAACCCTTTTATTTATATATTAAATTTTTTTATTAATTAATTTATAAATTTTAATTTTATTTAATTTTAATTAATTTTGTAATTTTTTTTAATTTTTTCGGAACCGCCGGTTTGGAACAAGCGGTTCAACCGGCGGTTGAACCGCCGGTTACAAAGAACCGGGGAGGAACCAAAACCGGAGGTTCCTCCCCGGTTCCAACCGGAACTGGAACCGGGACCGGGGCCGGTTACTTAAAAAATTGAACTGGAACCGACGCTTCTAAAACCGAAACTGCCGGTTCGGTTCAATTGGCCATGACTAATACCCACGACTCTCATCTTTCTAGATCAAAGTTTTTCAAGGAAAAAGATTAAAAAAAAGTTGTTGGACTGGGTATGCATTTAAACAAAATTTTGGATGGCATGTGAAGTGGTTGAACAAGTTAATGTTCCATGCTATTTGCAAGATAGATAATTGCTAATGAAAGTACATGGCTATGAGGTTAAGAGATGGTAAGTACTTTCAGGTGAGAGGATTTGATTCGTACTCCTTGGAAAAATGATTAAAAAGGTTATTGGGACTGTATGCAATTCCAGTGATCAACATACATTTATCATTCTTACTATTTATACACTAACCCCTTGAGTTATAAATGAATATACATTGTTAAATTATTTATTAATATTATATCCGTCAAATAACTTATTATTATTTTTATCCGTAATAAAAGTTACTTATTAAATTATTATATAATATAATATATTTAAAATATAAATTTATTGTAGGGGAAATTTCAATTTATTCTCTACTTTTTAATGAAACATCACTTTTTTACTAACGTTTCTTTTTTCGATTCGCGTGGTCCCTGACATTTCCTAAATAGATCAAATTGGTCTGAAAACCAATTTCGTACTCCTTTAGGGAGGTTAGCAGTAGGGAACCATCCATACCTACAACTCTCATCTTTCAAGGTCAAAGTTTTTCAAGGAAAAAAAAAAATTAAAAACATTGTTGGACTGGGCATGCATTGAAACAAAATTTTGGATGGCATGTGAAGTGGTTGAACAAATTAATGTTCCATGCTATTTGCAAGATCGATAATTGCCACTAATCCGTAAAGAGAGATGTGACCCTCTGCTTCAATCTTCAAGTGGGAGATTGTTGGGTGATGAAGACTGAATTAGGATGAGCTACGTTTTGCGCAATATGTCGCGCGACCAGCGACTCACGGGATCAAGTGGTCGTGAGGATAGGTCGCACAAGCAATTATCGTGCGAGGTCGCGCAAGCAAGAGGAGGTCATTTCAGAAGTGAATGGCGCGGCCAGGAGATCGCACGAGACTCTTGATTCGAGCAGGACAATCAGTTTAGTTTGTTTCCTAATAAACTAGATCTTGTTTACGCCGACCCTAGCCCTAATTAAACATATTTAAGCTTTATGTAATTGTGGGATGAACATTCAGAACAATTAGAGAGATAAAGAAGAGTGACAGAGAGTTGTAATTTTCTTGAGATAGTGGATTGAGTGCATGTGCGCTCCATGGATATAGAAAAATATTTTTAATCCACGTAAAATTTATTGTCTCGTGTTTATTCTTTTTCGTTTGATATATTGCTTGTGTGTGTTTGCATACAATTTTTCTTCCCGATGCGTTGGGATTCGGCGTAATTCCTAATAGATATGTGATAGAAGATCAACCTATTAAAACTTTTTGTGGGTTGGATTTAAATCTTAACTCAGAGTAGGGCAGGAGAAGAGTTTTGGGTTTATATTTATTATATAAAAAATAACACTGAACCTAACTGATGTTTGTTGAATCACATTCAGAATCAAAACTTGTAGAAACTCCTGAACATCTGGTAGATCCCGTTGAACCCTTTTTATATCCACCTGAGATGCTTGAAGAACGCCACACATATAGAGGAGATGGAGAGTGCAGTTGTGGTGTTGCAGGAAGTGTACCTGGGTACATCAGGTACGGTGTTAATATTAATGTTGATAAAAGTTGCGGACCCCTAATGTTTATGATTCAGAGAGCCGATTCGTACTCCTTTGGGGAGGTTAGCAATAGGGAACATCCATAACCACCACTCTCATCTTTCAAGGTCAAATTTTTTCAAAGAAAAAAATTATTAAAATAGGTTGTTGGGACTGTATGCATTGAAAGAAAATTTTCGATGGCATGTGGAGTAGTTGAACAAGTTAGTGTTCTATACTATTTGCAAGATTGATAATTGCCAATGGAAGTACAGAGCTGTGAGGTTGAGAGATGATACATACTTTCAGGTGAGAGGATTTGATTCTTACTCCTTGGAAAAATGATTAAAAAAGGTTGTGGGGACTGAATGCAATTCGAGTGATCAACATACATTTATCATTCTTACTATATTTGCACTAATCTCTTAAATTGTAAATGAATATACATTATTAAATTATTTGTTAATATTATTAAATGGTTTGTGACATCAGCCCACTAGCCCTCCAACTTTGGCTGCCAATCACAGACAGTGTGTATTCTGATTTCTGGGCAAGAGCACTTTTAAGATAGTAGTAAATCAAAGTAAACGATGGTGGTGGAATTAAGTCTTTCAAGGAAAGTGTGTTCTTTCATTCTCTCCTTTTTGACTCACTTTTTCTTTCTTTTTTTCTTCTCTTTCTCCTTGGCACGAGAACTTGTCTCTTTCTGAGTTTCAAACTCTCCCAATCGAAATCCTCACCATATCTCTCTTTGAAAAAAAATAAAAAAGCAAGTGGGAATTCTTCTCAAGGTGGGGTGGAGCAAGAGCACTTTCAAATTAGTAGTAGACCAAAGTAAACGATAGTGGTGGAATTAAGTCTTTCAATGAAAGTGTAAGGAAACTAAATTCGAACAACTTGGCTTCTATTTATATATCCTGTGTTCTACTTCTAGACATGCTTCACTACTCCATCTAATTATTAAAACCCTTAAAACCAATTTAAATTCTTAAAAAAAAAAATGGCTTCGAAGAATTGTTTTGCTGCTTGTGCGATTCTTCTCCTGTTTATTGTACTCCTACTAATAACCTCTGGAGAAGCAGTAAGGGAGTTTGCTGGTAAGTCTTGAATTATCTTTCATGCTTTTGCTAATTTGGTTCTTTAGTTATCTCAATAATTCGAAAAAAAAATTGTATGTCTTGCAACCTTTCATCTTATGGGCATATTTATGTTATCATATCTCCGTATCACCAAAAACTTTCTTCCCGAACAAACATTTGATGTAATCAAACTTGATTAAATAAATTTAACGTATCATTATAATTTTCCTAGTACATTAAATTTACGCAAGATATTAACACATGAAGTATTATAAAAACTTATCATAAATCATGAGTATTGTTGATCTTTCAGGTGTACCAGCTAAGGGTAGTTCAGTTTGGGGTAGTTCTTCACATCACGCTGGAAAGGCTACCCCTCGTCCGGGTCCTGGTAGAGGTGGTTGATTAATTTTAATTGGTATGATGTATTTTATGAATAAAAATAAGAGTGAAGAACCCCTTTGTCATTCAACCTTTTTGGGATTAATTAGTTATGTCTTCACTTGGAATTGTATTGAGCATTTAGAATTTTATGAATGAACTCTAAAATATGAACTTATGCAATATGATCAATGAAGGAATAGTATTCAAATATTGATTAATGTTTTAGATATAATATCAAGAGTTCTTCTCTTTCACTAAAACTTTGATTCTGAAAGCTCAGTCATAGATCATGTATCTAACTACTAATTTATTATTATTATTATTATTATTTTATGTCCATCCATTGTGTTGATTCTCAAAAGACTAATTTCATTGAATGAATCATTTACAAGAGAAGCTGAGCTTAGAGCTCCAACTCTTAACAAACTTCTAACAAATTTACAAGACAAGCTGAGCTGATTCAAGAAGATGCGCAATAATAAAACATAAATTTATTTTTTATATATTTTTTCATTATTAATTGGTGGGTCCTCAAGAAAAAACAAATAGCTAATTTGTCTATTGATCATTGGAAAAAAAAAAGAAAAAAAAATATGTCTGTTGATTTAATGACTAATTTGTTACGAGAGTTTGGATTCAGTTTCTATCAAATTAAAACATTTTCTTAGTCACAATTACGTAAACCTAAAATGTTTTTATAAATACAAATATATAAACAATATAAGTAAATTACACAATCGAGATCCATTGTAGATTATGTAAAATTAAACTACATGTTAACGGGTATCAATATTTTACGGAAATATTGTAGATATTTTTAAAAATTTCCATGAAAATGAAATTTCATCCCATATCAATATCGTACCTTTGAAATATAGAAATGTTGATAGAAATATCAGAAATATTATCAATTTTCAATAATTGCTTCCGAGCTTGGACTGTAAAATTTTTGATTTTATGTGGCTAGTGTCAAAAGGGCCGGTCTGGCCTGAAATTGAAGAGCCCATCTGTCTTTGGGCTCGGAACCGGGTTATAGTTTGAAATTGAGTGTTAAGGGTTGGGTCGGATCAAAAAGTTGGGCCCAATCAGATTTGGGTCATTTCTAAAGTAAATCATTTGTTTTAATTGAGAGGATTTGAATTCTTCCAAGAGAATCAAGCCACATCTTTATAATTTATTACATAATTTAATGTTTATATAGTATTGATAATTGACATACCATATTATTTGGATAAATTTTTTAGTCAACCTAATACTATTCATATTAAAAACATAATGGTAAGTATAATATAGTAAAAAATGGAAGTAACAAAAGCTAATAATAATTTTTTTTTATAAATTTATATAATTTTATACATATAGAAAATTTTCAAATATATATATATATATAATATAAGATGAGAACCGCATTGTTGTGGCTTTAAGTGCATCCGCCCAACTAGGCCGATCATAACTTATAACTCAAAATCTTTCCAATTTCCAACAAAATTTATATATTATAATTTAAATATACAAAGTATTTTGATTTTTTTCTTTTTTGAATTTCATTGAAAATGAATTCTCACTTCTAAATAGTTACGAACCCATCTAATGTTGAAGGCTTAAAGCCCAGTAGAATTACAAAAACAAAAGGGAATTTAGCAAAATTGACCAAAAATAAAAAAACAGTTGTAAAACTACCCAGGCTCCACTAATTTTTGCAACCTCTACCCAAAGACTTTGTTTGGACAAAACTACCCTTACTTTTACATTTGACCCACTTCACTGTCTTCTTCTTCTTCTTCATCTAGTCAAGGTTTCTTCACCTCACCCGATTCTCTCTTCGTCTCTTCATCTCTTCTCTTCTTCACATTTTCTTATTTTTCCTCTCTTCTCTTCGCCATAAATCTCTTACCCAACCTAAGCCAAGAAATTCTCAAGTTATCTCTTGCAAATCAACCATCGATCCATCTCACAAAGTCTTTTTCTCCATCAAAAATTCCAAGGTTAGTGTTAAACTTTTTTTTTTAGTCAATGCACACTTTTATGGGTTTTGAATCAGTTGTAGGCATTTCACATTTGTTAATCCTCCATCAAAAAAATGAAGAACGAATTTTTATAAAAAAAATTTTCATCATGCCGACCCGATGGTTTTGGCTCGATGAGTTTGGCCTGATGATTTTTCTTCATGTTGTTTCATCGTTTTTGGCCCGATGGTTTTCATCATGTATTTTCATCATGGCGGCCCGATGTCCTTGGCCCGATAGTTTTTATTATGTATTTTTACATGGCGACCCGATGGTTTTCATCATGTATTTTCACATGGCGGCCCGATGGCCTTGGCCCAACGGTTTTCATCATATATTTTTACATGGCGGCCCGATGGCCTTGGCCCGATGGTTTTTCACATGGCGGATCAATGGCCTTCAAATTGTATTTTCATCATGGCTGCCCAATGGCCTTAAAATTGTATTTTCATCATGGCAGCCCGATGGCCTTGGCCCGATGGTTCTTGGCCCGATGACCTTGGCCCGATGGTTTTTGTTCATGCCAGCCCGACAGTTTTGATACTTTAATTGAATTTAAGTTTTATTTAAATTTTTTATTTTAATGCAGGAAAGAGCATGGATGATGTGCAGTTGATAATTAACTGGTATGGACATTGGGTATGTGAACAAGGGGTTTATTGGTATGATGGCAAGAGATCAAAATGGGTGTTATTTCCAAGAGATGCAATTTATGCTCAACTATTAGATAAATTGTATGCCGTTACTGGGATTGACAGAAACTGCTTTCAAGTCATTATAAAGACGGTTGCTCATACCATCCGCCCAAGCATGCCTGTAGAGATAAGTGATGATGATGATGTTGTAATATTATTACGTCAAAAGAATGTTGACCCTTTAGTTTGTATAACCGTGTTTGAGATTGAGCATAGTGACCGACAATTACAGCAGCAATGTTTTCCAGAGTCATCTAATCAACAACACTATCCCATCAATCTTCAACAATATCATCCCATCAATCTTCAGTTTTCTTCATTGAAGGGAAGTAACTACATTCGGGAGGGCTACACACCAAATTTAAATGATGCTACGGTTGATGATGAATTTCAATTTGTTGATGATTTCAGTAACGACGCTAGAGATAATGAGAAGTCCCAAGATGTTCAGGGTGTTGGAAACAGTAATGAAAAGTTGGTTCGAGCCACGTCTGTAATGTGTTCAATTAATGATGTTGAAGTAGCTTCGAGAGCTATGCCGATTATGATTGCAAATGGGGAAGTCTTTGACAGTAAAAAAGAGTTGCACTCCCAACTAAGAAGGTACGCTGCTGCAAATCGTTTCAATTTGAAAGTGTGGAAGTCGGATACTTCACGTTTTGAGGTACGTTGTGCTGTTGGAGAATGCAAATGGCGGCTACATGCATTCAAGGTTACAAATACTGATTTTTTTCGGATTACAAGATTTGACGACAAACACAGATGCTCAATGGAGAAAAGGTTTTCATGGAATAGAAAGGCTAGTGCACAGTTTATTGCACAACATATCAAGGAGAAATTTCGTGATGGTCGTATCTACAGACCAAAGCAAATAATAAGAGATATCCAAAATGAATTGGGCATTACAGTAAATTACCACAAAGGATATCGGGCTAAACATATTGCTATGGAGGAGGTACACGGATCAGCTGAAGTTTCTTTTAGTATGTTACTTTATTATTGTCACATGTTACAGGAAACAAACCCAGGGACGATGACGAACATTAAGACTGATGATGAAAATAGGTTCATGTATATGTTCTTCTCCATGAAAGCGTGCATAGATGGTTTTAATGCTGCCATTAGACTGGTTATTGCAATTGATGCCACGTTTTTTAAGGGTTCATATGGTGGCATCTTGTTTGTCGCTATATGTCAGAACGGGAACGACCAAATATTTCCTTTGGCATTTGGTGTTGCAGATTCCGAGAATGATACTTCATAGAGTTGGTTTCTATCTTGTCTGTATGATACCATTGGAGATGTTGAAGATCTTATTTTTGTATCTGATAGGAAAAACAGTATTGTCAAAGCTATTGCAACAGTTTTTCCAAATGCATACCACGGTGCTTGTTTCATGCATTTAGAACGAAATATGATTTCCATTTATAAGAACAAAGATCTTTCCACACCATTTCGGAAGGCAGCCAAGGCATACAGAGTTAATGATCACTCATTTTACATGGTACAATTGTCCAGCATTAATGTTGGAGCTCATCAGTATGTTGTTGATATTGGAGAAGAGAGGTGGTCCCGAGCCTTTTGTCCGAGAAAAAGGTACAACATTATGACTACTAATATTGCTGAGTCGATGAATAATGCAGTTAAAGATTTTTGAGAGTTACCCATTGTTGCTATGATTGACCGTATTCGAGATATGATGCAACGTTGGTTTCATGATCGACGTATAGTGGCTGATTCTTATGATACACAGTTGACAGAAAGGGTTGAGGCACTTATTGGGGTTAGTGATGAATCTGCGCAACATATGAAGGTGTCCCCAATTGCATTGTACCAGTTTGAGGTGCACGATGGAAAACAGAATGGCATTGTTGATTTAGAAAACCGTACATGCAGTTGTAGAGAATTCGATCTTGATCAGATTCTGCACATGCTTTAGCTGCCATAAAATATAGAGGATTGCATTACACAACATTCACCTCACCTTACTACTCGATTGCTTATCTGCTTTCAGCATACAGTGGTGAGATTCATCCAGTAGGCCATCAAAGTGACTGGTTGGTCCCAGCAGAGGTTGCAAATACAATTGTTATTCCACCAGTTGCCCGACGCCCACCAGGTCGACCAAAGAAACAACGTATACCTTATATTGGAGAAGAGGTTGTACGCAGAAGGTATAGAAATTGTTGGCGCCACAACCACAACAGCCAAACATGCAAGAATCCTAACGTAGCTGAACCATCCGGGTGATGAGGATATGCAAGATATGGTGTTGATTTATTTATGATATTCTGTTTTATTGTATTTAATTGCATTTTAATTCGGAGAATTGCAGGAAATGAACAATATAATTAACATTATTGTACAATTTGGAAGACATTATTGTACTATTTCAATTAGTTGTTTTGTTGTATGCAATTAACAGTTTTATTTGGTTTTTGGAAGAGTTTTTAATCAATTACCTTATGCAAATTTTGCCAGAGAGTCCTCTGTTTTTCTAACTACTCAAAACCTGCTTTACGAAATCAATGCATTTAACAACATATGTACACTTCAAAGCACATTTTGAAAATCATTTGCGCATCCTTCCGTTCGATGCGACTTTTCCAATCATTTTATCAGAGCAGAAAAATTAACGTTTAAAAATTTGACAATAATTTTCTGAATAACCAATAATATCTCAATAACCAATAATATTCCAATAACCAAAATTTACAATCATTCTCAATAACCAATAATATCCCAATAACCAATAATATTCACATAAATGAAAATAACCAATAATATCCCAATAACCAATAATATTCACATAAATGAAAATTTCAAAAAAAGTACAGGTCATTCTTCATCTTCTAGCCGTGCAGAGTTTGCAAATATTTCAATGGACATTTTCTTCCTCAGAGCTGTCATTTGCTTTGCATTGAAATCAAACTTCTGTCTGTGTACGACAATGTATTTAGCAAACACAAGGGTAAATGCACCACAGTGACCACTGCAATAATTTTAATATAATAACACTGTCAATTATTGAATCAATTATAATAACAATCAATATAAAAATATAGAGTTCAATTTCACTTACGCGCTGCGTTGTTGTGGAATAGTATCGGGACCTAGTCTTTTGCATGCGAATGGAGTGACATGCACTTGTCTCCCCTTATGTTCAAAATAACCTCCGCTATACATAAGGGACGGCAGAAGAAGTGCTAATGGGGCGACATATTGCTCCCGGAAAGACGGATCAGTATCCTTACATAAAGAATCATAGATCCGTACTTTTCTTTCAACAAGATTAACAGCCGCCAACACCCAATGATAACCATCCACATTCACAGGCATCAACAACTACATTGAACACATAATTGTCATTTAAGTTATAAAGATATTGAACTGTAAAATAACTGCATGATTACACTTACATTATCGATCTCCCACCATGGACGAGACCCTTCGGGTCGTTCTCCGCGAATATAGCAAAGGTAAAAATCCTCCCATTGAAAGGTAAGGGATCGTATGCCTCCTGCGATATGGTTCCATCCTCGTCTTTCGGAAGTTTTTTCCACATGTGTTGAAGGGTTGTCTACAAAAATTTAAAATATCAGTATGTTCTTTATAAGTAAATCATGGAAAACATTTAAATAATTTTTATTTCAATTACAACTTACAAAGAATGTTGGATCAATCAAGTTGTAATTTTGCGAAAAAATGGTCGGATGCGACAGCTGGCGCCTCCGTAGTACTGCCAAATAAGCCTCAATGTGCTGTTTTTTGGTTAGATCATGAAAAAGGAAAATTGCCATTGAAAACTCATCATAAGGAACAGTGCAACTTAATGACATTAGCAGGAAATTAGCAAAATAAATTTAATTTATTTACTAACCCAGCTGTCCAACCAATCGGTCGCACTCTCAAACGTCTTGAAAAATTCAGGGGTCGCATCCATTGGTTGCCCAACGTAGCACCTGCATATACGGTATAATATTCAGAGGAAATTACATTAAATATTGCAAGAAAAAAAGAAGTCTGAAAATAGGTTATGCACTTAAATTATGTAGGCTCAAAAAGGACGGAAATCGGGCTCAACTCACTTGGAAACCTATTGAGAGACTTCATAAAATTTTCAATTCGTGCAACTTCTCTCACGACTACCAAATTTGCTCAACTTTCTTCCCTTCCTCTTCTACACCTTTCTCCTTCAACCTCTTTTTCAACCCTTTTTCAATTTTTACTTTGTGCATTTCACTCCTTTTTTTCTCATTTTAGCCAACTCTTTCTATATATATATTTTAGTTTATTGGCTATTCTCTTTTTCTGCACATTTCCACATCCTTTTCATATTTTTAACTCCACTCCTCTTTCTTACTCAACACTTACACATTTTTCTTTTAATTGTCTCTAGTTTCCAAGCGTCAAAGGTAACGTCTTACAATTTCGGTTAGGATTTTTGGATATGTAGGTCATACAATAAAAGGCTAATATGCGAGTGTTTGGCCACGAATGGGATAAGGAGCACACAATTACGAATAGGAAATCAAGCTATTTAGGAATTCACACACAATGCCTGGATCATATCTCCAAAATCTACTCAATCGAACATTCGAAACATATATACAAGATTTTCATAATGCAGTTCATTAACATCCAATGCAAACCTATAGAGATCAATCTAATGACAATAAAGCTCAAGAAAGTGTTTAAGAGTAGAAACAAGAATTCCCTCAGAATAAATACGCAATAATCTCAAAATCTCACTAAGGGTAGTCTCCACTATTAATCAGAGCTATTAATTGAAAGTTGTCACATATTACAATGCAAAGACGTCAGACCTATATGTTTAGATGCAAAGACACTACCGGCATTATTCCAAATAACAACTTTGTACACTCAAATGACCTAAGTATTTACATATTATTACTCAATTATTTGTAAAGCATGCATATAGTTTCGCTATCCTAACACAAACACAACAAAATACGAAAATACAATAAAAGACTCGAAAAATGGTGTACGTGGCATTGTTATACCTAAGTCTTCCAAACGTATTGCGTATGAGGAAAGTCTAGGTTTCCAGCCTATATACACCAACAAGACACACAAACACACAAACACCAAACAATACCCCCAAACTTAAAATAAACATTGTCCTCAATGTTTTACACCTTACGTACGAAGAAAATGGGCTTATAAAGAAATAAAAACTAAAAATAAGAAATAAAAACTAAAAACAAACAAACTCGACACAAAAACAAAAACGCACAAAACAAATGAACACATAACAACAGTCCTAATATCCACAACTAACAACCCTATATATCCACAACTAACAAATCTAAATAGACACACAAAAACAAACAAAAATAAAATCAAAGAAATCAAACACTTCAATAATATGTACATCCAACCAAACTTCCCCCGAACTTCAAAATTTTCAACACAAGGCACAACACTTCAAAATGTTCATGGGAGAGAGTTACGAAACACAAGAAAATTTAAACTAAAAAAAATTAAAATAAAATAAAAGAAAATATGTACAAGCTTTTACCACATCGCTTGAGCTTTCGCCCACCTGCCCTATGATTGGTATCTCCTCATCAGCTTACCGCACCATCCTAACCAAATGACTGGAAGAGACGATGACTCTCCCAGCACTACATACCTCCAATGCGAAGGTATCTCTTTACGGCCCAAGTGCGGGTTCTGCTCAAAAGGCGGAGGCGGTTTGGGCTTCCCTTCTCCGAGGTCTACAGAAACATATGTATCTTGGTGGCTTTCTTCTTTCGCAGTGGCACTATGGACTAGACATAACTCAAGCGGCTCTGGAAGGGTAGATGCCTCATCTCCATAAAACAAGTTTTTGCTCCCTTCCGTCTTTACTTGATCAACCCAAATCTGGTGCTCAATTTGCTCTTCGATTTCCACGGCTGTTTCATTGCATTGCACCATAGGATATGGTTCGTGCTCTTGCCATTGGATCTCTGTAGCTAATTTGCTGATTTGAATCTCCAAGCGTTGGGTAGCTGCTTGAGTATGTTGAGCAACTTGATCAAGTTTAGCTTCCAGCTTCTTCAGGGCCTCATCTTGGGAATCCATTCTTTCATCCATCTTAGACATGAATTTTAAAATCATGTCCTCCAATGCTGGATCAATTTCCTGATTTTCCTGCTGGTTGCTCCAATGAGATTCGGAATGATTGCTCCACCCAGGATTGTACGAGCTCAGGTAGGGGTTGTTCTGTTGATAATGTACATAGCCCTCGTACTGCATTTGCTCAGAATGGTTCTCAGCAAACGGATTGCCCACCTGACAATCAGTACTCACATGTGGCCCCCCACATAAGAAACAACCCAAAGGTGCTTCGTAGTCTCTAGCCGCCACTTCCTCTGTAAGCTCCTGCGCCTTATACCAAGGATACATATCCTCCATAGAAAACAAAAAAAATAATCAAATTAATAAGAATAAAAATAAAATATATACAAATCCAAATTAGCTATAGACTTAATCGGTATTAATATCAACACAACTAAAAATATCCCCGACAACGGCGCCAAAAACTTGATGCGACTTTTTGTACCCGCAAGTATACGGGGTCGGCACAAGTAATAAAATGATGAGTAAAATTATCGTCTCCACAGGGATATTTAGGCATTGAGTACTAAAATTAACCAAGCCTATTTCTATTTGGATAATCGAAAGGTTTAAAAGGATAAAAATATAAAGACATGAAAATAAGCAAGCAACCAATATGAGAGATTAGTTAGGGTATTTGAATTCACCTAATCCATCCGATTGAATTTCATGAGAGCACATTGTTGAGGTTTAACTATGCATGAAGATGACCGTGTTTATCTAATTTATCCAAAGTCCCCTCTCGAGGTAAATCGGACCTATTCCGCACATACTAATATCCTATCTCTCGATGGTATATCCAAGTGCATGAGAATGCATTAGTCACTATAAACACCCTATGTGATCACACAAGCAAATTAGTATATCTCTATCCAATTCTACTTGTGGTGGACATTATATCGAGCACGTGGTGGGCGTCTCCTCTCGGTACATAACACACAACCATATTTTCATCTAAATGTAGGCCTTCACATTTAAAAGCATTAAGCACAATAAAACCACTCAACAACACAATAATCAACCGCAACAAATTAAACAATCAATTCATTCAATCATCATAGAATAGGATCCATCAAAACCCTAACTTACAAATTTAGTTCATAATCAAAGATTTACAACTAAACATGTTTTCCAATTAATAAAGAGAGTTACAAGCATGAAAATAAAGAAGGAAAGGGATAGAAAAACTCTAGGTGTTATGAACTTTCGTCCTCCTCCTCATTGGGAATTTGTCTAGCTTCCACTTTCTCCAAATCCAAGCTTGATGGTGAGATTTTGGCTCAAGGATTGAATCCAATCCCTCTTGGTTTCAAGATGATCTTCTTCTCCCCTCTTTGCCTCTTCTCTTCTCTTTTGGTCTCCTCTTGGTCCTCTCCTTAGAGCCCTAGTCGAATTCCCTCTCTTTAGAGCCCCTTTTCTACTTATAGGCATTAAAAATTAGGTCTCTCGCGTCGCGCATCGCGACCACTATCGCGACCACTGTAGCGCTATAGTAGTCGCGGCACTGTGCTCGCGGTGCTCACTGCCAACAAATTGATGTTTCATCGCGACCACTGTAGCGCGACCTACGGTCGCGGTACTAGGTCGCGGTGCTCACTGGTCCAAATTTCAGGATTGCGTACTGTTACGAAAATGACCATAACTTCCTCTACAAAACTCCAAATCATGAACCGTAAAATGTATTGGAAAGTAGACATCTATATCTTTCCATACATATAAAGCTAGAAACCCAGTTCGTTCTATGGAATTTATGACGGCCTCCGAAACATGACTCATGACTTAACTCTCGACATGAAAGTCGTGAGTCTGCACACTGTTGTGAAAATGAGCATAACTTTCTCTAGACAACTCGGAATCACGAACCATAAAATTTGCCGGAAAGCAGACATCGTGACCTTTCCAGAAATATAAGGCGCTCAACCCAATTCATCTTGTAGAATTTATGGCAGCCTCCAAACAATGACAGCTGTGCACTCCCAAATATTCAATTTAATCCACCAAAACTCTTCAATTATGCACAAAATCTTATTACCTGTACACTAGAGGAAAACACGTCAAAAGCAGCAAAAATACTTAAGAATACAATTAAAAGATACGGTTTAGGGGTCGTAAATATATGAAAATAAATGACCGATCACAGCTTGGTAGAAAAATTCTTCTTCGAGTACAGCGGAATCACTTCAATTGCCCACACCTAGCAAATAAAACAAAACTATGTTTCAATAAGAGTTTTAAAGAAGTTACGGGTAAAAAAAGTTAAATACTTAAAATTACCTGAAAAGTATAGACAAATCCATGCAGGTTGATCTTCTTTGCTGTATGGCTCGGATCCTTTTTAGCCTTCTCCTTAAACTTCTGATCTCGACCTTTGCAACAGGTCGATAAAGAGTTGAATGTCCTTGAATATACATAGGAACCCCATGGGAACCGATTGAATTCTTCTAAATTATCAACTAACTTCATTGCCCAATATTCGACCTTAGTCCTCAAGTCTTTTCCAAGTAATGTCATCTCTAAGATCAGCAACAAAGCTAGTTTAATCATGTTATCATCATCATCATTTTCTTTCTCTAGACGTTCGAACAAACTTTGCAATTTGGTTCCAGTCACCTTTTTCGCTCTCTTAAAATATTTCTGGCGAATTCTACACATATCATCTTCCTGTATAGTAGGGACGACTGTATCCCTAAGACGTAGACCGCTCACGAGACAAAACTCATTTGCACTGAACCGTATTGTATTCTCACCAATCACAAACCACATTTCATTTTCAGCATTGTCCACATGGCACTCCCGCAACAAAATGTGATGACAAAATTGACCCGTGAAGGACATTTTATTAACATCTAAGAAATGCCCAAAGCACATTCCTTTTATTTTTTATTGTTGACGTTCCGTCAGTTTACTCTTAATCAGCCCGATGCAACCTAATTTAGAATACGTCATCATTTTGGCATGAAAATTTTTTTTTTCCTTAATTTTCATACTGTCAATCAACTTGTCACTTGCCATTGAATATTAGCCTGCAAAAAAAATAAAATTCGAAGTCATCAACAAACTAAAAAATATAACGCTTACAAATATAAATTTTATTTCATCAAATCAGGCTGGCCCGATGATTTAATTTCATCGGGTCGCAGTGGCCTGATGCTTTGATTTTATCGGGTCGCAGTGGCCCGATGCTTTGATTTCATAGGGTCGCAGTGGCCCGATACTTTAATTTCATCTGGTTTTGTTTCATGGTGATGGTTGCAGGCTGGTCGATGGTTTAGTTTCATCGGGCCGATGAAACAAATCCATCGGCCAGCCGTGGCCCGATGATTAAGTGTCATTGGGCCAGCGCGACCAGATGGTTTTACTTCATCGGGCCACGGTGCCACCATGAAACAAAACCATCGAGTCGCGGTGGCCCGATGCTTTGATTTCATCTGGTTTTGTTTCATGGTGATGGTTGCAGGCTGGCCGATGGTTTAATTTTATCGGGTCGATGAAACAAAACCATCGGCCAGCCGTGGCCCGATGATTAAATGTCATCGGGCTACCGCGACCCGACGGTTTTGTTTCATCAGGCCACGGTGCCACCATGAAACAAAACCGTCGGGTCGCGGTGGCCCGATGAAATTTAATCATCGGGCCACGGCTGGCCGACGGTTTTGTTTCATCGGCCCACTGTGACCCGACGAAACAAAACCTTCGGCCAGCTGTGACCCGATGAGTTTTTCATCGGGTCACAGTTGGCCGATAGTTTAGTTTCATCGGGCCACTGTGTCCTACGAAACAAAACCATCGGCCAGTGAAGACCCGATGACCACTATAACCCGATGAAACTAAACCATCGGCCAGCGAAGACCCGATGAGTTTTTCATCGGGTCAAAAATGGCCGATAGTTTAGTTTCATCGGGCCACTGTGTCCTACGAAACAAAACCATCGGCTAGTGAAGACCCGATGAAAAACTCATCGGATCACTGCTGGCCGATGGATTTGTTTCGTCACAGTGGCCCGATGAAAAACTCATCGGGTCTGAGCTGGCCGATGGTTTAGTTTCATCGGACCACTGAGATACTGGCCCGACGAAATAAAACCATCGGCCACCCGTGGCCCGATGCCTAAAACACAAATTTCTACACAAAAAATCAGAAGAAAAATCAATGAAGAAACGTTTTTCCTTACTTTCAATCGGTGTGGAATGTTACCACGGAAGAAGGAGACGATTTCGTTGCTGTGACCCGATGAAAAAATCATCGGGTCTCAGCTGGCCGATGGTTTTATTTCATCGGGCCACTTAGATACAGTGGCCAGATGAAACAAAACCATCGGCCAGACGTGGCCCGATGCCCAAAACAATGATTTGTAAACAAATAATCACAAGAATAAAATTTTCCTTACTTTGAAGAAGAAGACGATTCCTTGCTGTGGTCGAAGAAGAACGCGACTATGGCGAAACCTGCAAACACAAACAAAATGAAGAAGACGAAACGAAGAAGAAGAAACGAAGAAGACAAACAGCAGTACAGAACACAAACGAAGAAGACGAACAGCTTCGGCGTTGAACAGCAGTTGAGATGAACAACAGTAAAAATAATTTGGTCAAAAAATGTAAAGTGAAAACGTGGAGCCTGGGTCAAATGTAAAAGTAAGGGCAAATTTATCCAAACAAAGTCTTTGGGTAGAGGTTACAAAAATTAGTGGACCCTAGGTAGTTTTGCAATTGTTGACTACTATTTGGGTAATTTTGCTAAATTTCCAAAACAAAATAAGTTGTTGTGGCCCAATAATTTAATTGTACCATTTTTTTTTGGAAACAAATTTAATTGTGCATTGTATTGTCATTTGTCAACTAAACTGATTTATTTATTTATATTTTTAAATACTCAATTTACATATATAATTTTGAAGCCCAGCCTTATTTCGGGCTTGTCATTATTGAACCAAACCCAGTTGCCAATCATATACGATAAGTGGCCAGACCGGACCCAGATGGACCGAATAAATACGGCCCTTTTGACACCTCTACTAGCAACTGGTTACTCCAGCCTGTGTGCAACCAATATCCAGCCACTCTTTAGATGGCTATCTATTAGATGCATTAAATACGCATCTCGATGGGTAAATTTTCTACTTCTATTTTTTTCACTATAAATACAAGCTAGACTCACATAAATAAATGACTACCAACAACCCAATATTCATATATATCAACCTTTTAGGCCTCGTTTGTTGCATGAGATATAATTAAATTATTTATATGAGATTGGATGTGATTAGATTGGATAAATTTAAAAGTTATTTCATATTTGGTATAACGTAGAATAAGATTAAAAATAGTGTGTAGCTGTGTTTGGTAAGTTACCGGATTGGACAAAATAATACAAACCAATGTTTGTTATGAATATGGATCAGATAATAATTGAAATAATTTAATTAATGTTAAATTATTTTTAAATATAAAATTAAATTTATCTCAATAAAATAATTCATTTACTAAGTAAAATAAATAAATAAATATATTATAGATCTATCAAATTATAAAATTTATTAATGATTGAATTATTATAGATCTATAAATTGGTAAAAAAAAACAATTATAAATTTTTTTCCAAGCTCATTTAAAATAAGAATGATAATTTTTTTTTATAGTAATTTAAATCCCATTTTTCTTCCACAATTTGAACCCACAAAATATGATATCCGTAAATAATATCCATTATAATCAGAGACTCCGTCTCTGAAATTATAAAAAAACATACTAATTTCCATAAACATAATTCGAAGAATATATATTCATATTTCCTATTAGGAACATAATAAACTTATAAATATTTAATAAAAAATTAAACATAATAACATTAAATATAATCCGTCAACTCATTAAAAAAAACTTAAATATAGTCCCAAAACACATAATTATAACAACATTGCAATAGTTACATATCTCTATTGAATATAATATTATATCATATTACAAACTTAGTAATATATATATATATATATATATATATATATATATATATATATAACCAAAAACTAGCATCAATCATGTATGGTTATCTATGGTCCTATAACCATTATGTACAGAGTCAAAAAGTTCAAAAGTCAATAGTTATAAATTGTACATGAACAAAAAGTTAGCTTCCATAATTACTTACTAATATAATATATCAGTCATCCATCAAATGCATCACTAAGAATTGATGCAATGAACTGGAACTTCTGCTCCTCATTAGGTTGTGCCTTAAAAGCCT
Source organism: Xanthoceras sorbifolium (assembly GCA_003430845.1). NCBI lineage: Eukaryota > Viridiplantae > Streptophyta > Magnoliopsida > Sapindales > Sapindaceae > Xanthoceras > Xanthoceras sorbifolium. Next base: position 19,184,734 of record CM010611.1, read on the forward strand.
CTGCAATTTCTGATTTTTGCACAAATTTTTGCATAATATGTATTTGATTCGAGAGAGGAAGTTGCATTTTTTGCAAATCAGTAGCCAAAAGAGAATTCATTTACCTTATTGTTGGCTAACACTGGAGCAAATTTTTCCAATGTCTCATTTGTTTTGTCCATAACTTCTTTCAGCACATTTGTAAATCTATCCATGCTCCGAATTATTGGATCCCCAGATCTAAACCTTTTCCTGCTTAAGGGTTGAGATGAAGTTTGATTCATTGGTTGGGTAGAATTTGTTTGATTAGCTGACATAGGAGAAAAGTTTCCAAGCATCTTAACATCATTTTCAGAGTTTTCATCCATATTCACATCTGTTGCTAGATTTTCTAGAATATATGTTATTTTTCCAGTAGCGCGGTCTTTTCCAAATATGTATTCCAACCTTTCATACAGTAGAAAATGTTTATCTATCCATTCTTTTCCTTATTTATGGTGTTGCAAAAAGAAAAAAAAAAAATACCTCATATAGATGTTAAATTATGTCAAAAAATTAAAATTTTTAAAAAGTAAACATCTCCTGTACATATAAATTCCATGTTTCATTACTATCAATTTCAATATACTGTCTTTCATGGTTCCAACTAAAACCGTTAGTATTTTTCATGTCATATATCACTCCATAATCTTTCTTCCACTCTTCACTTTTGACTCAATGTGAGGGTTAGCTCTCAAACCACAATTTGGTAGAATATTTGATAATCGCACTTCCATAATTTTAAATGTTCCAGCTTTAAAGGAACCACAATCTGCACTACCTCCATTTGCTATAATTTTGTCCAGGATACCTAATAATGCTTCTTCTTCTTCTTTTGTCCACACACGTCTACTTGCTCTTTTTCCATGCTCATTTGATTGGCTAGAACCTCCAACATCCATTCCTACACATATATAATTATAAAACAAATAGAAGAAACCAAACTATTATATTATAAAAAAATTGTAATTAAACAAAGTTAAAATAAAATAACCAACAACTAAATATAATGTATTAATATTAGACTCCATAAATAATATGTGCATTTAAATATAGTCATGTAATCTTTCAATAAAAAATCTATATTAAAACAACAAAATAATTTGACTAAACAATATATAATAAGAAGATATAGAAAAAGATAGTGCATTAATAAATGTTATACAAATATATAAAATCAGATAAAAATCTGAGAATAAAAATATTTGCAAATCAAGATTAAGTAGATATTTCCTCTCCATCCATTAAACATTTGTTGTGCTAAGTTATCTCTCCATGTTGTCCATTGTATGGATGAAGACACTTGCCCAATTAGATCATTATCTTTTTCATCCTCATTGACTTCATTTAGCTCTTGCTCCATTGGATCAATTGACATTTCTCGTCTAATATGATTATGCGGAAGACAACATGCAACTATGATTTTACATTGTATTTTGATAGGATAAAAAGATGGGCTCTGTAAAATTGTCCAACGTAGTTTTAGTAGTCTAAAACTACGTTCAATTACATTTCGTGCTGATGAATGCTTCATGTTAAAACATTCTTCATGATTAACAGGGGCACAACCAACTCTCCATTTAGATAAATGATATCGTGTTCCTCTATATGGTGCTAAAATTCCTTTACCATTTGAGTACCTACCATCCATAAGATAATAACAATCTAATGGTCACAAAAGTTTGAAAAAAATTTAAAAAATATACATATATAACTATTCGTATGCATATGTCCTTATAGTAACCACTTATTAATGTTTACCAGCAGGAACTTTCAACCCAGTTGGTTTAGATAATGCATTTCGAAATACTCTAGAATCTGAAGCTGAACCTTCCCATCCTGAGAAAACAAATGTGAACATCATATCCTTAGAACAAGCACTTTATACATTTGTTGCAATTTCACCTTTTCTTGTTCTAAATTGTGGTTTGTTAACTTCAGGTACATGCACTCTAATGTATGTCCCATCCAGAGCCCCCAAACAATTTTATAAAAAAAGACTATAATGTAAGGGCAATATATGATGGGAACATAAACTAAAATTATTTGATAGTTATATGTATTACTAACCTTAAACCATTTTCATCTCTCATCAGTGCAATTTTCAGGTACAGGAGTTGATGACACTAATAAATCATTGTGTAGTTGTAAAACTGCACATAAAACTGAATTAAAATATCGACTAATTGTCTCTCCGGATCGACAAAATCTATTTCGAATGGTTCGGTTTTTAACATGGTGAGCGAGTACATGTAAGAATATGCAGACTTGTTCCTCAACGGAAACCAAACCATTAGTCTTCAATCTCCTAGTGTTACGAAAGAGTTCACATAATATGACAAAAGTTCTTCTGTCCATCCTTAACTGATTAATACAGTCTGTATCATTATTGCTAATTATACTAAAAATAAACTCAAGACGAGTTGTATGGTTGACAAATGTACGGTTACTCAAATATCGTCTATTATATAGATACGCTACCATGTGATGCATAATTGAACTCATTACAAGCATATACATTCTTTGGAAATGTAATAGTTGCACAACCAAGAACCAAATAATATCTTCTTCACCTATGCCATCCATAATTAGTTCATGAAAAGAATAAACATTTGTCATTCATTCTAACAAAAATAAAATTACTTCAATTAAAATGTGCCTATATCATCTCATAAGGTTAAATGGCAATACAGTTAAACATAAAATAAGATAAGACATTATGTCAAGCATTTCAAATTTCAATTTCAACTATTTGGAGAATCAAGTAAATAGAAATCACATTCACCTCAACCTATTTGATCAAACTAAAAGCAGATAAGACATTATATTAAAAATTTATATGATTTCTTTTCATAAATCTTGCAGTTGGATATTATGAGCTCTCTTTACATCTCAACTTCAGTATTTTAATCACCATTATTTTAATCGTCTTTACAAAGCAACAAATTTATATCTTCATCTCTGCTGCTTTTATGGCATCATTTTAAATGTTTATTAAGCAAACTATAATATTTATATGATCTAATAGTATCATTTTATGGCATCATTTTAAAGAGACGTTTTTTTCGCCTCTTTAGATAGCATTATATGATACTATATGATCTAATAGTATCTCTATTAACATAGTTCTTCCTGGTTTCTAAACAAAACTATACAAAATTTGAAGATTAATATCAAGCCTTACTATTAAACCTTTGGTTTTTATGGATTTTGATCTCAGTATCTTCTTGCGTTGCCAAAAAAGTTAAGGCACTTAATATAAATACACATATTAAAAAAAACAAACTCATTAAACATTTACTAATAGGTATCATAAACAATCATAAAAACATAATTGTATTAATTAAGGTACCTATATAAATGGATACATATTTTCTAGTCATACAAATGTGATATTCAACAATGGTGGAATTACTACAGTCCATTGTGAGACCTATGTCCTCTTAATTAGTAGATTAAATGACCCTAAAAAAAGAAATGTTGTTTACACTAGGCTCAACCACGTAGCTCTAATTGATAGATTTCTATGCTGACCTAAATTCTTTAACAAAACTCGGTACAAATTTGAGAGTTCAATGTTGGCCCCAAATTCATTATTTTGAAACAGAAACATAAATCGATACCAAAAATTGAATTGCTATTATTCAACTGGAAAATAATTTGATTCGAAAGCGAAACAATTACATATGATATACCTGGTAGGCCAAGAAGCCTTATAATTGAGGAGACAGTGAGAGAAGGAGATGCAAGCAGGGTCACGGATGCGGGCGGCACGAAGATCGGCAACGGCGGCAGCGCACAGTGCAGGGTCGGAGGAGAAGGTGTTGAGAAAGAGGTCATACAAGAGAGCGGAGAGAAAAGTGGAGGAGTGGATATTTTTTAACCCATCTGCTGAATAAATTTCATTTATCCCATTGTCATGAGTTAAAAGGATTGGAATATGGGTCGTTCGACCACAGTGGCTGTCTGTCAAACATAACTCCCACCCTAGGACGAATCCTAAGAGTGGTACGTATCTCCCTACCCTAGGACCGAGGGTTCGGACCCTAGAGAGGTACATATCTCCCTATCCCAGGAACGAATCCTTAGGAAGGTACATGTCTCCCTACCCCAGGACGAATCCGTGAGGAGGTACATATCTCCCTACCCCTGGATGAATCCATGAGGAGGTACATAATCAATCATCAATATCAATATCAATGTCGATGCAGTACTGCTCACTGAACCCAGCTGGTATACCAACCTCCGATATCCATTTCTATGTCTACGTATCCTAGGGCCGTTTCAATACACTATTTTCATATACCAACTGAAATTTACAAATAGAATTTAAACGTAACTAAAATAAAAATTTCAATCAATATTCGGAAAACATATATACACAATATCATAAAATAATTCAACGATTCGGTCATTCGAACTTCTGAAACAATTGATTTCAACCTAATCAATAATCAAAATACGATAAATACAATTAAATTGAAATTAATCAATAGAAAAATAATATAAACATATATTTACTAAATTATCCAAAACTCAAATGTAAATCAAAACACATAAAAACGTCAAAATCAAGTGTACACCAACCTGGATACCGTTCCTACACTTTTTCCTTCTGGGTTTTTTCTTTTTCTTTTTCCTTTTTCTTTCCTCTTTTCTTCCTTTCTCTTTCCTTCTTTTCCTTTTTCTTCTCTTCTTCCTTCTCTTCTCTTCTTCTTATTCTTCTTCCTTTCTTCTTCTTCTTCTCTTTTTCTTCTTTTTATTTTCTTTCCTTTTCTTCTCTCACGGTATTCTTTTTTTTTTTTTTTTTTTTTTTTTTTTTTTTTTCTGTTTTTGGCTTCTGCGAGAAGCTTTCTTTTTTTTTTTTATACAAATTCGGTCATCGCGACCGTCATCGCTACCTATGGTCGCGCCACCTAGTCGCAGTACTCACTGGAAGACTTCCACCGCTTTTATCGAGATCACCCATCGCGGTACCATGGTCGCGCTGGTGGTCATGTTGCTCACTGCCAGAATTTGATCTTTTTCACCGCGAGCTAGTCAACACAATCTGTGGTCGCGGTGACTGGTCGAGGTGTTCACTGCCAGAAATTCCATTTTTCACCGCGATCTCTGGTCGCGGTGAGAGTTCGTGGTACACCCTGCCACTTTTTCTTCACTTCATGCAATCTTTCTGGACTGCTCCATCTGGTCCATCTGGAAACCATAAAAAAAAATAAACATACTTTTAATTACGTTTTACACCCCTCAAATCATAAATTTTTATATCCACATATTCAAAATTAATTATTCGAAATTAGAGATGTTACAATTCTTCCCCTCTTAAGAAATTTCGTCCTCGAAATTTACCTCAATTGAACAATTGTGGATATTGTTGTCTCATGGTTTCCTCGCTCTCTCAGGTAACTTCTTCTACATTGTGATTCCTCCAGAGGACTTTCACCAGTGGAACTCTTTTATTTCGTAATTCTTTAATCTCCCGATCAAGAATTTACACTGGTTCCTCTTCATATGTCAGGTCTGGTCGGATTTCAATACGTTCGGCCTGCCCTCTGTGGGAAGGATCAGATCTGTATCTCCTCAACATAGACACGTGAAACACATTATGAATCTTTTCTAATTCTGGAGGTAAAGCTAGTCTGTAGGCTACTGGTCCCACACGTTCAATGATTTCGTATGGCCCAATAAACCTAGGACTCAACTTACATTTTTTGCCAAATCTAAGCACTTTCTTCCATGGAGATACTTTCAGGAACACTTTCTCATCGACTTCATATTCTATCTCTTTTCTTTTCAAATCTGCATATGATTTCTGTCAGTCAGAAGCAACTTTCCATCTGTCCTTGATAATCTTCACCTTCTCTTCAAATTTTTACTTATTGAATCTGTTAACTTTTATCTTAATGGTTTGTGTTTCATGTGGCAAATTTAATTGTTCCTTAATGTTCAGAGATGTGTTTGTGGGTATCGTTGCTGGTAAACCCTCACGAGACTATAACTCGTCTACTAGGGACACCTAGGGGTTTAAAGGCTTGTGGCACATGCTAAGTGCCATCGTGTTACCTACAAAAGTGGTTTAGGCTAGTTGTTTGTTTTTAGTTATTAGTTATTTTGTTTTCCTTTCGTTTTATTTGCATTTTTGCTTCGTTCCGATTTTGCTCGAGGACGAGCAAAAGTTAGGTTTGAGGGTATTTGTTGGCTCCATTTCTTGATCAAAAATGGACCTTCACTTTTCGGTTATCAGTTGTTTTTGATATTTTCCTTGAGTGTGCAGGTGTTAGGTCTTTTCGGTTATTCCAGTTGATTCCAGTCATTTATGTGCGAAGGCAGAAAGACACGCGACTTGGACTCGCGACTTGCTCGCGACTTGCCAAGTCGCGAAGGCCATTCACCTCAGAAATCCAGAGAGACTCGCGAGTTAGGTCACAACTTTGCTAACTCGCAAGAGCAAAAATCAAGCAAAGAAACAGAGACACACGCAACTTGGACTCGCGACTTGCTCGCGAGTTGCCAAGTCGTGAAGGCAAATGTTGTAGTTGAAACCCGAGGTTCAAGCGACTTGGAGTCGCAACTTGGCAGGTCGCGAAGACCAATTTCCAGCAATTCCAGAGGCTCACGCGACTTAGACTCGCGACTTGGCCAAGTCGCGAGCGTGCCTGGGAAGACCTAATCAGGTTGTTATAAAAGGAAAACTTGAGAGCAGAAAAGGGAATTCGAGCAAGAGTTCGGCTAGGGCTCAAAACAGACCACCAAGAGGAGAAAAAAAGAGAGAAGAAAAGGTAAAGGGGGAGAAGAAGATTACCTTGGAAACAAGAGGATTCGGATTCGATCCTTGAGCCAAAATCTCACCATCAAGCTTGGATTTGGAGAAAGTGAAAGCTAGAAGAATTCCCAACTGGAGGAGGACGAAAGTTCATCACATCTAAAGTTTTTCTATCCCTTTCCTTCTTTATTTTCTTGCTTGTAACTCTCTTTATTAATTGAAAAACATGTTTGGTTGTAAATCGTTGATTATGAACTAAACTTGTAAGTTAGGGTTTTGATGGATCATTTTCTATGAAACTTGAATGAATTGATTGTTTAATTTGTTGTGGTTGATTATTATGTTGTTGAGTGGTATTATTATGCTTAATGCTTCTAAATGTAATGGTCTGCATTTAGTTGATTTTATGGTTATGTGTTATGTACCGAGAGTAGACGCCCACAACGTGCTCGATGTAATGTCCACCACAAGTAGAATTAGATAGAGATATACTAATTTGCATGTGTAATCATATAGGGTGTTTATTGTGACTAATGCATTTTCATACACTTGGATATACCATCGAGAGATAGGATATTAATGTATGTGGTAATAGGTCCGATTTACCTCGAGAGGGGACTTTGGATAATTTAGATAAACACGGTCATCAATATGAATAATTAAACCACAATGATGTGCTTTCATGAAATTTAATTGGATGGATTAGGTGAATTCAAATACCCTAACTAATCTCTCATATTGGTTGTTCGCTTTATTTTTATGTTTTTATATTTTTATTTTTTATTTGCCTCTTAAACCATACGATTGTCCAAATAGAAATAGACTTAGTTAACTTTAGTACTCAATGCCTAAATATTCCTGTGGAGACGATAATTTACTCATCATTGTATTACTTGTGCCGACCTCGTATACTTGCGGGTACAAAAAGGCGTGACACACACCACAGTACAAAATCAGTAGACTCAAGAACAATTCTTTTCTGATGTGGAAGATCAGACAATGCTGTAACCACAAAGCATACTAAGAATTTTCTAGCAGCCTGGAACACAACCGGAAGCTCTGATACCAGTTTGTTGAGGTTGGAGCATGATCGGATAGTACATGTATTTAAAATGGACGACAAAATTATAATAGCAGAAAATAAATGACACAAGAATTTACTTGGTTCGGCTAAAATACAAGCCTACATCCACGGACCAAGAGGAGCAATTTCACTATATCAGAAAATTTTATGGTGTGTACACAATTAGAGATCTCACTCTAATACCCCAAGAGGATAGCTCACAAAACCCCTTACAATATTTCACACTCTAAAATTTTCTCACAACAACCCAATTCTCTCTTCCTTTTCTCCCCCTTTCTTCTCTCTATTCTGTCTCAATTTTTGTGTTGTTCTGTTCTGTTTTTCATTCTGCCAGAGCCTGCCTATTTATAGGCAAGTAAAAGAGAGAAAACCGCTGGGCTAGCTCAATGTTTTTGCTTTCAGCGCCATGTGCATCATCTCAATTATTTTTGACAAATTGATTTTTCTTCAATCGACTTTTTGACAAATAATTTCGGTGTACTGTTCACCTTTTAAAATTCAATCCACTTTTGACAGATACATACATGACATCATGTTAAGACACGAGATCAAATAGCTAGGCTATGTAGATAAATAGAATGATACACCAAACAAGAAGGCATGAAAAATTCAGCTTCTTTTCGAAACTTATTACAACAGAGTAAAACCATCCGGAATTTTAACATAATCGACAAATACATTATGCACATAATTGTTTACAGCAAGTTTCCATGTGTTTGCATATATATACACAGGCTTATTTACTCGGAACCAGTTTCCATTTGCAGCCGTTGAGAAACACCTTTCATTGGCGGTCGAGATTGTGGATTGGAATGTAAACATGGGAGAGCAATTTTCAACATTAAAGACAATTCATATGTAAGTTTTGGAGTTATATCAGGCGAGAGGCGGGGATCTAACACGGTTTTTAAGTCAATACTTTGATCATGTAACAAATTTAGATGACTTATGAGTTCTCCCGGATGCTTTCCCATCAAAATTTCTAACACCAAAACACCAAAACTATAAACATCACATTTTTCGGTCACTGCCATAGTGTAAGCAAGCTCTGCAACAAGAAAAACAGAAATAATTTCAGGAAATACTCAATTGTTTATTATGCAGGACAAGACCAAAAAGAAGTAAATATCTATCTCACCTGGAGCAATGTAGCCATAAGTGCCTGCAGCTACTGTCCAATTAGATGAATCAGGCTTTAGAAATTTTGCAGTGCAAAAATCTGAAACATGAGCCTCCATCCCAGAGTCCAGCAGAATATTTTTGCTCGAAATGTCTCTATGAATAACGGGTGGCACACGATCATGATGCATATAAGATAAAGCATGAGCAACCCCTTTAATAACTCCAATCCTTTTCTCCCAGTCCAATTCAATTGCTTCCTTTTCATTGTTCAAGATTTCAGCTAAGCTTCCATTTTCCATGAACTCATAAACCAAAAATGTAGGGCTGCTACTTCATTGGAGAAACTCTTTACGTTGTCAATCCCCAGGTCTTTGGCCTGGGAATCCAGCTTCTTTATTGCAAATACACTACCATCTTCTATTTCTGCTCTGTAGACTTTTCCAGATCCTCCATCCCCAATGCAGTACATTTCATCGAAGTTGTTTGTAGCTCTAACAATGTCTTCATACACAATTTTCCTATTAAAATACCAAATTGAGAATGACTTTTCTCCTTTAGAATTATATCCATGTCTGGACACTTTTCTTGGATTTTGCCGGCGGATGAATACAAAAATCCCAACAAGTACAAATAAAAGAAACAATGCACTTGCTATAGGAGTAACAATAATAAGTCTGTTTTTCTTACTTCCACCACCCTTTCCTGTGGATGAGACATCATTGCAGGGTCTCAATCCTTGGATTTTATTGGGAAAATTAACCTCCCCAAAACCTCCCTAGAAATATGCTAAATATCAGAAATTACAGAGAAATGAAATAGAAAATAATAACAATTACCACAACACAATAATTTACGTGGAAAACTCCAAAACCAGGAGAAAAACCACGGCCCTCAGAAAGAAATTCACTATGTGATAAATTATTACAATCACACAGACTATTCTCTCAAGACTACCACACCAATACACTCACACTCTCTCAAAGCATAAAATAATTCTCACCTCTCTACACTCTAAAATAAGAGAAACAAGAAAGGAATTTAATTAGAATTAAATATAATGCTTTAAGTGTATTTAATTGGTGCAATTAGAAACTAAGGACTTGGTCTCCTTATATAGCCTTGAGAAGCCTTGACATTTTGCTATTTTTCCAATGTGGGATTCATATCCCTTCATCGCCTTCTCATTTGCTTTCACAATTTTGCCAATTTTTCAACAAATCTCCACCTTGGCAAAATACAGGAAACCTCCGCCCTTCCGCCGCAACTTTCATGCAACCATTGTCTATACCGACAATCATAATTCTCAACCCAGAGAACTATCATACTCCACCATAAAAGTATACCACTTAGAATTAATCACCAATTCTAAGATTTCCACCTCGGCACATGTCGAACAAACTTGCTGAAATTTATGGTGCAACTCCCATGTTGGCTTTCCCTGGAAGTTCTTCAGCCATCGACATAATTCTACCACACACCTTGCATCAATGCCGCCAACCAATGCCCGTGTGCAAACTTCCCACTAGTAGTGTCACATCCTTTTTCATAGCACCTAGTGATATGCTATAAGGATGTACATATCCTTCTCAAAGGATAAATTCAGTGTCTTCACAAGACACACTATTAGCTTGATTGTTGGAGCTACCTGCCGAACCTGCTCCACCGTTTTGACAATTTTTCTTAACGTGCCCAGATTGCCCACACGCCCAGCAAAATATTTTCTTCCTGGAGTTATTCTTCTTCCAATTGCTCCCATTGCTAGCTACCAATGCTGTGTCTTCTGATGAAGTACGACCTCCACCCTTCAGCCTTCTCTCCTCAGAAAGGAGTTTACCGGTAACTTCTGCAAAATTCAGAGTCTCCTTCCCATATACCAAAATAGGTTTCATATGTTCATAGGAAAATGGAAGAGACAATATAAGCCTTAATGCTTTATCTTCGTCTTCAATTTTAACTCCAATAGACTCCAGTTCAGAAACAATACCATTGAAAACACTCAGATGATCTGAGATTTTTGCACCTTCCTCCATACGCAGAGTATGAAACTGTTCCTTCAGGTACAACCGATTTGAAATGCCTTTTGCCTGATACAACCCTTCAAGTTTTTTCCAGAGTTCCTTGGCTGAATGTATTCCATGCACATTTGCAAGAACATTCTTGGCCAAACACAGACGAATCACACTTGCAGCTCTCAAATCCATTTCTTCCCAATCTTCATTGCTCATACTAGACTCACCTTTGCTGGAATCTTTTAAAACAGGGCCTGATTTCTCCTTTAATACCTTGTGTAAACCAGATTGTATTAACACATCCTTGACTTGCACTTGCCACAAGCCAAAATTAATCTTTCCATCAAATTTCTCTACACCAAACTTCAAAGAACTTGAAAATTTAGACATTCTAACCGTATACTGAAATAGTGCCCGTAGTCCGTGAACAGCACTCCAGGTAAGTTCCCAGGAAAGAGAGGTGGGTCACAATGGACACACTTAAATACCAAGTCTTTCCTAGCCAGAACCTTCCTTAGACAAGCACTTCCACAATACTACCACACTTAACTCCAGCAACCAAGAATAATTCTTTTCTGATGTGGAAGATCAGACAATGCTGCAACCACAGAGCATACTAAGAATTTTCTAAAACCTCTGACACCTTAGCAACCAACCTAGACTCTGATACCACTTGTTGGGAAAATTAACCTCCCCAAAACCTCCCTAGAAATATGCTAAATATCAGAAATTACAGAGAAATGAAATAGAAAATAATAACAATTACCACAACACAATAATTTACGTGGAAAACTCCAAAACCAGGAGAAAAACCACGGCCCTCAGAAAGAAATTCACTATGTGATAAATTATTACAATCACACAGACTATTCTCTCAAGACTACCACACCAATACACTCACACTCTCTCAAAGCATAAAATAATTCTCACCTCTCTACACTCTAAAATAAGAGAAACAAGAAAGGAATTTAATTAGAATTAAATATAATGCTTTAAGTGTATTTAATTGGTGCAATTAGAAACTAAGGACTTGGTCTCCTTATATAGCCTTGAGAAGCCTTGACATTTTGCTATTTTTCCAATGTGGGATTCATATCCCTTCATTGCCTTCTCATTTGCTTTCACAATTTTGCCAATTTTTCAACAGATTTCACCACATAAATCTTTGTTGTTGGCAAAAGCATCTGACTGAGATGAAGAGAAGACAGAGCCCTCTGGAAGTGGACCTTCTAAATTGTTATACGAAAGGTTGATGGACCGCAAGCTCACCATGTTGCCAAGGGCTGCAGGAATTGTACTTGTGAGATTATTGTGGGACAAGTTCAAGTTTTCTAACCTTGTAAGCTTCCCAAGCTGGCTCCGTAACTCTCCAGAAAGTGAATTGTAACTGAAATCTATTGCTTGTAAGGCTACAAGGTTACCAATTTGATCAGGTATTGTATCGTTTAATTTGTTGAGGCTCAAATTTAAATTTTGCAGATTGTTGCAGTCCCGAATTTGATATGGAATTGCCCAACTTAGCCTGTTCCTCGACAGGTCTAGTGACTCCAAATCGGACAGTCTTCCAATTCTTGCAGGTATCTGACCTGAAATATTGTTATCTTCCAGGCTTAAAAAGGAGAGCTTTGTCAATTTTCCAATTTGTTCTGGTATATGTCCTGAAAGCTGGTTTGAAGACAGATCAAGCTCTACTAGTTGGCTCAATGAAGTGATCTCCTCAAGAATTCTACCACCTATCGAATTCCCAGCAATTTTCAACAGCGTTAAGTTCCGGCATTCTCCCCATTTTGGTGATAACCCACCCTGCAATTTGTTGTAACTTAAATCCATATAAGTGAGATTCGGATACATGCCAAAGTCTTGGTCTAGGATTCCAGTGAGTTGGTTGTATTCAAGCCTAACTCTGTACAGTGATTGGTAGTTTCTCAGGCTTACTGGTACAGGCCCAGTGAAACTGTTGAAAGATGCACTGAAATTGACTAGCTTCCCTCCCCTACACACTTCTTGTGGTAAATGGCCAGAGAAATTGTTCTCAGCCAGATGAAGAACAGTTAATGATGACAGATTTCCAAGCTCTTCAGGAACCAAACCTGTTAATTTGTTAGCGAACAGACGCACATCCATTAAGTTGTTCAAAGTACCAATACTGGTAGGAATCTGTCCCGTAAGTTGGTTACCAGTGACACGTAGAATGGACAGACTACTCAAATTACCCAAAGATGCAGGGATAGGACCAGTAAGAAAATTCCCATCTAGAGCTATCAGTGTCAGCAATTTAGAGTTTCCTATCTCTTCAGGGATACGGCTGCCAAGCTGATTGTCCTGGAGAAGAAAGTTTTTGAGACCAATAAGGCCAGTCCTGGACTGACCAGGTCCATCAGGAAACAAACGGGGGTTTATTTCACCAACTATATTGTTACGCGAAATATCAAGCTCATAAACTTGAGTAAGATTAGCAAGAGAAAGAGGCAGAGTTCCATTAAATAATTTGTGGAAAGATCAAGGAACTGGAGCTTTGAAAGCAAGCCAATTTTGCTTGGAACTGAGCCTGAAAGTTTGTTTGTCTTGAGATCAAGCCGTAGCAGGTTTGGAAATGAAGAGAAATCCAAGTCCTGAAGAGTACCTGTTAAACCTATATATGACAGGTTTATGTCAGTCACACTTCCTGCATCATCACAAGATATTCGGCGCCATTGGCAAGGACTTGCAGAGGTAGAATTTGTTTGAACTGGTATCACCCATGACTCGAAAACCGATTGGTTTTGGAAACTTTCTTTCCATTTTGGTAAGGCTTCTGGCTCTGATAATGAATTTGCTTTCCATGAAAGTAGCAACAGCATACAGGCAACAAACAGAGCAGATAAACTATATTTGTCTAGGCTGGCCATTTCAGGAACTTTTCCGTTCTTCTGTTTCTAATGGTTGAATTTCCTTTATATGTCTGATATGTTATGGTTTGATCTTGGACTTTGGTTCCATTTTCAAATAAGCACATAATATAATGCTAGACTAAACAGGTAGATCGCATATTATAAAGATAATAGTAAGATGATTCACACTACCAAAACAAACTTGTTAATTAAAATGAACAAATCACAAAGATAAGACTTTTCCCAAAAACAGAAAAATGATTGAGTTATGTACCAAATAAAACAATGAAACGGCATCAATCCATCTTTCGAGCCGTATATCAATCAGCCACATCTGAATGGATATTTTTATTTAATTCAAGATGTGAACCATTAATAATCAAAGTCCTCGGATCATGAATATGTTCACATCTTGAAGAGACAAATTCTTTTGTAGATGTGAACCATTGTTAGTTTTAAACAATCTCTTTATACATCAAAGTATTAATATTGTGTCTTGTAATTAATCATAACTTAACCATTAATAATCAAAGTCTTTCGGATCATGAATCACGATTCATTAAACAAAATTATAAAAGAAAACATTTATATATTTAGAAAAATGTTTCTGATACGTGGAGCTAGAAAATTTTATTATATTGAAAAGAAATTAATATTTGAGAGGATCATTTCGGAGAAATGTCTAACTCTGTGAAAACTATTAGTAAATCTTAAATGTATATTTGACTATTAGGAAATGTTAGGTGAGTGTTAGGTGTACTCTTGACTTTATGTAATGTTAGGTGAGTGTTAGGTGTACTCTTGACTTTATGTAATGTTAGGTGAGTGTTTGTTGTACTCTTGACTTTATGTAATGTTAGGTGAGTGTTAGGTGTACTCTTGACTTTATGTAATATTAGGTGAGTGTTAGGTGAATATTAGGTGGGTGATAGACTTTATGTGTTATATCTTCATGTATATATACCTCTTAAGATTAATGAAACAGATGTACATTTTTCCTCCATTACATTTTCTCTCACTTTCATCATTTTACACATTTCTTTCATTATATTTTCAGACATTTTCATTATTTTACATGGTATCAGAGCTAAGTTTCTGATCCGGACAACGTCTTGCACAGAATTTTCATCGAGCAACTTCAACAGCTTTCTTGTCTTCATCAATGATGAGTTCAAACCATGGTGCTGGTAATAAATACACTTATGCAAATACGACAGGTCTGTATCCATTTTCCAATATTTCAATTAATTCTGTATTTACAAAGCCATGGATTTTAGATAGTGGAGCCACCGATCATATCACTTCTGATTCCACACTTCTCACCAAAACACAATCATCATCCATACCTATTGTTAATTTACCAACAGGATCTACAGCATCAATCACTTCAACTGGCACTGTATCTTTTAATTCCAACATCACTTTAGATGATGTTTTATGTGTTCCTAGTTTTCGCTTAAATCTAATTTCTGTAAGCAAACTTACCTCTGCCTTAAACTGTTGTGCCATTTTTTTTCCCACCTTTTGTGTTCTACAGGACTTGGCTACGGGGAAGATGATTTGCTCGGGTAAACAACATGGTGGTCTCTATTACATGCCTCCCTTACAAAGGATGTCAACCTGTCATCAAATTTCACAGCCTTCCAATCTATGGCATATGCGTCTTGGACATCCATCACCATCTCGTCTTAAATTAGCTT
Organism: Xanthoceras sorbifolium; assembly: GCA_003430845.1. Lineage (NCBI taxonomy): Eukaryota > Viridiplantae > Streptophyta > Magnoliopsida > Sapindales > Sapindaceae > Xanthoceras > Xanthoceras sorbifolium. Next base: position 19,200,300 of record CM010611.1, read on the forward strand.
CTTCCTTATTATCTTCAAACAATATTTCTTATGATAATAATTGCACTGTTTGTCCCATGGCAAAACAAACAAGACTTCCATTTCCATTAAGTTCCATATCAACTCATGCTCCATTTGATTTATTGCATTGTGATATCTGGGGTCCTCACAAAGTTCATACACACTCAGAGGCACGATTTTTTCTTACCATTGTAGATGACTTTACAAGATGCACATGGATATTCCTTATGCAGCACAAGTCTGAAACTCAAAACATTTTGAAATCTTTTATTGATTTTGTTTACACTCAATTTCATGCATATGTCAAAGCAGTTAGAGTAGACAATAGTTCTGAATTTTTATCTATGAAAAACTTTTTTAGACTTTATGGCATTGAATATCAACGCACTTGTGTTTACACCCCACAGCAAAATGGAGTCGTTGAAAGGAAACATCGTCATATTCTCACTATGGCACGAGCACTACTTTTTCAATCCCATTTACCTTTACATTTTTGGGGTGAATGTGTTTTAACTGTAGTTTATCTCATTAACCGGTTGCCATCACCATTGCTCTCAAATAAAACACCTTTTGAAATGCTATATAGTCGCCCGCCATCACTTGATCACTTAAAGGTTTTTGGTTGTCTATGCTATGCAACTATTGTACATCCCATTCAAAAATTTGAACCTCGTGCCAAGTGTTGCATCTTTGTTGGATATCCGACTGGGCAAAAGGGATACAAACTATATGACATGGAAACCAAGAAATTTTTTGTCAGTCGTGATGTCAAATTTTATGAATCCATTTTTCCTTTTTCATCTATCTCAACCCCATCCACTTCTGATTTTGTGGTGCCTAATTTCATATCTGAGACCACAGAATGGCAGTCTATCATACCACCATGCTCTTCTAACACCAATCCTCACCAATCCGAGCAAACAACATCTAATACACATGAACTCATCTCACCCACACCTATTGTTCCCTCCAGCATTGATCAACCTTCCACAAACACACCAGATGCCGAAACCTTACCACCACTTTTAGACCCATCAAATATTCCTTCTGAAACTACTACCATTCCACCTCCGAGACAATCAACACGGCCTAAGCGACCTCCGGCATGGCATAGAGACTTCCTAATGTCATCTCAAGCACATCAATCTACCTCTGCAGCAAGTCCTATACCAGGTACTCGATATCCACTCTCTAATTTTCTTTCATACTCACGTTTTTCACCTTCCCATTCTACTTTTCTAGTTAACATCATAAATCACACTGAGCCTAAAAATTATACTCAAGCTGTCCTTAATCCACATTGGCGACAAGCTATGAATACAGAATTAGAAGCATTGCAGCTCAACAACACATGGAGCTTAGTCCCTTTGCCCATTAGCCACAAACCAATTGGTTGCAAATGGGTCTACAAAATCAAATACAAATCTGATGGCACCATTGAACGCTACAAAGCTTGTCTTGTTGCTAAAGGATACAATCAAGTTGAGGGCATTGACTATCAAGAAACATTTTCTCCAACAGCAAAGCTTACAACACTTCGTTGTCTTCTTACTGTCGCTGCTGCTCGCCATTGGCACATCCACCAATTGGCCGTTCAAAATGCTTTCCTCCATGGCGACCTTCATGAAGTTGTCTACATGGAACCTCCACCTGGTCTTCGCCGACAGGGGGAGCACACTGTATGTCGGCTCAACAAGTCTCTTTATGGACTTAAACAAGCATCAAGAAATTGGTTTTCCACATTTTCAGATACTATCAGAAAGGCCGGCTATCAACAATCAAAGGCTGATTATTCCCTTTTCACCAAAACTCAAGGTACTTCTTTTACAGCAATTCTTATATATGTCGATGACATACTTCTCACAGGAAATGATCTACATGAAATGGAACGTCTCAAAAGATTCCTTCTTAAACGCTTCCGTATCAAAGATCTTGGAAACTTGAAGTACTTTCTCGGTATTGAATTTTCTCGCTCCAGAAAAGGCATTTTTATGTCACAAAGAAAGTATGCGTTGGACATTTTACAAGATTCTGGACTCTTAGGCGCATGTCCCAACAATTTTCCAATGGAGCAGAATTTGAAACTTACTCCCACTGATGGAGCATTGCTAAATGATCCAACAAAGTACAGAAGACTAGTTGGCAGATTGATATATCTTACAGTGACAAGACCCGATATAGTTTATTCAGTTCGCACATTGAGCCAGTTCATGCAAGAACCTAGAATACCTCATTGGGATGCTGCCATTCGAATCCCCAAATACATCAAAAGTACACCTGGTCAGGGATTATTACTTCCCTCCATAAACAGTTTAACTTTGAAAGCTTTTTGTGATTCAGATTGGGGAGGTTGTCGTGCCACAAGAAGATCAGTTACAGGCTACTGTATTTTCCTTGGAAGTTCTCTCATATCATGGAAATCTAAGAAGCAAGCCAATGTCTCTAGATCATCAGCTGAGGCTGAATATCGAGCAATGGCTAACACATGTTTGGAGTTAACTTGGTTGCGTTACATACTACATGACCTAAAGGTTCCTCAAACAACTCTTGTACCATTATTTTGTGACAATCAGGCAGCTTTACACATTGCTGCGAATCCTGTCTTTCATGAGCGTACAAAACACATTGAGATAGACTGTCATATAGTACGAGAAAAAGTACAAGCCGGAATAATCAATCCTTCTTTTGTTTCTTCACACTTGCAATTGGCTGATGTATTTACGAAGGCTTTAGGAAAGGATCAGTTTGTGAATTTACGTAACAAGTTGGGACTTCATGATATTCACTCTCCAACTTGAGGGGGAGTATTAGTAAATCTTAAATGTATATTTGACTATTAGGAAATGTTAGGTGAGTGTTAGGTGTACTCTTGACTTTATGTAATGTTAGGTGAGTGTTTGTTGTACTCTTGACTTTATGTAATGTTAGGTGAGTGTTAGGTATACTCTTGTCTTTATGTAATATTAGGTGAGTGTTAGGTGAATATTAGGTGGGTGATAGACTTTATGTGTTATATCTTCATGTATATATACCTCTTAAGATTAATGAAACAGATGTACATTTTTCCTCCATTACATTTTCTCTCACTTTCATCATTTTACACATTTCTTTCATTATATTTTCAGACATTTTCATTATTTTACAAAAACAAGTGGAATAGGCATCATTTGGTTTTTCTCAGTCAAACAATCATTTTCTTTGAAGAAAAATGTGTATGGTTCGAGTTTTAGCTCATAATAATAAACAATTAATATAGAACAATAGATATGTCTATTTCCTCCTAACAAAACTGAACCAATTACAACTAAATAAATTAAATTGGAAAGGTCAGTTTGGTTTGAATATTCAATAATTCTATCAGTTGGCTAATACCACAAGTATTGCAATCTCGAAAAAATTAACAAAAGGAGTGACTAGTGTGAACTATGAATTTGGGTGAATTAGGAAGCAATAGAAATTCAAACCTCATGCAAAGTTGAACCAGTCTCTTTGTGAGAACATTGATTTGCAAGTCTTAACAGATTCTAACACGAGTATAATATAATAAGCCATCTGAAAAGTCACTCGTGTTGTGTTATAATCTGATATGGAGAAAATTCATTTAAGGAGGTCTCTTACATTCAATATTTGTTGGTGTTATTCGTATTGTGTTTTCTATTCATTTAAAGATAACTATTAGAAACTAAAAGTAAATACATCTATTCTTCTTGGTTCAGTGGTGTATGCCTCTCTTTCCGCGTTTGTGTTGTAAAAATTCCGATAGATTCTTGACATGATTAGAATAAATACGCTAACCAAACGTGATATTAGAGGGCCGATTTCTCAAATTAGTTTAGGACTCCCTTGTTCATGGTATAAGCAAGCATGGAATGTTAGCCCGTTCATCAGGAGAATTCGAAGACAAAGATATTAACTGGTTTTTTTTATCTCTTTTGGAATGCAAGAATGCAAGCAAAAACTCACTTAATATATACAATCTGTGTCTTTCCTTAGATGTGTTTGGAAACAACTGACAGATTCTGTTTCTGGGATTGAATTTGCATTACATTCTTCACAACACTCAAACTTTTCAAACATTATGATGAAATGGGGTTATGGATGTATGAATGGTGTTAACTTAAAATTCGTTACCAAATTAAAAGTTAATAAGTAAAGATAGTATAAAGATATTTCTCCTGCAGAAAACGTCCAGGACGCCTCTTAGAGAAAACGTCCAGGACGCATCTATCTCAAAATTCAATAAGAGATAATGTACAAAAAATACTGTTAACTCTAAAAATGATTAGAATAACAGCTAATAAATAAAAGTAATAAAATAGGAATATCGTGGATGAAACATCCTTGACAATACGTGAATAAAAGTATAACAGAATGTATGAGTGAGTATTTAAGCTAAATGTTTACTCAAAATGTGCTAACAAACGACAGTTAATTAGTAAGGAGAAAGTATGAATATATCTCCAAGAGAATATGTCTAGGACATATTCTTAACCCTTACTAACATATGATAAGTAAAAGAGTATGAGAAAACTGTCAACTATAATAATAAATGTTGGAAATAGTGTACTAGACAATAATCATGTATAAAATAAGATCAGAATGTGTAAAGAAGGTTTAAATATTTCTATGAGTGTTTGGGCTATTCTTCTTAGAGAAAATCTGTAGAGTTCACATGGAAGAACTTGCAAGGACAGATAAACACTTAGGGTCAGTGTGGAGGTCGGTGGTGCTTCGGCAACCACGCTCCGACGCCCAAGTTAACATAGAAAAATCTGCCTTAAGCCTTTCAATATGAACTGAAAATAAAAGAAAAGAGTAAAAAGTAAAAAGAATAGCTAACGCTTCCTTTTAAATGTGCATGGGTATTTATAGCCTCCGGGAGACAAACATTTCATCATAGCTCTGGCACATATCTCCTTCTCTATGGTCCTTCATTCTTCCCTTTCTGTAACACCCCTTGACCCGACCCGGCTGGATCGACCTAGGAAGTGCTACCGGTTTTTCAAAGCTATTGGAAAAACACATAGTTTATAATTTTAAAACCGTTTTCGAGTGAGCCCATTGAAATACACTTTTTACAAAAATTTCGGCAGAGTTCCCTTTGTTTTTCTGATTTCCCAAAACCTGTTTTTCCACAACTCAAATCAAATACAAATTCAATAACACTTCAAATCTCATTCTCAATCAATTGCGCACTCTGCCGTTTAGTGCGACTTTCAAACAATTTATAAAATAAAATACTTCAGAATTCAATATTTACAAACATTCTAAAAATGAAAAACAGAAATCATAAACCAATTTAATTACAAGACAGAATTTTACAAAACGTTTACAAATCTCTGTATATACATGCATATCAATCATAATACACATCAACATAAATATCTACCCCAGAAATGTGACTCTACTCCTCTGTCTGCCGGAAACTCCTCTTCAGTCTTTTGCCTCTTCAGTCTTCCTGGTACCTACGCGTTAGAAACAAAACTAACACGCTAAGCATATAGCTTAGTGGGTGTACACTAAACTCAAATATGAAAATCATAAATAACTTTTAATAAGAAACATATCACAATATATATATTTCAATTCTAATCATTTACAGAAATTGTAGCACCCCCCGACCCGACCCGGCCGGACCGACCCGGGGAGTGCTACTCGGACTTTCAAAAACTTTTCAAAACTTCATTTTCCATTTCAAATCATTTTGAGCCCATAAAAATAATTAAACTGTTTACGAAAATTCGGCAGAGTACCGTTTAATTTTCGGACTTTCCAAAAACCTGCTTTTACATAAAACAATTTAAATTCACATTGTCCACAAACACTTCTATATCTCGTATCAAACAGTTGCGCACTCTGCCGTTTTGTGCGACTTATCAAATAGTTTATAAAATAAAACAAAACAGACTTTACTATTTACATTTAAATAATAAAAGACAGAAATCATACAATAATTAATTACAAACGTTTTACAAATTTCCTGTATATGCATGCTTTCAGAATATGTATACACATAACAAAAATACAGCTACCCAACTGTATAGTCTCTGTGACTCGGTCTGCAACTTGCTCTTCCTTCAGTCTCTAGCCTCCTCTGGATTCCTGGTACCTACGCGTTAGAAACAAACTAACGCGCTAAGCATAAAGCTTAGTGGGTGTACTAAAATCTCAAATAAATAGATCACAATATATATATATATATATATATATTAATTCAAATCATGTTCAAAACAATTACATTTCAGAATCAAAACATATAATAATTTTAAGCACTTTAACTTCAATAATGAGGTCAATAGAGTTTCGCTCAATAAAAGCATTCAATACACTTTTCAATTTCAAATCAATTCTGGCCCGCTAGAATACTAAACATTCTAAGACTGGAATATGGGTCAACGTGACGTCCGGGGTTGCCCCGCAACAACAGTCACTGATATCAACGTGATTGTCCGAGATTGCCTCGCAACAACAATCACTAATATCATTGTGATCGTCCGAGATTGCCCCGCAACAACGATCACTAAATCGGTGTGATTGTCCGAGATTGCCCCGCAACAACAATCACACAATAATAACGGCGCAGTACTGCTCAGTAAAACCCAGCTGGTATACCAACCTCCTATATCCATTTCTATGTCTAAGTATCCTAGGGCCGTTACAATAAACGATTTTCAAGTATTCGCAATAAATTACAAATCATAAACAATAGTCATGCAAGCAACTAAATCAAGTATTTTTTTTTCACAAATCGTAACAATCAAAATATTCGAATACACGATCCAAATGCTGTCTATCGTAAACGTATTACAAATCAACAATAGATATGCAGATCATCAATTTTTCTTCATATAGCATAAACCATTTTCATACGAAAGTTGAAAACGAAGAATCGAAAACGTAAACGAAAACAAAACGAAACGAAATCGAAAACGAAAACTCAAAAGAAAACGGAAATGAAAACGATAACTAAATACTTTTCATAACGATTTCGAAAACAAACGTACACCTACTTGGAATCCGTGTTTTCGTTCGACAAACCGCGGTTCCACGGTTTCTTTCCCTTTTTCTTTCCACCTACACTTCCTTTTCTCTTCTCTCTCTTTCTTCTTCTTCTTTTTCCTTTTCTTCCCTTTTCTTTCTCTTCTCCTTCTCTTCTTCCTCTTCTTTTCTTTTCTTTTTCTCTCCCTCGGTCTGTCTCTTTCTTTCTGTTTTTCTGTGGCTTCCGCAAGAAGCCAAAATTTTTTTTTTATATTTTTGTCGCTACCGCGACCGCCGTCGCGACCTGTGGTCGCGGCACCAGGTCGCGATGCTCACTGGAGTGCGCGCACCGCCTTCCTCGCGAGCGCGCCTTGGTCGCGCGAGTGGTCGCGCTGCTCTCTGCTCGTTTTTGACAATTTCATCGCGAGCAGTCCATCGCGACCTGTGGTCGCGATGCTCACTGCCAGGTTTTGCCATTTTCATCGCGAGCAAGTCATCGCGACCTGTGGTCGCGGTGACTGGTGGCGGTACTCACTGCCAGATTTTGCATTTTTCACAGCGAGCGAGCCATCGCGACCTGTGGTCGCGGTGACCAGGTCGCGATGCTCTCTGGTTCAGTTTTCCAATTTTTTTTCATTTTTTCACTATTCAATCCGGTTCGCTGGAAATCATAAAATAGTAAAATTTATTTTTCACATATGTCACATATATCAAAAATTCATTACCCGAGATCCGGGATGTTACAATTCTCCCCCACTTAAGAAATTTCGTCCTCGAAATTTACCTCAATGAAACAGTTGGGGATATTGCTGTCGCACGTTTCTTCACTCTCCCAGGTAGCCTCTTCCACTTTATGGTTCCTCCAGAGAACTTTCACCAATGGCACTCTTTTATTTCTTAATTCTTTGATCTCCCGATCAAGAATCTGTACTGGTTCCTCCTCATATGACAAATCTGGTCGGATCTCAATACTTTCGGCCTGCACTCTGTGGGAAGGATCAGATCTGTATCTCCTCAGCATCGATACATGGAATACATTATGAATCCTTTCCAATTCTGGAGGTAAAGCTAGTCTATAGGCTACTGGTCCCACACGTTCAAGGATTTCGTATGGCCCAATAAACCTAGGACTCAACTTACCTTTTCTGCCAAATCGAAGCACTTTCTTCCACGGAGATACTTTTAGAAATACTTTCTCACCGACATCATATTCTATCTCTTTCCGTTTCAAATCTGCATACGATTTCTGTCGGTCAGAAGCGACTTTCAATCGATCCTTGATAATCTTCACCTTCTCCTCAGTCTGTCTGATTAAGTCTGGGCCTACTAACCTGTCCTCTCCTAACTCTGTCCAGCACACTGGAGTCCTGTATTTTCTTCCATACAGTGCCTCATACGGTGCCATCGCTATGCTCGATTGGTAACTGTTGTTGTAGGCGAACTCAATCAATGGAAGATGATCCGCCCAACTTCCTTCAAACTCAATAACACAACTCCTGAGCATATCTTCAAGCACCTGAATTACCCTCTCTGATTGTCCGTCTGTCTGCGGATGGAAAGCTGTACTGAAACTCAGCCGAGTACCCAAGGCTTCTTGAAACTTCTTCCAGAATCTGGATGTAAACCTCGGATCTCTATCTGATATAATGGATACAGGTACTCCATGCAATCTGACTATCTCTCTGATATACAATTCTGCCAGTCGATCCAGAGACTAGTCAGTTCTGACAGGTAGAAAATGTGCCGACTTCGTCAATCGATCCACTATAACCCATACTGCATCGTGCTTACTCCGGGTAAGTGGCAATCCAGTAACAAAGTCCATGGTGACACGATCCCATTTCCATTCAGGTATTGCTATTGGCTATAGCAATCCTGATGGAACCTGGTGTTCAGCTTTCACCTGTTGACAAGTCAAGCATCTGTTCACAAATTCCACCACATCCTTTTTCATTCCGTACCACCAGTACTGAGTTTTCAAATCTCTGTACATTTTCGTGCTACCTGGGTGCATTGCATACGAACTACTGTGTGCCTCTGTCAGGATCATTTTTCTCAATTCTTCATCTTCTGGAATGCAAATCCTGTCTCTGAAACACACAATACCGTCAATTCTGATTGAGAAGTCTGGATGCTTCCCTTCTGGGATCTGTTCACATATCATCTGAATTCTAGCATCCTGCTTCTGTTTCTCTGCAATCTGCTGAATCAAACTGGGTCTGCATATCAATTCGGCTACCAATGCACTATCTGGATTCAGCTGTAATTGCACATTCATAGCCTTCAGAGCAAACAATGCTTTTCTGCTCAATGCATCTGCGACTACATTCGCCTTTCCTGGATGGTAGTCGATTACATAGTTATAGTCTTTAATCAACTCCATCCATCGTCTCTGTCTCAAATTGAGCTCTCTCTGGGTAGGCAGATATTTCAGACTCTTGTGATCGGTGTATATGTAGCACTTCTCACCATATAAGTAATGCCTCCATATTTTCAGTGCGAAGACTATGGCTGCAAATTCCAGATCATGAATCGAATAGTTCAACTCATGATTTTTCAGTTGTCTGGACGCATATGCAACCACCTTGCCTTCCTGCATCAATACACATCCCAAACCATGGTGTGAGGCATCACTATAAATCACATAGTCTTTACCTGAAACAGGCTGAATCAGGACTGGAGCCTCTACAAGCATTGCCTTCAATCGGTCAAAAGCTGCTTGGCATCTGTCAGTCCACTTGAATCTGGCATTCTTATGCAGTAGCTTGGTCAACGGACTTGCTATGGAGGAAAACCCCTTCACAAACCGTCAATAATAACCTGCCAAGCCTAGGAAACTTCTGATTTCTGTCACATTTCTGGGAGGCTTCCATTCCACTATTGCTTCAATCTTTTTTTTCATTTTTTCACTATTCAATCCGGTTCGCTGGAAATCATAAAATAAATCATAAATCATACATTTAATTACATTTACACCCCCTCAAATAGTAAAATTTATTTTTCACATATGTCACATATATCAAAAATTCATTACCCGAGATCCGGGATGTTACAGAAATAATCATTTTAACTTCAAAATCAAACCATAAAGCAGTTATAATCACTTTAACTTCAAGAATAAGATCAACATATAAAATCGATTAATAAAGTCACTCACTTCACTTCAATTCTGACCCGCTAGAATACTCAACATAATTAGGACTGGAATATGGGTCGTTCGACCACAGTGACTGTCTGTCGAACATAGCTCCCACCCTAGGACGAATCCTAAGAGTGGTACGTATCTCCCTACTCTATGACCGAGGGTTCGGACCCTAGAGAGGTACATATCTCCCTATCCCAGGAACGAATCCTTAGGAAGGTACGTGTCTCCCTACCCCGGGACGAATCCGTGAGGAGGTACGTGTCTCCCTACCCTGGACGAATCCATGAGGAGGTACATAATAAATCATCAATAGCAATGTCAATGTCGGTGCAGTACTGCTCACTGAACCCAGCTGGTATACCAACCTCCTATATCCATTTATATGTCTAAGTATCCTAGGGCCGTCTCGATAAACTAGTTTTCAAATATTCACTATATTTACAAATCAACGGAAACATTCGATTTCAATAACATAGATTTTTCATAAGAAAATCAACAATATTTATGCAAGAGTCGAAAACAAGTAATTTCAGCGGAATCGTAATAATCAAGATACGATCAATAATAAAATCATTTCAATAACATAATATAAACACATAAAAATTGAAAAAAAATCTCCAAATTAATTACAGATTCAGCTAAAAATACTTAATACTTTTTGTAAAGGTTTCGAAAACGATGGTACACCAACCTGGATACCGTTTTCCTTCCGACAAATCGCATTTCTAGGTTTCTTTTCCTTTCCCTTTCTCTTTCTCGTTCACTCTCCTCTTTTGCTTTCCTTCCTCTTCTCTTCTTCTTCTTCTTCTTCTTCTTTCTCTTCTTTCTTTCTTCTTCTTTCTCTTCTTTCTTTCTTCTTCTTCTTCTTCTTTTTCCTCGGTCTCTCACTCTCTCTTTTCTCTTCTCTGTTTTTGGTGGCTTCTGCGAGAAGCCAAATTTTTTTTATATTTTTCGGTCGTCGCGACAGTCGTCGCGACCTGTGGTCGCGCCACCAGGTCGCGGTACTCGCTGGAGCGTTTCCACCGCCTTCATCGCGAGCACACCTCGCGGTACTATGGTCGCGCTGGTGGTCGCGTTGCTCACTGCCAGAATTTGACATTTTCATCGCGAGCAGTTCATCGCGATCTGTGGTCGCGGTGACTGGTCGCGATGCTCACTACCAAGAATCACCATTTTTCATCGCGAGCAGGTCATCGCGATCTGTGGTCGTGGTGACCAGGTCGCGATACTCACTGCCTCGGTTTTCACTTTTCACGCATTATTTCTGGACCGTTCCATCTGGTCCACCTGGAAATCATAAAAATTTATTTACTTTTAATTACATTTACACCCCTTCCAATCACAAAAATTTATTTTTACATATTCAAAATTAATTATCCGAAATCCGGGATGTTACACTTTCTAACCTGCCTTTGCATTCTTCATCTCCCCTGGTCGTGTGACAAACACACGCTTAAAACCAATAAGCATTGGACACGTAAATTGTAGGTTGTGACTCAGGATACTCTTGGACAGTTTGGCGCCTTTATATCCTTTTCTGATAAGTCAGATGCTCTATCCAGGTCAGACTGGTCCTTCTAGGTGCAGGTCCACTTGTCAAAAATCTCTAGATGTCTTTTTCTGACGCTGCCACCTGGATGTCTTCATGTTCATTATGAGGGGACATGTTTTATGTGATATTCTTGTCTGCAGCACTACCTCTTGCTTCACTTTTTCTCTCATAATAGCTGTTTGTTGGTCCCCTTCTTGTCATTTTCATGGTTGCTCTTCTTTTTTTTATCTCATATGGAATTAGTGGTTGTTGTCTTCTTTTTCGTGTTTATGGATGCAAAATATCTTCTTATAATGTAAAATATTTATTAATTATTTTTGTAACATTGAGAATACCTTTCTTTTTCTACCTCCCGGACATATCTTCCTGGAAGCTGAATCTCCTAGACCTTCTGGACTTATCTTCCTAGAAGTTGAATCTCCTGGATGAATGCTTAAATCTTTGAATGAAATTTCTTATTAACAGAAGTCCCCCAATCTTGGACATTTTTGCAAAGGTAAAAAGTCAAAGACTTTTCGAGAGAAATCACATCATAGATTTGAGCATTTGTCTATTAATGTTGACGATGGTAAAGTTGGGAAGACCTCTCGTTGGAATCCTTCACTTTCTTCATCATGACCTGTTGTAGCCGACTCTTTAGGTGAGTTGGGGCCATTCTTGAAAGAGTGAAGGAGGCTATCCAAATGACGTTGCTGATTCAGAAGATGCCGAAGGTGCAGAAGATGGTGCTGATGTATTTCCTGATGGACAAATAGATGCTGCTGCCAAAGCCACTAATAAAGATGTCCTTGAGAATAAAAATTGAAGAATCTGCATGACTATACTTTCTGTTGCTTTTTTCCTTTTCTAAATATTTTCCTGGAGGATAAATAGTTTTTGTCGTTGAGCATGGAGCTTGGCTTTTGTTTGCAGCTTTATGGACTGTGGAGGTTGCTTTTATTGTGACTTCCATTTTGCATGTGCTATTTATCCTTTTCTGCTTGTGATATGCTCAAAATCTTGTTAGGAAAATTGTGTTGTATGTTGTAGGGGAACCTGTAATTGCTGTTGGCATTCATGGCTTGATCATTTTTTGTATCACACACTTTTATATCTTTGTCTTCATGTCTTGGACGTGCAGATAGCCCTTAGTATGCATGTCACTTTTGTCGCTTTGTCCTGGACGGTTTGTCTTTTTGAGAAATTACACATCCTTATCGCTTTATCCTGGATGCTTTGTCGCTTTGAGAAATTACACATCCTTGTAGCTTTATCCTGGACATGCAATGAGCCCTTAGTATGCATGTCGTGGACAACTGAATGTCAAAAGCGACATGCTGAAGCTTGTCCGTGTCCTGGTTTTCGTGTCCTGGACGTGCAGAAAGCCCATATGTATACATGTTGTGGACAACTGATTGTCACAACTGACATGTTGGAGCTTGTCCGTGTACTGGAAGTGCAGAAAGCCCATATGTATGCATGTCGTGGACAATTGATTGTCAAAAGCGACATGCTGAAGCTTGTCTATGTCCTGGTCTTCGTGTCCTAGATATACAGGATTTTTTCCGCAACGTCTTTATGCATATCATAGACAAGTTTGCCAAGTTGATAGCTGAAGCTAATCTTCATCCTGGACATACAAGATTTTTCCGCAGCGTCTTCATTCATATCATACACAAATTTGCCAAGTTGATAGCTGAAGCTAATCTTCGTCCTGGACATATAGGATTTTTTTCGCAACGTCTTCATGCATATCATAGACAAGTTTGCCAAGTTGATAGCTGAAGCTGATCTTCATTCTGGACATACAGGATTATTTTTTTAGCCCTAGGCATATAGGACTGTCCTTCATATACAGGAATTGACTTTCAGCCTTAGGCATATAGGATTGTCCTGGGCATACAGGAGTCATTTTGCTCGCTCATAATGCTTGTCAGCATGTGAGCTCATCTCTACGGAATTTCATCTCCGGAGGAATTAAAAGACTTAACTTGGTGGAAATCCGTAGTTCCTGCAAAGGGTTCTTTCTGGTAACTTATTTTCAGGGGAATTATGTAATTAAATACGATATGCTTATGAATGAATCATAGTATATCGTTCTTCATGGAGATATAAATCATTCCTCATGGAGATATAACTTTTTCTTAGTGGAGATATAAATTATTTCTTGTTGAGATGTAGCTTTTTCTTTGTGGATATATAAATTATTCCTCGTGGAGATGTGGCTTTTTCTTCATGGAGGTATAAATTATTCCTCGTGGAGATGGAGATTTTTCTTATAGATTCAATTTGTTCAGTTGTAGCTTTTAGTCCTCCGCGTAGTAGGGTGTTGTAGAACGATCTACGGGTATAAGTTTTTCAAATGATCAGCGTTCCAGGTATGTTTGACTGCATTCCCTTCCATATCTCCTAGTTTGCTTCCAATGCTTCTTCTCCTGGTTGCCTTGTGCTCTGGATTACTGTCATTGCATTTTAACATATATATATATATATATATATATATACACACACAAAAAGAGAGATGTCACTTACCTGGAGAAAATTATCAATCATCCGACAGAAGTGGAAGAAATTAATCTTTGTATGATATACTGGATGAGAATTTACTTTTTGGAGAATTTTATCTTCCTGATGTATTACTCGTGCACTGCTTCTGGACGAATTCTTGCTTTATGAAGAAATATATCTTTATGCCATATGTCTCTTGCAATACGGAGGAATGTCTGGCTTATGGAGAAATAAATCTTCATGACATATGTCTCACATAATACTACTGGACGAATGTCCAGCTTCTGGAGAAATATGTCTTCATGATATGTCTTATCTAATATTCCTGGACGAATGTTCGGCTTCTAGAGAAATATATCTTCATGACATATGTTGTATAATACTCCGGGATGAATGTCTGGCTTCTGGAGAAATATATCATGACATATGTCTTGTATAATATTCCTAAACGAATGTCCAGCTTCTGGAAAAATATATCTTCGTGACATATGTCTTGTATAATACTCCTGGACAAATATCTGGCTTCTAGAGAGATATATCTTCATGACATATGTCTTGTATAATACTCCGGGACGAATCTCTAGCTTCTGGAGAAATATATTTTCGTGACATATGTATTGTATAATACTCTTGGATGAATGTCCGGCTTCTGGAGAAATATGTCTTCATGACATGTCTTGTATAATATTCTGGGACGAATGTCTGGCTTCTGGAGAAATATATCTTTATAATATATGTCTTGTATAATACTTTTGGACGATCTTTCATCTCCTGGAGAAATTTAGCTTTCTTACATGTCCTTTCTTGAACTCTATATTTTCTCATCTTTCTCTACTTCACCTGTATTCTTCTGTAACATCACATTTTTTGGTGTTACCTGCACACATTATTTTAAAAAGAAAAGTAAGGCTAGTGGAGGTAACTTCCGGAGCTAATTTTCTGCAGCTCTCTCGAAAGTGGTAGAGAACATCTTGCTTATTAGCCTTTTCCGAAACATTCTTAATTTCCATCTGCTAGCAATATCCAAATGGTTTAATGGATCGCTTGTTCCCGTGTATATCTCCTAAAATGTTCTCATCTTTGGTGGAAGTACTGCCACTTTTATCTTCTCGGCGAATAGGGAATTAAGTTCCCTGAGGGGATTATTTTCTCCGTTTACCTCTTCAATCTTTCATTTCCTGAGCTCCTTCAACTCTGTTGTGATCCTGGAGATTTGTTCCTGCACCGTATCTGCTACTTTGCCATTTGACTGTACTTCCTTGCCACCTTCTTCCTATACAGTCTACATTAGAACGATTGGAGTATTTTTCGCCTTCGTTATGGTGGTTTTTAGGACTGTCTCCTTGTTCTGTAAGTCTGCTCCTCGTGCTAGATCTCTGAGGCGTTTTCTTCGTGAATGTTTCTTCCTGGAAGATTTTTGCGAGACCTCTGTTTGAGATTATAGCCTAGGTGGCTCAGTAGCATGAGGTCTGGAGCTAGCCCGACTCCTCATCAATGGATCTCACTGGCTTGGTCTACAATTTGGTCCGATTACATCTGGATTAACGGTTATCCGTTGATGAGTATGTGTTGGCTCAAGGAATAATGGTGGTGTAACACCCTCTAACCCAAATTTGCTCGGACCGAATCAGGGAGCGCTACTATATACTAAAATCTAACTTTTATAAACCATAATTTAAAACTATATTAAAAACATTTGAAAATAGTCCAAATAAATTTCTACAAATCTTGCCAGAGTTTTCTCTGTTTTTCTGACTTTCCAAAACCTGTTTACAATTAAAATTCATAAATATCAACTTTTAAATTCTCAAATCAATTTTTGCGCACCCTTCCAAATATAGTGCGACTTACCAACCAATTTATCATAAGATATATATATATATATTGATATTCAGATAACATAAACAGATAATAAATAGTTACATAGCGGAAGCTCTTTAAATATATACAAACAGTTTCTGTATATGCATGCGGTATCAAAATTATATAGACTTATTACAAACGAACTACCAAAATATATGCAGGAAAGATATAATTCCGGACTCTGGTTCTGCAGTCTCTACTCTTCTTTATCTTTATCGCCTTTGGAACCTCTGTTTCCTACATGCGAGAAAACTCAACACGCTAAGCATATTGCTTAGTGGATGTACACAAAATTGTATAGACAAATCTACTCTGTCAAATATGTATATCTATTCTTAATCAAAATATAAATCACATATAATTAAATCATATGTGGGGCTTATATCAAATCAAATATCCAAAATCAATCAACAGACAGATTTGTCATAGTTTCTCAAACGTTTTCATATAACAAATCAGTTTTCAGATTAGCTCCTGACATACAAAACATAAGTTATCGGACTAGATTACGGGTTGTTCGGCACAGGACGGAAACGGGCGAGCAGCCGAACATCAGATCAGAATGGAACACTAACGTACTTACCCGCTGTGAATGTCTCATGACAGAACCCTAAGAAGGGTGGTACAAACAGAATATATCGGCACAGTACTGTTCAGACAGAAACCCAATTGACATGTCAACCTTCTATATCCATATCTATGTTCATACACATCAGAGCCAAAATATTTTCTCCAATCTAATGTCAACATATTTTATTTCTTTCTGAATAATCAAATGCAATTTCAATACATATCAATATATTTATATTTGTGCAAATTCAAATTTCATCAAATATAATATAACGGAAATATACGAATATATTTATAAATCAATAATCATATTAAATCAATCCAAAATATACTCAAACGTATTTCATAATTCCGTTTCGAATCAAATTGCCCCAAAATCATTTTCCGATACATTTCACAATATAATATAATGAAGTCACTTTCAACAATATATTTCCATAACACTATTAGAACCAAATCGTATTCAAATCATTCCGAAATCAGTTTCAAACTATCCATTCTACTCAATAGAATTTAAATAATTCAAAAACTATAAATTTCGATAATTTCGAAAATTTCTGGAAAACTGAAAAAATTCGAAAACTCGTAGATATCGAACCTGAACTATATTCGATAATCAATATAATTCAAATAACGCAAATATAATCAATTTCAATCAATCTGAAATATTCTGGAAATTGAAAAAATTCCAAAACACGTATATATCAAATCTAAACTATAATCTATAATCCATATAATTCAAATAACTCAGAAACTCTAAAATTTGACAATTCCGAAAATTTCTGGAAAATTGGAAATTCGAAAAATATGTGTACACCAAACCTGAAAGCTTCCTCCTTCTCCTTTCCTTTTTCTCTTCCTCTTTTCTTCTCCTTCTTCTTCTTCTCTCCTTCTTTTTCTTCTTCTTTTTCTTCTTTCTCTCTCCTCTTCTCTCTTCTTTCTCTCTCGTTCTAATTCTGTGATGTTTTTGTTTCTGTGTTGTTTTGCTTCAATTTTGGTTTATGAAGCTTCACCGCTTCATCATGCGGTGCTATATTTTTTTAAAAAAAATTTTGAGCCATCGCGACCGGTACCGCGAGCAGTGGTCGCGTCGCTTCGGTCGCGTTGCTCACTGGTCGAAATGTGCCACTTTCATCGCGAGCTAATCATTGCGATCTGTGGTCGCGATGACTGGTCGCGGTACTCACTGCCCCAAATCATCCTTTTCACCGCGAGCTGCTCATCGCGATCCCTGGTCGCGATGAGTGGTCGCGATGCCTACTGTCTAGATTTTCACCCTTTACTTCGTGCATTAGTTTCGACCGTTCACATTGGTCCATTATGAAACCTAAAAATATACATACATTTAATTACAATTTCAACCCCTCAAAGCATAAAAATCATATTCATATATTCAAAATGAATTCAATCATACTTTCCATATGTAGTCGAAATTAGGGATGTTACAGGTGGCTAGAGCCCTCCTGCAGTATTCACCACCATGGTTGTCAATTGCTCCACCTCATCTCTCATTCCCTCATGGTTGTCTATCATTGCCTGCATATTTCTTTTAAAGCATTAGTTATATTCTCTTTTGCTTTTCCCTTCCTCCCCATATCACTAAACGTAGGGTTAGCATTAGAGTCCCCCTACTCTTTATCCACACTAAAAGTAGCAGGATCTACACCCTCTTGTCGTGTGTCTATCATAATTCAACAATCTTGCAAGAAAGATATATCACGATAAATGTTCAAGGAAATAGAAAATTACAAATAAGATTGTATTTGATTACTAGAAAAAAAAATATATAAAAAAACATAAACCGAAATAAGCTGAGACTTGCCCATAGTGACGGTGCCAACTGTTAACTTAAAATTCGTCATCAAATTAAAAGTTAACAAGTAAGAAGAGTATACAGATATCTCACCTGGAAAAAACATATAGGACGCATCTTAGAGAAAACAACTAGGACGCCTCTTAGAGAAAACGTCCAGGACGCATCTATCTCAAAATTCAATATAGATAAGAGATAATGTACAAAAAATACTGTTAACTCTAAAAATGATTAGAATAACAGCTAACAAGTAAAGGTAATAAAATACGAATATCGTGGATGAAACATTCTGGACAATACATGAATAAAAGTATAATAGAATATATGAGTGAGTATTTAAGCTAAATGTTAACTCAAAATGTGCTAACAAACGACAGTTAATTAGTAAGGAGAAAGTATGAATAAATCTCCAGGAGAATATATATCTGGGAGAATATATCTAGGACATATTCTTAACCATTAATAACATATGATAAGTAAAAGAGTATGAGAAAACTGTCAACTATAATAATAAATGCTGGAAATAGTGTCCTAGACAATAATAATATATAAAATAAGATCAGAATGTGTAAATAAGATTTAAATATTTCTATAAGTGTTTGGGCTATTCTTCTTAGAGAAAATCTGTAGCGTTCACATGGAAGAACCTGCAAGGACAAATAAACACTTAGGGTCAGTGTGGAGGCTAGTGGTGCTCCGGCAACCACGCTCCGACGCCCAAGTTAGTATAGAAAAATTTGTCTTAAGCCTTTCAATATGAATTGAAAATAAAAGAAAATAGTAAAGAGTAAAAAGAATAGCTAACCCTTCATTCTAAATGTGCATGGGTATTTATAGCCTCCAGGAGACAAACATTTCATCACAGCTCTGGCACATATCTCCTCCTCTATGGTCCTTCATTCTTCCCTTTCTAACCTGCCTTTGCATTCTTCATCTCCACTGGTCGTGTGACAAACACACGCTTGAAACCAATAAGCATTGGACACGTAGATTGTAGGTTGTGACTCAAGATTCTCCTGGATAGTTTGGCGCTTTGTTGTCCTTTTTTGATAAGTCAGATGCTCTATCCAAGTCAGACTGGTCCCTTAAGGTGCAGGTCCACCTGGCAAAAATCCATAGATGTCCTTTTCTGATGCTGCTGCCTGGATGTCTGTTATGCCTTTTTGTACCCACAAGTATACGGGGTCGGCACAAGTAATAAAATGATGAGTAAATTATTGTCTCCACAGGGATATTTAGGCGTTGAGTACTAAAATTAACCAAGTCTATATCTATTTGAATAAATCAAAATGGTTTAACAGAAGAAAATAAAAGATAAAAAATATAAAACATAAAACGTGAAATAAACAATCAAATTGAGATATGAGCTAGGGTATTTGAATTCACCTAATCCATCCAATTGAATTTTATGAAAGCACATTATTGTAGTTTAATTATTCATATTGATGATCGTGTTTATCTAAATTATCCAAAGTCCCCTCTCGAGGTAAATCGAACTTATTCCACATACACTAATATCCTATCTCTCGATGGTATATTCAAGTGCATGAAAATGCATTAGTCACAATAAACACCATATATGATCACACAAGCAAATTAGTATATCTCTATCTAATTCTACTTGTGGTGGACATTAGATCGAGCACGTTGTGGGCGTCTCCTCTCGGTACATAACACAACCAATTTATCATCTAAATGTAGGCCATTACATCTAAAAGCATTAAGCACAATAATATCACTCAACAACATAATAATCAACCACAACAAATTAAATAATCAATTCATTCAATCATCATAGAATAAGATCCATCAAAACCCTAACTTACAAATTTAGTTCATAATCAAAGATTTACAATTAAACATGTTTTCCAATTAATAAAGAGAGTTACAAGCATGAAAATAAAGAAGGAAAGGAATAGAAAAACTCTAGGTGTGATGAACTTTCATCCTCCTCCTCATTGTGAATTTGCCTAGCTTCCACTTTCTCCAAATCCAAGCTTGATGGTGAGATTTTGGCTCAAGGATTGAATCCAATCCCTCTTGGTTCCAAGGTGATCTTCTTCTCCCTTCTTTGCCTCTTCTATTCTCTCTTGGTCTCCTCTTGGTCCTCTCCTTAGAGCCCTAGCTGAACTCCCTCTCTTAGATCCCCTTTTTCTACTTATAAACATTAGAAATAAGGTTTATCGCGTCGCCAGCGCGACCTTAGGTCGCTACCGCTGGTCGCGACGTCGTGGTCGCGGTACTCACTGATCCAAATTTTAGGATTGCGTACTGTTACGAAAATGACCATGACTTCCTCTAGAAAACTCCAAATCACGAACCGTAAAATGCATTGGAAAGTAGACATCTATATATTTCCATACATATAAAGATCGAAACCCAGTTCATCTTGTAGAATTTATGGCAGCCTCCAAAAGATGACAGCTGTGCACTCCCAAATCTTCAATTTAATCCACCAAGGCTCTTCAATTACGCACAAAACCTTATTACCTGTACACTAGATAAAAACGTTAAAAACAACCGATAATTACCCGAGAATGGAACATAAGTAAGTGAATAAATGTACTAGTGAAGGTCCATTTTTTATCAAGAAATGGAACCAATAATGTCTTCATGTTCTTTGTGAGGGGATATGCTTTATGTGATATTCTTGTCTGTGGCACTATCTCTTGCTCCACTTTCTCTCTCCTAACAGCTGTTTGTTGGTCCCCTTCTTATCCTTTTCATAGTTGCTCTTCTATTTTGTCTCGTATGGAATTATTGGTTGTTGTCTTCTTTTTCGTGTTTATGGATGCAAAATATCTTCTTATAATATAAAATATTTATTAATTATGTTACCATATATTGTGTGATATTATTATATTATTATGATGTTATTATAATATATTCGCATTTCCTTGTATATATTATATTATTCTAGTTTCCATGTATAGGAGATTTTATGTAGCCTATAAATAGGCTCTCTATTGTACATTCATATTCAAACTGTGAAATACTATTCCCAGTTTCACTATCATGGTATCAGAACTATGGTAATTTAAGCTTTGTTTGTTTATTTATTTATTTTTTTTGTTTCCTGGTCGGTCACTTGCCACTGTTGGGTGTTGCAATCGCCCACACCGGATCTGCTCTTCTGATACACTGCAGGCTTCCTGTGTACTTGTGCACACTGGTCATCTCTCCTAGTGCACCACAGTCTCGCGCTTGTTCTTCACGCCCCGCCACCATTGTTGATATTTTTCGCTCACTACCACTGCCGTCTGCACCGCCTCTTTCTGTCGGTTACAATGCCACCAAAAACTCAGTCATCGGACACCTGCAGGAGGCTAACGTGCACCTTCAACTATTGCCGTCCCGCCTTTTTTCATCATCTGATCTCGCCTACCGCTGGTGATTCTTTTCTCACCTCCAGCATCACTGCACTTGTCGGCCAACGAGCTTCCCAAATCTAGTCCTCTTGCTGTCAACTGTCCACCACTAGTGCCTCCACCGGACTCGGCCGCAACTTACTCCAGTCACTTTGATTATTGACAACATTTTTTGGTTATTTTACATTATTACTCCTGCCACTTCTATTTCTCTACATTTGATTACTGTGTCATTACTTCATTATTTGGTTATTTTTCATAATTTATTATGGAAAATTCCTGGAAATTGAATGTGTCTTAGCCCATTCAAGTTATTTTATATGGGCCCAACTATATTTTATGGGCTCAAGCGATGCAGAGTTTTCTTGAAGGGCGAAAATTATGGCGTTATGTCACTGGAGATATTCCCAAGTCTGTTAAAACAACTGCTAAGACTGATGCTAAATATTTTGAGCGGCTTGATGATTGGGATAGTAAACACCATCAGATTATCACCTGGTTCGATAATACCTCGGTTCAATCTATCAATCTTCAGTTTGGTAGATTTGAAACCGCCAAATCTCTTTGGGACTTCTTGGCTACACGGTACACTACCATTGATCTTTCTCATCAATATCATTTATTACGCACTCTTCATTAATTGCGTCGGAACCTGGTCAGTCTTTTGCCGACTTCCCTCCAAAATGCAATTTCTTTGGAATCAACTAGCACTTTCGGAACCTACTTGGACAAATATTACCGATGCTATCAAGTTCACTACTTACAAAGATCATCAGCACCTGATACAGTTTCTTATGGCTCTACATGACACATTTGAGCCCACTTGTGCATCTCTTCTTCATCACCATCCACTACCTACTCTTGAGCAGGCTGTTTCTGAGCTTATTTCTGAGGAGACTCGTCTTGCCACACTTCAGAGTCAATACATGGATACTGCTTTAGTTACTCATTCTAAGTAGTCCTCCAAATAGGAATCTATTTGTCGATATTGTCAGAAGCCAGGCCATTTTGTTCTGCATTGTCCTACCAGACGTTGTAAACATTGTCATAAGCTTGCACCGGGCCATTATAATGATGATTGTCCTAGATATTTTGATAAGAAAGGTGTTTATACCAAACCCAAGGGTGCTCATTTCAAGAACTTCAAGAATAGTCAACAATTCTTTGTTGCCACATCTGCTTACACACACGGTATTGCTGGTCATGACTCAGAACCCTCTACATTCTCCATTCATGATCTTGAATCCATGCTTCATCAAATTCTTTCTCAGTCTGGTAATTCCTCCATTTATGCTTCATCAGTATCCGCAGGTAATCATTCTTGGTACTTTGATTATCCCTGTTATAATCATATGACCTCTGATCCTACTTTCTTTTCGGCAAAATCTTATAATCCTTATTTAACTGTCATTTATACTGTTAACGACTTTTCGTTGCATGTTCAGAATGTGGGTCACATTTCTACAAATAATCTCTCGTTGTCTAATGCTTATTTCATTCCTCAACTTACATTAAATCTTTTTTCTGTAGGTCAACTATGTGATCTTGGTTTTGATGTTCTTTTTACCTCTTCTGGTTGTCGTGTGCATGATTACCAAACAGGGAAGACGGTTGGGATAGACTGTAAAGTTATATGCTTGTTTGAGCTCATTAGTCTTCATCTACATTCTCAGGTCCTTTCACCACATCAATCTGCTGCTTCCGTGTCTTCCTCATTGAGTCTTTGGCATCCATTGTTAGGTCATGTCTCCTTCGGTCATTTGCGTTCTTTAATATCTAATGGACATTTGGGCTCTATAACGGATGAACAAATTGATTGTCTTTCTTGTCAGTTAGCAAAACAACATGCTCTGCCTTTCAATAATAGTAATTCCATTTCACATGCACCTTTTGATTTGATTCATTATAATATTTGGAGGCCCTTACCAACCACTACCATGGGGGGATTGTTGGTTTCATTTCTTGATAAAAAATAGACCTACACTAGTACCTTTATTCACCTACTTGTGTTCCATTCTCGGGTAAGTATCGGTTGTTTCTAATGTTTTTATCTAATGTGCAGGTAATAATGTTTTGTGCGTAATTGAAGAGCCTTGGTGGATCAAATTGAAGATTTGGGAGTGCACAGCTGTCATCTATTAGAGGCTGCCATAAATTCTACAAGATGAACTGGGTTGAGAGCCTTATATTTCTGTAAAGGTCACGATGTCTACTTTTTGGAAAATTTTATGGTTTATGATTCTGAGTTTTCTAGACAAAGTTATGCTCATTTTCGCAACAGTGCACAGACTCACGACTTTCATGTCTCGAGTTAAGTCGCGAGTCATGTTTCGGAGGCCGCCATAAATTCGAGAGGATGAACTGGGTTTCTAGCTTTATATGTATGGAAAGATATAGATGTCTAATTTCCAATGCATTTTACGGTTCATGATTTGGAGTTTTTGAAAGGAAGTTATGGTCATTTTCGTAACAGTGCGTAATCCTGAAATTTGGACCAGTGAGTACCGCGACCGCCAGTCGCGATACGCCGGTTGTGATGAAACTTCAATTTTTCGGCAGTAAGTACCGTGACCACAGCGTCGCGACCAATGGTAGCGACCCACGGTCGCAATGGCGACGTGATAAACCTTATTTCCAATGCCTATAAGTAGAAAAAGGGGAGAAAAGAGAGGGAGTTCGGCTAGGGCTCTAAGGAGAGGACCAAGAGGAGACCAAGAGAGAAGAGAAGAGGCAAAAAGGGGAGAAGAAGATCACCTTGGAAACAAGAAGGTTTGGATTCAATCCTTGAGCCAAAATCTCACCATCAAGCTTGGGTTTAGAGAAAGTGAAAGCTAAACAAATTCACAAGAGGAGGAGGACGAAAGTTCATCACACCTAGAGTTTTTCTATCCCTTTCCTTCTTTATTTTCTTGCTTGTAACTCTCTTTATTAATTAGAAAATATGTTTAGTTATAAATCTTTGATTATGAACTAAACTTGTAAGTTAGGGTTTTGATGCATCATTTTCTATAAAACTTGAATGAATTAATTGTTTAATTTGTTGTGGTTGATTATTATGTTGTTGAGTGATATTATTATGCTTAATGTTTTTGAATGTGAAAGCCTATATTTAGATGATAAATTGGTTGTGTGTTATGTACCAAGAGGAGACGCCCACAACGTGCTCGATGTAATGTCCACCACAAGTAGAATTAGATAGAGATATACTAATTTGCTTGTGTGATCCTATAGGGTGTTTATTGTGACAAATGCATTTTCATGCACTTGGATATACCATCGAGAGATAGGATATTAGTGTATGTAGTAATAGGTCCGATTTACCTCGAGAGGGGACTTTGGATAATTTAGATAAATACGATTATCAACATGAATAATTAAAATACAACAATGTGCTTTCATGAAATTCAATTGGATGGATTAGGTGAATTCAAATACCCTAACTTATCTCTCAATTTGGTTGTTTATTTTAGATTTTATGTTTGTTAGTTTTATCTTTCGTTTTCTTATTTTAAACCTTCCGATTATCCAAATAGAAGTAGACTTAGTTAACTTTAGTACTCAACACCTAAATATCCCCGTGGAGACGATAATTTACTCACACTTTATTACTTATACCGACCTCGTATACTTGCGGGTACAAAATAGGCGTAACAAGTTTTTGGCACCGTTGCCGGGGATATTTTAGTTGTGTTGATATTAATACCAATTAGGTCTATAGCTACTTTGGATTTGTATATATTTTCTTTTTCTTTTTCTGTACAGGAAATGTATTCTTGGTATGAGGCACCTAAGCTTACCGAGAAAGTGGTGACTAGAGACTATGAAGCACCTTTGGGTTGTTTCTTATGCGGGGAGCCACATGTGAGTACTGAGAGCTGTTCTGAGGAACAACAGTATGAGAACTATTTATACTTTCAACAGAACAACCCCTACTCGACTATAGACTATGGAGCACCACTGAGATGTTTCTTTTGTGGAGGGCTGCATGTTAGTACTGATTGTCAAGTGGGCAATCCATTTGCTGGGAGCCATGCCCGAATTGCTCAGCATAGTGACCAAGTCGCTCAACAGACTCAAGCAGATGCTCAAAGCTTGGTGCTTCAAAGAAACCAATTAGCTACAGAGATCCAATGGCAAGAGCACGAACCATATCCTATGAAGGAATGCAATGAAACGGCCGTGGAAATCGAAGAGCGAGTTGAGTAGCTGAATTGGGTCGATCAAGTAGAGACGGAAGGGAGTAAGAACTTATTTTATGAAGATGAGGCATCTACCTTTCCAGAGCCACTTGAGTTATGTCTAGTCCACAGCGCCGCTGCAAAAGAAGAAAGCCACTAAGATACATACATTTCTGTCGACCTCGGAGAAGGGAAGCCCAAACCGCCTCCACCTTTTAAACAGCCAGCGCACTTGGGCCGTAAAAAGATACCTTCCCATTTGAGGTATGCAGTGCTGAGAGAGTCATCTTCTTTTCTAGTCATTTGGTTAGGATGGTGCTGTAAGCTAATGAAGAGAAACCAATTATAGGCAGGTGGGCGAAAGCACAAGCGATGAGGTAAAATATGTATATTATTTTTTCTTTATTTTTAATTTTTTCTCCATTTGTTTTAATCTTGTAGTTTTGTATTTAGTAACCCTGCCCATGAGCTTATTTGAAATGTTGTGCCTTGTGTTGAAAATTTAGAAGTTCGGGGGAAGTTTGGTTAGTTGTAAATATTATTGAAGTTTTAGGTTGTGTTTGCTTTCTTTATGTTTTTATTTGTGTGTCTAGTTAGATTGTTTTTAGTTTTTATTTATTTGTATGCCCTTTTTCCTCGTATGTAAGGTTTGGGGACAATGTTTATCTTAGGTTTGGGGGTGGTTTTTGGTTATTTGTTTTCTTTTAAATTTTTTTTAGCGTTTTGGTTGTGTAGTTAACGTATATTGGCTGGAAACCTAACATTTCCTTACACGCATTATGCGTTTGAAAGACTTAGGTATATCAATGCGATGTACGTTTAGTCCATGTCTAGTGTGTTAAGGTTGTATATAGTGTGTTTAGTTTCGATTCTGAACATGTTTGAATCTTTATTATTGTCTTATGTGTGCTTCCCGTTGATGCATAGTTGTTAGCTTTGTCAATGAGTTTGAATTTGTTTGGGAGCACTCAGATTTTTTTTGTGCCATATTTTGCACCGCATTGTGTTGTATTTTGTTTATCTTCTTGTGAAAACATGCCATGTTCGATCGACTAGGATAAATAGTGGAGACTTACCCAGTGAGTTTTTGAGCTTATACGTGGTTATTTAGGAGGGTATTTCCGTTTCTACTCTGTACACACTTATCTTCAATTTGTATTGATTAGTTTGATCTCATTTAGGTTTTGCATTGAATATTTTGAACAACATCAAAGATATCATGTGTTTATTCTATGTTTTTGTTGGTACTCCTGTTAGCTATGATGTAGGCTATGCATGTTGAACCACTAAAGAGCCAAATATTCATCTTACCCTTGTGTGTGCTCCAATAACCATTTTGAAGCCAAACACTTAGAAGCTTTTTCTTTCATCACCTACATAAATCCAAAACCAAGCTCTGAATATGAAATAGCCTTACCCTTTTAGCTTGGATCATTTTAAGATGAAAAGAAAAGAGAATAATTGCATGGATGAAGTATATATGAAATATGCCAAGGTAAATGTTGCTATTGTTGTGATTGTTCAAAAAGAAAAAAAAAAGAAATGAAAAGAAAAGAAGAAACAAAAGGAATTATGCAAAGCATTGTGGCATAAGAATTGAAAAAAATGAAAGAGAATGATCCATGTATTGAAAAATGTCATGTAATCTCTCAATTTGATCGAAAGCTTTTGCATTCCTTTTACCATTTTTTTCTTAACCTATCACTCAATAGCCCCATTATAACCTTTATTAAGACCTACTGATCTTTTGGGGAGTCTAGCTTTAATGTAGAGGTTTTCATGTTGATATCTTGTTCATAATGTTTGATTCCTTCAATGAGATGTATTTGCGACAAAATAGCGTTTTTCAAATTGATTTTCGCATGCGATGTATACTCGTATTTCTTTGAGCATAAATTCTTTCCGCATGTGTTTGATGAGTGTGTTGTCTAGGTTCTGAGCGATTTTTGAGAGAATTATCCTGAGAGGTTTAGAGTCAAGGCGAATTCCATCCTGGTTATTTGAACACAATTGTTTTCGTTTTAAGATTCTTAGAGTGTTGGCATGTGTGTGGCAAGGGGTGCAAAGTTCTGATAAGGGGATGCTTTCAAAGTTTTACTTATTGAATTTGTTAACTTTTATCTTAATGGTTTGTGTTTCATGTGGCAAATTTAATTGTCCTTCAATGTTCAGAGATGCGTTTGTGGGTATCGTAGCTGGTAAACCCTCAGGAGACTATAGCTCGTCCACTAGGGACATCTAGGGGTTTCAAGGCTTATGGAACATGCTAAGTGCCATCGTGTTACTTGCGAAAATGGTTTAAGCTAGTTGTTCGTTTTCCGTTATTTGTTATTTTGTTTTCCTTTCGTTTTGTTTGCATTTTTGTTTCGTTCAGATTTTGCTCGAGGATGAGCAAAAGTTAAGTTTGGGGGTATTTATTGGTTCCATTTCTTAATCAAAAATGGACCTTCACTAGTGCCTTTATTCACCTACTTGTGTTCCATTCTCGGGTAATTATCGGTTGTTTCTAATGTTTTTATCTAGTGTGCAGGTAATAAGGTTTTGTGCGTAATTGAAGAGCCTTGGTGGACTAAATTGAAGATTTGGGAGTGCACAGCTGTCATCTTTTGGAGGCTGCCATAAATTCTACAAGATGAACTGGGTTGAGAGTCTTATATTTCTGGAAAGGTGACGATGTCTACTTTCCGGCAAATTTTATGGTTCATGATTCTGAGTTTTCTAGAGAAAGTTATGCTCATTTTCGTAATAGTGCGTTAACTCACGACTTTCATGTCTCAAGTTTTCGTAATAGTGCGTGATTTGGAGTTTTCGAAAGGAAGTTATGGTCATTTTCGTAACAGTGCGCAATCCTGAAATTTAGACCAGTGAGTACCACGACCGCCAGTCGCGATACGCCGGTTGCGATGGAACTTCAATTTTTCGGCAGTAAGTACCGTGACCACAGCGTCGCGACCAGTGGTAGCGACCCACGGTCGCGATGGCGACGTGATAAACCTTATTTCCAATGCCTATAAGTAGAAAAAGGGGAGAAAAGAGAGGGAGTTCGGCTAGGGCTCTAAGGAGAGGACCAAGAGGAGACTACGAGAGAAGAGAAAAGGCAAAAAGGCGAGGTTAGGTGAGAGTTGTTGATTTTTGCTCTCTCCCTCTTCTTATAAATACCTCATTCATCTTAGTTGTGTAATCATAAAGTTGAGCATCAATAAAAACACTTTTCTTTCTTTCTTAGAGTTGTATTCATAGTTGTGAGTGTTGAATGTATTTTGAGTGAGATTCGATCCAAAAAAGTAGTATGAGAGCTATAAGAAATTTGTGCCAAACAAAGCATTATAGCATACCAAATTGAAGATCTCGATGAGAGGAACGCAACGCCACAAACATCAGCCCGATTGGAGGTCTCACGCACCACCATGCTCCGCCGGAAGTTTGCTGCTGAAAAATTGAGTCAACTTAACGAGTTGAACTGGTTCCACTCTTTGTTAGATCGAATCTCACTCAAAATACATTCAACACTCACAACTATGAATACAACTCTAAGAAAGAGATAAAAGTGTTTTTATTTATGCTCAACTTGATGATTACATTACTAAGAAGAATGAGGTATTTATAGGAAGAGAGAGAGAGCAAAATCAATAACTCTCACCTAACCTCACCTAACCTATTAATTATTCTTACCAACTCATTAATTATTTTCAATTCTCAACCACCAACTAAATCATTTATTTTCCAATACTATAAACTTCCATAAGTTGGGCCTTCTAAAAACTTAAAATGGATTGGGTCTTCAAATGGTTTGGGTCTAAAATAAGTTTAAAGGGGAGTGTTGAATTATAAACTCATTTTAGGCCTAAACTATTTGAAGGCCCAAACCATTTGAAGGTCTAAACCATTTGAAGGCCTAATCCATTTTAAGTTTCTAAACGGCCCAACTCATGAAAGTTTCTAGTATTAGAAAATTAATTATTTACTTGGTGGCTGAGAGTTGAAAATAATTAATGAGTTTATTGAGAATTGGTAGGAATAATTAATAGATTAGGTGAGAGTTGTTGATTTTTGCTCTCTTACTCTTCCTATAAATACCTTATTCCTCTTAGTTGTGTAATCATCAAGTTGAGCATCAATAAAAACACTTTTTTTTTTCTTAGAGTTGTACTCATAGTTATGAGCGTTGAATGTATTTTGAGTGAGATTCGATCCAACAAAGTGGTAGCAGAGCTATAAGAAATATGTGTCAAACAAAGCATTATAGCATACCAAATCGAAGATCTCGAAGAGAGGAACGCAACGTCGTAAAAAACAGCCGGATCGGAGGTCTAACGCACCAGCAAGCTCTGCCGGAAGTTTGCAGCTGAAAAACTAAGTCAACTCAACGAGTTGAATTGGTTCCACTATTTATTGGATCGAATCTTACTCAAAATACATTCAACACTCACAACTATGAATACAATTGTAAGAAAGAAAGAAAACTATTTTTATTGATGCTGTAACATCCCGGATTTCGAGTAATGAATTTTTAATATATGTGAAATATGTGAAAATAAATTTTTACTATTTGAGGGGGTGTAAATGTAATTAAATGTATGTTTATTTTATGATTTCCAGCGGACCGGATTGAATAGTGAAAAAATAAGAAAAATGAAAAATTGGAAAACTGGACCAGAGAGCATCGCGACCTGGTCACCGCGACCACAGGTCGCGATGGCTCGCTCGCGGTGAAAAACGCAAAATCTGGCAGTGAGTACCGCGACCAGTCACCGCGACCACAGGTCGCGATGACTTGCTCGCGAGGAAAATGGCAAAACCTGGCAGTGAGCATCGCGACCAGCCACCGCGACCACAGGTCGCGATGGACTGCTCGCGATGAAATTGTCAAACGGGCAGAGAGCAGCGCGACCAAGGCGCGCTCGCGAGGAAGGCGGTGCGCGCATTCCAGTGAGCATCGCGACCTGGTGCCGCGACTACAGGTCGCGACGGCGGTCGCGGTAGCGAAAAAAATATAAATAAAAAGAAGAAGTTTCTCGCAAAAGCGAGAAAACAGAACAGAAGAGAAAGAGAGAGAAAGAGCCGAGAAAAGGAGAGAAAAGAGAGAAGAAAAAGAAGAAGAAGAAGAGAGAAGAAGAAGAAAGAAAAGAAAAGAAAAAGAGGAAGAAGAGGAAGAAGGAGAAAGGAAAAAGAGAAGGGAAAGAAATCGTGGAACCGCGGTTGGTCGAACGAAAAACGGTACCGAGGTTGGTGTACTTTCGATTTCGAAATCTTTACGAAAAGTATTTCGTTATTGTTTTCGTTTTCGTTTCCGTTTTCGTTTCGATTTCGTTGAAGTTTCACATTTTCGATTTTCGTAAGAAACTTGTTTATTTATATGAAAAATTAATAATTTATATATATCTATTGTTGATTTGGAATGATTTTATGATAGATCGTATTTGGATCATGTTTTCGAATATTTTGATTGTTACGATTTGTGAAAAATACTTGATTTAGTTGCTTGCATGACTATTGTTTATGATTTGTAATTTATTGTGATTACTTGAAAATTTATTTATTGTGTGATATAGGAGGTTGGTATACCAGCTGGGTTTTACTGAGCAGTACTGCGCCGTTATTATTGTGTGATTGTTGTTGCGGGGCAATCTCGGACAATCACACCGCTTTAGTGATCGTTGTTGCGGGGCAATCTCGGACGATCACAATGATACTAGCGATTGTTGTTGCGGGGCAATCTCGGACAATCGCGATGATATTAGTGATTGTTGTTGCGGGGCAATCTCGGACAATCACGTGATATTAGTGACTGTTGTTGCGGGGCAACCCCGGACGTCACATTGACCCATATTCCAGTCCTAGAATGTTTAGTATTCTAGTGGGCCAAAATTGATAGAATTGAAAGTGAATCGAATGATTTTATTGATCGAATTCTTAAGTTGATTTCATTATTGAACTTCGAGAAATTGAAATTGTTTAATGATTTAATTTTGAAATTCAATTGTTTTGTAATCGATTAGTGATGAAAATGTTTATCTTGTGGTTTATTCTCTTTAAAAACTAATTATATTGTAGTTTATTTAATTGAGTTTTTAGTACACCCACTAAGCTTTATGCTTAGCGCGTTAGTTTGTTTCTAACGCGTAGGTACCAGGAATCCGGACGAAGCTAAAGACTGAAGAACTGGAAGAATTGCAGACCGAGTCACAGGATTGTACAGTTGGGTAGCTATATTTTTGTTATGTATATATATTCTGCAAGCATGCATATACAGGGGAATTGTAAATATGTTTTGTAATATGTTTTTAATTAATTACTTTACGATTTCTAAAGGTCTGTATATATATAAAAGTTTGAACTGTTTTATTTTATAAATTGTGATTGATAAGTCGCACTAAACGGCAGAGTGCGCAATTGTTTGATTGATATTGAAGTGTTTGTGAAAATGTGAATTTGAATTGATTTGTGCAAAAATAGGTTTTGGAAAGTCCGAAAAACAAACGGTACTCTGCCGGATTTTCGTAAAAAGTTTATTTATTTATGGGCTCACAAGGATTTAGAAAATGAAAAATTGAAGTTTAGCAAAGTTTTGAAAGTCCGTGTAGCGCTCCCCGGGTCGGTCCGGCCGGATCGGGTCGGGGGGTGCTACAGATGCTCAATTTGATGATTACACAACTAAAAGGAATGTGGTATTTATAGGAAGAGGGAGAGAGCAAAAATCAACAACTGTCACCTAACCTCGCCTAACATATTAATTATTCCTACCAACTCATTAATTATTTTCAACCTTCAACGTCCAACTAAATAATTAATTTTCCAACACTAGAAACTTCCACGAGTTAGGCCTTTTAGAAACTTAAAATGGATTGGGTCTTCAAATGGTTTGGGCCTAAAACAAGTTTAAAGGGGGGTATTGAAGTATAAACTTATTTTAGGCCCAAACCATTTGAAGGTCTAAACTAATTGAAGGCCCAATTCATTTTAAGTTTCTAGAAGACCCAACTCATGGAAGTTTCTAGTGTTGGAAAATTAATTACATAGATGGTGGTTGAGGGTTTAAAATAATTAATGAGTTCGTTGAGAGTTAGTAGGAATAATCAATAGGTTAGGTGAGGTTAGGTGACAGTTGTTGATTTTTGCTCTCTCCCTCTTTCTATTAATACCTCATTCCTCTTAGTTGTGTAATCATGAAGTTGAGCATCAATAAAAATACTTTTCTTTCTTTCTTAGAGCTGTATTCATAGTTGTAAGTGTTGAATGTATTTTGAGTGAGATTAGATCCAAAAAAGTGGTATGAGAGCTATAAGAAATTTGTGTCAAAGAAAGCATTATAGCATACCAAATCGAAGATCTCGAAGAGAGTAACGTAACGCCACAAATATCAGCCCGATCGGAGGTCTCACGCACCACCATGCTCTGCCGGAAGTTTACTGCTGAAAAACTGAGTCAACTCAATGAGTTGAACTGGTTTCACTCTTTTTTAGATCGAATCTCACTCAAAATACATTCAATACTCACAACTATGAATACAACTCTAAGAAAGAGAGAAAAGTGTTTTCATTGATGCTCAAACTTGATGATTACACAACTAAGAGAAATGAGGTATTTATAGGAAGAGGGATCGAGCAAAATCAACAACTCTCACTTAACCTCACATAACCAATGAATTATTATTACCAACTCATTAATCATTTTCAACCCTCAGCCACCAACTAAATCATTAATTTTCCAACACTAGAAACTTCCATGAGCTGGGCCTTCTAGAAACTTAAAATGGATTGGGTCTTCAAATGGTTTAGGCATAAAACAAGTTTAAATGAGGGTGTTGAAGTATAAACTTATTTTAAGCCAAAACCATTTGAAGGTCCAAACCATTTGAAGGTCTAAACTATTTGAAGGCCTAATCCATTTTAAATTTCTAGAAGAACCAACTCATGGAAGTTTCTAGTGTTGGAAAATTAATTATTTAGTTAGTAGTTGAGAGTTGAAAATAATTAATGAGCTGGTTGAGAGTTGGTAGGAATAATAAATAGGTTAGGTGAGAGTTGTTGATTTTTAATCTCTCCCTCTATCTATAAATACCTCATTCTTCTTAGTTGTCTAATTATCAAGTTGAGCATCAATAAAAACACTTTTCTTTCTTTCTTAGAGTTGTATTCATAGTTGTGAGTATTGAATGTATTTTGAGTGAGATTCGATCCAATAATATGGCATTAGAGTTATAAGAAATATGTGTCAAACAAAGCATTATAGCATACCAAATTGAAGATCTCGAATAGAGGAACGCAACGCCACAAAAATCAGCCCGATCGGAGGTCTCACGCACCAGCACGCTCCGCCGGAAGTTTGCTACTGAAAAACTGCGTCAACCCAATGAGTTGAATTGGTTCCACTCTTTGTTGGATCGAATCTTACTCAAATTACATTCAACACTCACAACTATGAATACAACTCTAAGAAAGAAAGAAAACTTTTTTATTGATGCTCAACTTGATGATTACACAACTAAGAGGAATGAGGTATTTATAGGAAGAGGGAGAGAGCAAAAATCAACAACTGTTACCTAACCTCACCTAACCTATTAATTATTGCTGCCAACTCTCAACCAACTCATTAATTATTTTCAACCCTTAACCACCAACTAAACAATTAATTTTCCAACACTAGAAACTTCCATAAGTTGGGCCTTCTGGAAACTTAAAATGGATTGGGCCTTCAAATGGTTTGGGGCTTCAAATGGTTTAGACCTTTAAATGGTTTGGGCCTTCAAATGGTTTGGGTCTCAAACAAGTTTAAAGGGGGGTGTTGAAGTATAAACTTGTTTTAGGCCCAAACCATTTGAAGGACCAAACCATTTCTAGGCCCTATCCATTTTAAGTTTCTAGAAGGCCCAACTCATGGATGTTTCTAGTGTTGGAAAATTAATTACATAGATGGTGGTTGAGGGTTTAAAATAATTAATGAGTTCGTTGAGAGTTAGTAGGAATAATCAATAGGTTAGGTGAGGTTAGGTGACAGTTGTTGATTTTTGCTCTCTCCCTCTTTCTATTAATACCTCATTCCTCTTAGTTGTGTAATCATGAAGTTGAGCATCAATAAAAATACTTTTCTTTCTTTCTTAGAGCTGTATTCATAGTTGTAAGTGTTGAATGTATTTTGAGTGAGATTAGATCCAAAAAAGTGGTATGAGAGCTATAAGAAATTTGTGTCAAAGAAAGCATTATAGCATACCAAATCGAAGATCTCGATGAGAGTAACGTAACGCCACAAATATCAGCCCGATCGGAGGTCTCACGCACCACCATGCTCTGCCGGAAGTTTACTGCTGAAAAACTGAGTCAACTCAACGAGTTGAACTGGTTCCACTCTTTGTTGGATCGAATCTTACTCAAAATACATTCACACTCACAACTATGAATACAACTCTAAGAAAGAAAGAAAAGTGCTTTTATTGATGCTCGACTTGATGATTACACAACTAAGAGAAATGAGGTATTTATAGGAAGAGGGAAAGAGCAAAAATCAACAATTGTCACCTAACGTCACTTAATTTATTAATTATTCCTATTAACTCTCAACCAACTCATTAATTATTTTCAACCTTCAACCACCAACTAAATAATTAATTTTCAAACGCTAGAAACTTCCATGAGTTGGGGCTTCTAAAAACTTAAAATGAATTGGGCCTTCAAATAGTTTGGGCCTAAAACAAGTTTGAAGGGGGGTGTTAAAGTATAAACTTGTTTTACGCCCAAACCATTTGAAGGTCTAAACCATTTAAAGGCCCAATCCATTTTAAGTTTCTAAAAGGCCCAACTCATGCAAGTTTCTAATGTTGGAAAATTAATTATTTAGATGGTGGTTGAGGGTTGATAATAATTAATGAGTTGGTTGAGAGTTGGTAGGAATAATTAATAGGTTATGTGAGGTTAGGTGAGAGTTATTGATTTTTGCTCTCTCCCTCTTCCTATAAATACCTCATTCCTCTTAGTTGTGTAATCATCAAGTTGAGCATCAATAAAAACACTTTTCTTTCTTTCTTGGAGTTGTATTCATAGTTGTGAGTGTTGAATGTATTTTGAGTGAGATTCGATCCAATAAAGTGGTATTAAAGCTATAAGAATTATGTGTCACACAAAGCATTATAGCATACCAAATCGAAGATCTCGATGAGAGGAACGCAACGCCGCAAAAATCAGCCCGATCGGAGGTCTCACGCACCACCATGCTCCGCCGGAAGTTTGCTGCTGAAAAACTGAGTCAACTCAACAAGTTGAACTGGTTCCACTCTTCGTTGGATCGAATCTCACTCAAAATACATTCACACTCACAACTATGAATACAACTCTAAGAAAGAAAGAAAAGTGTTTTTATTGATGCTCAACTTGATGACTACACAACTAAGAGGAATGAGTTATTTATAGGAAGAGGGAGAGAGCAAAAATCAATAACTCTCACCTAACCTCACATAACCTATTAATTATTCCTACCAACTCTCAACCAACTCATTAATTATTATCAACCCTCAACCACCATCTAAATAATTAATTTTCCAACACTAGAAACTTGCATGAGTTGGGGCTTCTAGAAACTTAAAATGGATTGGACCTTCAAATTGTTTAGGCCTAAAACAAGTTTAAAGGAGGGTATTAAAGTATAAACTTGTTTTAAGCTCAAACCATTTGAAGGTCTAAACCATTTGAAGGCCCAATCCATTTTAAGTTTCTAGAAGGCCAAACTCATGGAAGTTTCTAGTGTTGGAAAATTAATTATTTAGATGGTCGTTGAGGGTTGATAATAATTAATGAGTTGGTTGAGAGTTGGTAGGAATAATTAATAGGTTAGGTGAGGTTAGGTGAGAGTTGTTGATTTTTGCTGTCTCCTTCTTCCTATAAATACCTCATTCCTCTTAGTTGTGTAATCATGAAGTTGAGCATCAATAAAAACACTTTTCTTTCTTTCTTATAGTTGTATTCATAGTTGTGAGTGTTGAATGTATTTTGAGTGAGATTCGATCCAACAAAGTGGTATCAGAGCTATAAGAAATATGTGTCAAACAATTCATTATAGCTTACCAAATCGAAGATCTCGAAGAGAGGAACGCAATGCCGTAAAAATCAGCCCGATCGGAGGTCTCACGCACCACCACGCTCCACCGGACGTTTGCAGCTAAAAAACTGAGTCAATTTAACGAGTTGAACTGGTTCCACTCTTTGTTGGATGGAATCTCACTCAAATTACATTCAACACTCACAACTATGAATACAACTCTAAGAAAGAAAGAAAACTATTTTTATTAATGCTCAACTTGATAATTACACAACTATGAGGAATGAAGTATTTATAGGAAGAGGGAGAGAGCAAAAATCAACAACTGTCACCTAACCTCACCTAACCTATTAATTATTCCTACCAACTCTCAACCAACTCATTAATTATTTTCAACCCTCAACCACCAACTAAATAATTATTTTTCCAACACTAGAAACTTCCATGGGTTGGGCATTCTAGAAACTTAAAATGGATTGGGCCTTCAAATGGTTTAGATTTTCAAATGGTTTAGGCCTAAAACAAGTTTAAATGGGGGTGTTGAAGTATAAACTTGTTTTAGTCCCAAACCATTTGAAGGCCTAAACCATTTGAAGACCCAATCCCCTTTAAGTTTCTAGAAGGCCCAACTCATGGAAGTTTCTAGTGTTGGAAAATTAATTATTTAGATGGTGGTTGAGGGTTGAAAATAATTAATGAGTTGGTTGGGAGTTTGTTGGAATAATTAATAGGTTATGTGAGAGTTGTTGATTTTTGCTCTCTCCATCTTCCTATAAATACATCATTCCTCTTAGTTGTGTAATTATCAAGTTGAGCATCAATAAAAACACTTTTCTTTCTTTCTCAGAGTTATATGCATAGGTGTGAGTATTGAATGTATTTTGAGTGATATTTGATCCAACTTTTCCTTGGTCTTGCAGTTTCTTCTTTTTCTGATTGGCTTTTATCTTTCACAAGCCAAATATGTTTCTGATCTTCTCGCTCGAGCAGGTTTAACCGATAGTAAGACTACTGCAAATCCCTTAGAGGCTAACGTCAAACTAACACCTTTGGAGGGTATACCGCTGAATGATTCTACTTTTTATCGTCAACTTATTGGTAGTCTTGTTTATTTAACAGTGACTCGACCGGATATTGCGTATGGTGTATATGTTGTCAGCCAGTTTATGACCGCTCCGCACTCTACTCATTTGTAGTTATTCTTCATATTCTTCGGTATCTTAAAAGCACTATGTTTCATAGTTTTCATTTCTCTGCTCATTTATCTCTAGATTTACAAGCCTATTCAGATGCTGATTGGGCTAGTGATCCTACTGATCGACGATCTACTACTGGATTATGTTTCTTTCTTAGAGATTCTCTCTTTTCCTGGCCTAGTAATAAGCAAACTGTTACTGCACGTTCTAGTACTGAGGTTGAGTATCGTGCCATTGCTGACGCTACTCAAGAACTTCTCTGGTTACGTTGGTTACTCGGTGATATGGGAGTCACACATTCTACTGCTACTATTTTTATTGTGACAATCGTAGTGCTATTCATATTGCTCACAATGATATTTTTCATGAACGTACTAAACATATTGAAATCGATTGACACTTTGTTCGCCGACATATCACTCAAGGTACTGTTAAGCTTCTTTCTGTCTCCTTCATTGATCAGCCTGTTGATATCTTCACCAAAGCTCATTATACTGGACGTTTTCGTGGTTTAGTTTTCAAACTCAAGCTTGCTTCTGTTTCACTATCTTGAGTTTACGAGGGATGTTGCCATATCAATCAAATAATATCATTCAATATTATGTTACCATATATTGTGTGATATTATTGCGATATTATTCTGATGTTATTATGATATATTCGTATTTCTTTGTATATATTATATTATTATAGTTTTCATGTATAGGAGGTTCTATGTAGCCTATAATAGGCTCCTTATTATACATTCATATTTAGATTGTAAAATATTATTCTCAGTTTCACTATCATCAACCATCGATTACATGTGTTACCAAATCTATTGAGGTCAGTCTATATATCAGTAAAAAATCTGAATGATATGAATGATGTTTGCTTCCTTATGTCATTATTGAGTTTACGGCAAACTGCATTAACTTATCTAATCCTTATATTAATGGTTGATTAGGATTGATTTTAACAGAAATAGTGAAATGTGCATTTTACCTTTTAATTAATTAATTAATTAATTAAAAATAATAAAAAATTAAAAAATTAAAAAAGAAAAAAATATTAGAAATGTTGATTTGATGGAGATCACCTCCATTAGGAGGAGATCAGGAGACGCTCCTATAGACCTATAGTACTCTATAGGAGTATGGAGAGAGAACGTGCCAAAACGAGTATGGAAAGAGAACAAAGCACATTAATAATAAGAAAAAAGCATACTTAGAACCACATCCAAATTCTTAAAACCAGCAGAGGGAGGAAATCTTGGAACTGTGCTCGATGATGAACTATACCCAGACCCGGAAGATGGGTCAACTCAACCTCTCTTGTGCCAAAGAGAAGATGCTAAAAGGAAAGCAAAGAATTCTCTGCTAATATACTCCACTAACTGCCAACCTTTAATAAAATAATAAAATAAACAAAATTCAAAAGGAAAATGCATGTTACATTTCAAATAAAAACACAATCGACTCGTACATACATTTTCAAAATATCGCGAATGGATTTCTAAGAGTGGAAGTCAAGTTTTGATTGTTGTCAAACTCAATGTGTGTTAGTCCTAGTCTCCGGTTCATCACACTTATTGAGATAAACCACCAAGTGTCTTGGTCTTCGGTTCATCACACTTGTTGAGATAAACCACCAAGTCCTTCAAATTCAACACCTTTCTTTATGAATTTTAAATAGTAAATCCAGATAATAGGGTTTAAGAGATAAGGTAAGTTAACGGGGTAGATAATGTTTTGATTTATTTTTAGTTAAAATCATTTGTCATTTTGCATAGGGATAATTGAAGATCTACTTACAGTTCAAGTGGTTAATGAACCTATCTCTCACCTTAGTGGTGAGAGTTTAATTCTCACTATGCACATTTACCATTATATGTAAGTAGTTTTCTCCTAACTCTTAATTTTATAATTGTATCTCTTAAAAAAAAAAAATTATGATTAAAGTTTTTAATAAAATATGGATGTATAAATTATATTGATGGATGACAATCTCGATGCTCAAGATTAAATTGTCAATTTAGGTTGGAGGCAAGGATCATATATATAAAACAAAAACTATAAGTATTAAATTTTTATAAGTATTTTTTCTAAATCAAAATTTTTGACAAAAACCTTTATGATATTTGTACAACAAACAAGGAAGTGCATGTCGCTTTCGCTGAAAATATTGGAATCTAAATTTTTAAAAATTTTGGTAGAAATATTGAAAATATCACCAATATTATCATAATATCGAGAATATTTAAGGATATTTTTAATATCATTATAAAATAATTCGTTCAAAGTATTGATATTTACTTGCTTCACAATAAATAATAAATTTTTTTGACAAATTACAATCCACCTACCTGAGATATCCCTAATTACAGGCGGAATCAATTTGTAATGAAATTAACTGTAGACCTCTTGCTGTTAGCGTTGACCGTAAAAAAATACAGTTGACCGTTAAAAACAAATAAAATTTAGGACAAATTACAGTCCACCTACATGAGGTATTCATAATTACATATGCAATCAATTTTTAGAGAAATTGACTACAGACCCTCCTGCCATCAGTCAGGCATCAGTTAAAGTCAACAATGTTAAGAATATTTTGGTCAATTTGTCTTATTTTTAAAATATTTTTTTTAAAAAAAGAGTTAAAATCTTCCGCCATCTATCTCAGATAAGATGGACAATACAGATTTATTTTTTTAAAATAATATAAAGATTTATTTTTCAAAAAATTTAAAATAAAAAAATTAAAATTTCAACCATACATCTCTAAATGGATGGTGAAAATTAAAAAAAGAAAAAAGAAGGGATAGAGAAGGGTGAGATCCATGATGGATCTACCATGGATCATAAACCTATATTTACTATGGGTTTACAAAGGTTCACGAACCAGGTGTGCAAACCTGGTTCATGAACAACCAGTGAACTAGAGGGGCTCACCTCTGACTCCCCCATGTGGCCACCAGATGGTTCTGGTGGAGGTGTAGATCCTTAACATATTTTTTTTTATTTTTTTTTTAGATAAATCTCCAAATGGACAGTGGAGACCTTAGATTTAATTTTATTTAATTTTTATTTTTTTAACTTTAAATTTTTTTCATGAATGGTTCTTCATCATCCGGGATGTGGATGGTAGAGATTTAAAATATATTTTCTTTTATTTTAGATTTTTTAAACTAGGGGTAAATTTTTCTTTTTACATATTTTTAGCGACCAACTGTCTTTTTTACGTTCAATGTTAATGACAGAGGGTCTGTAGTCAATGTCCCTAAAAGTTTATTTTTTTTAGATAAATCTCCAAATGGACAGTGGAGACCTTAGATTTAATTTTATTTAATTTTTATTTTTTTAACTTTAAATTTTTTTCATGAATGGTTCTTCATCATCCGGGATGTGGATGGTAGAGATTTAAAATATATTTTCTTTTATTTTAGATTTTTTAAACTAGGGGTAAATTTTTCTTTTTACATATTTTTAGCGACCAACTGTCTTTTTTACGTTCAATGTTAATGACAGAGGGTCTGTAGTCAATGTCCCTAAAAGTTGATT
This sequence comes from Xanthoceras sorbifolium, assembly GCA_003430845.1. Classification (NCBI taxonomy): domain Eukaryota; kingdom Viridiplantae; phylum Streptophyta; class Magnoliopsida; order Sapindales; family Sapindaceae; genus Xanthoceras; species Xanthoceras sorbifolium. The sequence continues at coordinate 19,242,017 of CM010611.1, forward strand.
CCGATTATAATTAGGGATACCTTAGGTAGATGTGCTGTAATTTGTCCTATAATTATATGTTTTTAACGGCCAATTGTCTTTTTTGACGGTCAATACTAATACTAAGTGGTATTCAGTTAATTTATCTAAAAGTTGATTTCGCTTGTAATTAGAAAGACTCAAGTAGGTAGTTGTAATTTGTCCTCTCTTTTTTCGGGTTTCGACAGATCACATATATCACACATAGGGATGATAAAATTTCCCAATCCTCCTAAACCGGTGAGGCTTCGATCCGTTTGTGGCGGGTTTGGAGCACTTAAAATGGATCTCGAGTTGGGTCCGTATCAAACGTTTTTAACCTGGTTTGTAACCAAGTTGGGTTTGGGTCAAACCATTACGCCCCGACTTGCCCCGACCTGCCCTGTTTGCCCCGATATTTATATAATTGTTTTTTAAAATATTAAAAATATAAATGGAAAAACAAAAAATATAATCTCTTATCTTTTTGACTAATTCTTTATACTTAAATTTTACATGTTAATTAATCAATTTAGTAACTTAAATTTTCTTTGTTTCTACATATTTGTGTTTAAAATACACCATGTTTTAGTTATAAATATCGAAAATGTTTGATAAATTTTTAAATTGAATCTTCAATATTTTTCATTTTTTATTTTTTTATATTGCAAATGTTGTAAGAAATTAATGAATTTTATGTCTTTTAGACTATTTTGATTTTTGTACTTTATATTGAATTAGTTGTTGTAAGGTTTATTGAACTTAAATGTTGTGTAACTTGTCTTCTATTAAATTTAAATATATGTGCACTAATATTTAATTATACTTTATGTTTAATTTCAATTGCATTAATTTTTTTTAATTAATGAGTTAAATATTTTTTTTTTAAAAAATATAAAATGAAATGAGTCAGTTTGAGTCGGATATGGATCATCTCGTCCCAAATGGGTTTGATTTTAGAGTGAAAATTAAAAACTCGTCCGGGCATTGATAACGTATGGAGCACCCTACGCAAAATGGATTTGTATGAAGTATGCCGATCCGATCTGCTACTGTCTCTACTCACCCATTCACATTACAGTAACGCCTAATTATTTTGGCAAGTTATAGAATTTGAAGGATATTTTGTAATTTGAGTTAAAAATGGTTAGTTTTTCAAATTTGTCACATAGTTGGAGGTCATTTGCCCAAACACACGGAACGTAAAAAATGGGTCATTGCCAAGTATTTCTCATTCGCGCATAACAGATTGTCATTTGTCTCTCTCTCGACTCTCGCTTTTCTTCCTCACCAAAATTTTCCCAGTTCTGGCCAGTAGTCTCTCACTGCCTCTTCTTGGAAAAACCAGACACAAAACCCTAATTTAGTTTATTTTCTGACGAGTAAAATTATCTTAACTAAACAAAAAATGATACTCTTAGGGTCTCTCATAGCGAGCCAGATTCGCTTCCTTCTTCTGAGCCTGACCGACTCCAACTCCGACGACGTTTTTAACGAACTCTTGCAAGTACGCGTTCAAATCTTAACATTGCTTTATTCAATGATTGTAATTGATTATAGTATGATAAAGAGGATAAAATATCACTGTTTGTTTTCTAAGGAATGATCTTTTTATATGTACATGTCGTGGATATGCTGATTTTGGATTGCTAGGGAATTTTGTGAGTGTAGAGATTATAAGTGTTTCGATTTCGATTTTTTGGTCACTAAGCTATTATTAGAGATCATATAATTTCATGTGGTTAGTATTCGTGTCTTATTTTTACTGGAAAATGTGTGTATATGTATAGATATGTGTGTGTATATGTATAGATATGTGTGTGTAAATGTACGTGTGTTCTTGAGTTGATTTGGCATATGTACTATGTCAAAATATTGGATTACAATGTGCAAAATACGTGGAGGTTGATCGCACATTTAATGTGATAAATCTATACTGTCTTGAGCTAATTTGGCATATGTACTATCCCAAAATGTTGGATTAAAATGTGCAAACCACTTGGAAGAATCATAGAATTTATTGTACATTTAATGTGATAAATCAATACTGTCTTGAGCTAATTTGGCATATGTACTATTTCAAAATGTTGGATTAAATTGTGCAAGACACGTGGAAGAATCATAGAATTTATCGTACATTTAATGCAATAAATCAATGCTTCTTACTAGACAGACGGTCCCATTGTGCATTTGACAATGCCATTAGAGTACCCATTACTAAATGGTGTCAGGGAAGGTATATATATAAAAATTTTAGTCTTAGTGATGGGCATAAAATGTGAATTGTTCCATTACTAGCAAAGCAATGGAGCAAAGATTTGTTCCTTTTCTTCTTCTTTTTTTGTGCGTCATGGTTAATGGTTATAATGAGTGGTTACTATTTCTGATGTAAAAGTCCTTTGCGGGAGAGGATGCTCAAGTTTATATTGTGCCTCGAGTAGTAATCCATTATCAATTGGAAACTGGTTGGGTGATATAGCTATTGTTGAAGATGGAATTTTATTTTATTAAACCGATGACTGGTTTATTTACGGGCAGAGTTGTGAATGGAGAGTGGAGAAGGTTGTAGTCGTGATGGTGTGAAATAAGATGCTTGTTTATGTGGCAAGTAAGGTAGTTTATGCAAGATGTCGCTGCGAAACAAAATATGAATTCAATGTTTATCTGTTGCTTATGTATCATAGTGCAGAGGCTATTGCTCTGCTCTCAAAGTCTATGAGCTTGGCGTTGGAGATCATAGTATTTTGCCAAAAGTATTAGTACTAGATTTGAATTCTAAACTATTACCATAGTGGGTAATACCTATTAAATTCTTTAATAGCTTTCAGCTTTGAGGCTGAAGTGATACCGTTAATCATTGTAGCTTTTTATGTGCTTTCAATTACAGTTTCCTATATATGTTTCACAATCTATTTAGTCAATGTTGAAGTGTATGAGGCTTATGTAGAGGTTGACTTGGAATTTTCCTCTCACAATATAATGGGGAAGACTACTGATCTCTGTAAATTTTGCTTGTAAATGCTGCAGCTATTTTTATATTTCAATATCTCACTTTTCCTGTCCTGATTATGCAATCATTATTGGATTGCTTTTTTGGATCTGTGGGCAAGACGAAGCTATCTGCACCGACCTTTGCAAGTTGGTGGGCTAGTTGAATCATAGTGTAAAATGGGGTGCCTATCTGTTCAGAAAAAAACTTGTTGGTGGTCTAGTAGGGTTAGTCCAACTGATAAGCAGAAGTATTGGTTTTTAATTATAAACTGAGCTGCTTTTTTCTATTGTTGAAGTTGGGAGGGCTTAATGGGCCTCAGGTCATGGGCAGACAAACTTTTGTTAACTTCTCATGTGGTCCTTGTTTGCCTTAGGAACTCTGGTCTAGAGGTTTTATCTTTATGCTGAGTGGAGTAGAATAGGTTAGCTATGTTTCCTAAGATTGTGATTTTGAAATATGTGCAAACAGAAATTGGGTGATACTTATAATACAAATTTTTATAGCTTTTGGGGCACCTAGGACATGTAAGGCCCCTTTGGGGTTTAGTTGTAAAAACACATGCTCAAGTGCAGAGGAAGAAAGAAAGGTGCTATGACAAAAAAAACTTGAGGACTTAGTAAGATTATTTTTGATATTAGAAAGAATAATGTTATCTAGATCTTGGGAAGCTTTTGCTTGCAAGACTTTGGTACAAGTCATTTTTAGAAAAATCCAAATATGTGATTTCGCAAAAAAAAAAAGATTTTGAATAGCTCAGGTTTTACGAGAAAAATGGTGATTTTTTCAGTTTATGTTATTAATATGGATTTTAATTTGCAATGATATGATAATGGTTTTGATATATTTATTTCTGTTGTCGATCATGCTGAATTAAGCATTTTGTGTCTGTTTTACGGCATTTTCACATTAGTGACTCATATAGCTTTTATCTGTTGAGAAGTTTGTTGAATATGGAAGCGAAGGAAGCGTTTTTCTACTCCGAACTTGCTTGGATCATATGAATTTTGACAAAGGGGATGTGGACAAAATGCAACTGAGGCCAGATCTTTTAGCTGCGATAATTAGATATCTATTGGATCGACCAAATTTCAGTACTGTGTTTTGTGAAGCATTAAAAGGAATTGTGATCAATGAAAATTTCCTTGGAGACTTCTGTGATGCATTACACTTATCAGTCTCTGAGAAAATTGCCCTAGGTCTTGCTTTGGCAGATGCAGAGAATCTTGAGATGAGAACAAGTGGTAAGTTTACTTCGATGAGGAATTTCTTTTCAGGGCCACAGTTAATATTATCTGAAGTGCTCTTGCATGTTTGTTTTTTGTAATCATGTGAAATATGCTGTTTCAGGGCAAAACTTTAGCATTGGTCAGATAGAGAAGTTATGCGAAAACCATGCATCTGTTGATTCTGTTGAGCAAATCCAGAACATTATCATGTTCTTGTATCGGTCAGAGGGCCTTGCCAAGCATGTGGACTCCTTTATGCAAATGTTGTCTCTAATGGATCCGAAAGAGAGGAATCCATTGATATTGGCTCCATTGCTTTCTGATAGTTTGCTGGAGACGACAAAGTTTCCCAGGTAGTTATCTTTCCTTGATTTATTGTTGGGTATTGACTGTGTAATTGATTTACCAGCTTATTGTAGTTCATAGTTGAAGTTCGTCTTTTTAACCCTTCTGCTGCAGAAATTTGGATATATTCAATGGTTGCAGCGAAAATGAATTTGATGCTATTGTAGCAGAGATGGAGAGTGAAACTAGCATGGCTGATATTATGAGGGAACTAGGTTATGGATGCACAGTGAATTGTTCACATTGCATTGAGGTGTTGACATTTTTCTCACCTCTAACTGAAGTTACCCTCTCTAGAATAGTTAGCACAATAGCCCGGTCTTATACTGGGCTTGAGGACAATCAGAGTTCCTATTCGACATTTTGCTCTGCTATTGGTGGCACTGCCACATCTGATTTGTCATGCTTCAGCTCCTGGAACATTGATGTTCTTGTTGATTCGATTATGCAACTTGTAAGTACTAGTTGGATAATCACTTTATCGTTTATTTCTTCAAGTGATAGTGATCTGACCAGGCAAAACATACTTTTGTTTGACAATGATAATTTGTGTTGTAGGCTCCTGGAACCAATTGGATACATGTTATGGAATGTTTAGATCATGAAGGCTTTTACATTCCCAATGAAGGCGCTTTTTCTTTTTTTATGTCCATTTATGCTCGTGCATGTCAGGTATTCTTTTACAACATTGATTTTTGCTATCACACCATGTTATACCTTTGAAGTTATTTCTCATTTGTGTAAGTACATATGCAGGATCCTTTCCCTCTGCATGCTGTTTGTGGGTCTAGCTGGAGGAATGCTGATGGCCAGTTATCTTTTCTAAGACATGCTGTGTCAGCTGCACCAGAAATATTTACTTTTGCACATTCGGTTCGGAAACTAGTACGGCTTGTTGCGTCTCCATGCTAAAATCCTCCACTCCCCTCCCTGTCTTTCTTTTGAGATGTATGTTCTTTTATTTGTAGGCATATGATGAAGTACTTCATGGTTGTGGACCGGCAAATCATGCATGGTTGTCTCTTGACCTTTTGGAGGTTCTATGTCAACTAGCTGAGAGGGGCCATGCCAGTACAGTACGAGCAATGCTCGAGTTCCCTCTCAAACACTGCCCTGAAGTGTTACTTCTTGGAATTGCACAAATTAATGTATTTTCCTTGCGTTTTTGTTCATAAGTTGTTTCTTCAATTTGAAAAAATTGTCTCCTCATGACTTTGTTAGTGGATGATAATGAATTGTTTCCTTTCTTTCTTTCCTTCCTTTTCCTTTTTGCTTTTCAGACTGCTTACAACCTCCTGCAGTGCGATGTGTCTTCCACCATTTTCCCCCTTATTGTTGCAAATTCAATCGGAAGTATGATTCTTAAACTTTGGCATTCTAATTCCAAGCTAGTGGTCCGTGGATTCATAGAAATGACTAGAACTGATCGAGGAAACATACTTAGAATTTTGGACATCTGCCAGGAGCTAAAGGTAAAACTCCAACTCAACATGGTGTTTTTCTTGCTATTAGAATATTTATCGCTCTTTTCTGGTGAAAGTACTTTGTACGTTTTTATATCTGGGTTGATCAAGATGGTACCTTTCTTCTCTGATATGGGCTTTTTATCAGCCTTATCATTTTTAATTTTATTCTTTCTGGTATTAGCCTTCACACCCTCCTCCTCCGCTCCAAACTCTCCCATAGAGGGGCTTTGATAATTGTGAATATTTATTTGTTTCCACGGGGAGGTAATGAATGAATAATTTTAGTTTGATGTGCATCCAGGAGTTTCGGGATCCTTTGACCTCAGTCTTTTTCTTACATATGTATAGTATTAAACACATTAAGGATGTAACTAGGCCATCGTAATTGGAAGATTTTTGAGGTGACAGAACCCAAGTACATAGCGAGTAACAAATACAGGAGTGAATTGTTGAGGACGATTAGAAGTAAAAAGAGTACACATGCCAAGAATCAATGAAATTAAATGAGATGTTAAGAGAGAAGAATCACTGTCCAACTTTTACATGTGTAAAGCGTATAGAATTGCTAAAGATTAAGAGTAGGAAAAGATTAGACTTGAATTTTCATCATGCTAATTACTAATATTCCTTTATCTGAATATGTTACTGGAAATAATACCCATCAGTAATTACTTATACCCATTGGATGAATTACAATTACGTAGTTGGTGCTTTCAGACCAAAGGGCATTCTAAATAGTGTAACAATCACCACTTGTGACCAATTATTCCTTCCTGGTTAAGATATCGGCTTTCTTGGTCTAACTAATAGTTCACTCAAGGATCTTTCTTTTTCTTAAATTATCCTTTTTGTTCAGTCTAAATGCTTTACACAATGGAAAATGGAAAAAAAAAAAAAAAAAAATTTATGGAAGTTTTTATTGAAATTTTTTGCTCTCTACTATTCTGAAACTTACTGTTGTCAAAACTGTGGTTCTACTATATCTGCAGACATATATTTAACTTTGCATGTGGTACACAATGGACAATGGACAGTTGATGCATTAACCGTTCACTGGTAAATTAAATACATAGTTGGAGAAGTCTCTCTTAGTCCCCTTTCATGGAGTGTCAAGAGGTGATGCATGGCAACTTCTTTTTTCTTTTGATTGGCTGTTCAAATTGAGGGAGCCAGGATCATTATCCTAAGAAGTTTATACTTCAGAATTTAACTTCGTTCATTTTTCTTTTTCAATTGATCTTTCCTTGGCATTTTTAATTTTAGTTAAGTCGTATTTTAGCTTACTGCATACATAGTTGTTAAAGTCGCGCCTAGACACCAGGAGCCATGCTTGCGCCTCAGGCATGGCAGGCGCAGCGCATGGCACCAGGCGCACAGCTAACTGTGCCTGGGCACCAGTCACAGTTCAGCCATGCCTTTCCATCACTTTGTTAGTTTGCAGTGATGCTGGTAAATTGAAAAAATCAATTACTGAGACTACTTACGTCATAGGTCTGCTTTTGAGACTAGTTATGTCAGAGAGGGCACGTAAATTAAAAAATTAATTACTGAGACTAGTTATGTCATAGGTCTACTTTTGAGAGTAGTTATGTCAGATAGGCATCAAATTACTGAGACTGCTTTTGTGATTCTTTGCCTCTTAGGTATGTCATAGGTCCCACATGACTCAGACTACAAGCAATGTTTCAAAAAAAAAAAAAAAAAATCGTGTGAGGCGGCCGCCTCAAGGCCGCCTTGAGTCGACCACCTCTTTCTGATTATTGGTCGGTTCTACCTCATCTCCATGAGGCGGGTGAAGGCGGGGAGCGGCAAAGCGAGCCGACTTGGGGCGGCTGAAATAGATTGGTTTTTATTATTTTTTCTTTTTTTTAAAAACAATTTTTAAACTCAAAACCTATTTCGGTTGTTTCTGTTGCCCTCTACCCCTTCTCTCAAACACTCACTTCTTCAAAGTTTGCGACCTGTGCGGTGCGAGATGAGAGAGGCTGTGTTATTATAATATATTTTTTAAAAACAGAGTCTGTGGTTGTCTTTTATACAAATAGACTATTTATAAAAAATAAAAAAATAAAAATCCTAAAATCCTTTTATTCTACTAATCAGCTGCATCTATTTTTTTTAAGAGACTATTTGTACCAAAAAAAAAAAAAAACTCTAAAATAATATTTATTTTGATCGGCTGTGTCCTTTTTTTTTTTTTATAATTTAACATACTATTTATCCAAAAAAAAAACTAAAATGCTATTCATTCTGATAGGCTATCTGTGTCTTTTTTCATTAAAAAAACTAGCTATTTATACAAAAAAAAAAAAAACCTAAAATCCAATTTATTCTTATCAGGATCTTTATGTTAGTAATGTTGATTGTGGACTATTTATTAATTATTATGAGTGATTTTCTATTTTAGTATTTTTTTTATTTTGTTTTGCATTATTTTACCATTTTCGAATTGCGGCCGCCTCGCGAGGACATGACCACCTCGCGCATTTTAAAACATTGACTACAAATCTAACAAGTCATCTGAAAAAATCAGTTATCTGTCAAATATTATTGGTAGTTGGTACCACTACCCCCATGGCTCTCCTTTATTTTCTTTGAGAATTTGTTGCTTTTTTTATTTATGAGATTCGTATATTTATTGTCCATTGACATCATCGAAAGGGAACCAGTACATTTGGTAAGAATGGAACTAATTTAAAAAAAAAAAGCTATGGCCATATAAAAGCTATGAGACATCTTTTAAAAAAAAAAAAAAACTGCGCCTTGCTTCGATCAGGCAAGGTGCCTATGCTCCAAGACAACCTTTGCGCCTCTGTGCGCCTTGCACTTTAAACAACTATGCTTGCATAAATAAGATGATCATAAAAGATAAAAGTTGAAGAAAAATGTACAATGGTTCATTTATCAGCGTATTATTTTCGGAAGTGTGGTTTTAGTTTCATGTATGAAGAAATAAATGGTTGACACTTGTTCTTGCATTAGCTCTTGTTCTTTATTACTGTTATTGGGTAATCCACAATTTCTTCTTTTATTTTACTTCATATTGCGTTGTTTTTAAATTTACGCATCACAGATTTTACCATTTCTCTTGGAGCAAAGTCCATTTTATTTTGGCATTCGATTGGCTGCCCTTGCTTCTCAAAAAGATTACATAAGTTTGGAGTCATGGTTGAATGATAACCTGAGCAGTTACAGAGATATTTTCTTTGAGGTTGGTTGGTTTTTCTGTTGTTATCAGTTTACTATGAGAATGGAAGCCTTTGTAGGTTTTACCAAATCAAACATAAATTAACATTCATAATGTTCTTACTTCTTGTCTCCAGGAGTGCCTCAAGTTTTTGAAGGAGATTAGTTTTGAAGCAGCTGATCAAGCATCTACCAACATGTATCAACATTATGTTCCTGTTATGAATGCATACACTGAGACAAGTTCAACTATTTTAAAGGTTCTACTTGACACAATCTGTTTCTTGGCTGTTGTGTGCTGTATCATTCTTGATTCCATAACTTTGATTACATATGATGTTTTACAGGTCCTTCAAGCTAATATCAAACAGATCACCTCTGACCACCTAGCTGAGGAATTGAAAAGAGTGCAGGGTGTTTTTCCGCATGTCGGTCCTCAACTGCAGCATGTTGGTCCTCAACTGCAGCATGTTGACACTTCAGATCCACCAGCATCAGATGGATATGCTGATGATATAGAGGCTCAAGCAAATTCTTATTTTCATCAAACTTTTTCTGGCGAAGTGCCTATTGATGCGATGATCCAAATGCTTTCACGTTTCAAGGAGTCTTCTGAGAAAAGGTTGATATTAACGTAATTTTTGAGAAATGTTTTAATCTACCTTTTTCTGTGTGTAGAAGCTTTTAACTTTGATACTTACCGTATAATTCTTTTATTATTATTATTATTATTAAGTTATTATTATTTTTATTATTATTATTGTACCTTTATATTGAATGGATGTGTGTTGTGGCATCATAGTTGACACCATATGGTGTTAATATTGTGGTATGTCAATCTTTAATTATTCTGCTAGAATGAATAATTTAGTCATGGATCTTGTATATGCAATCTAATAGACCAAACTTTTAACTTCTTGAAATCAGTTAGCAATAGAGTAGTTCATCCTGTTTATGTACACTACATATGGCTTTTGCCTAGTCAGCCATGGCTTGACTTTTAACTTTACATTTATTGTTTTAATGCGATCATATGTGAATTGACAGGGAACAGTCAATTGCTGACTGCATGATACAAAATTTGTTTGATGAGCAGAAGTTCTTCCCTAAATATCCAGAAAAGCAGCTCAAGATTGCAGCCATGCTTTTTGGTATGTTTTATTTTGTTGTTTATCCATGTTCCTAGACTCTTGATGGTTTGGGATGAAATTTTGATTAATGTGCATGTAAAAAATAGTAACAAAGTATAATAAGTTAGTTTAAATTTATTGATTGGTGACTTAGCTTTGGAGTTGATATCATACTCAGTCATTTGCCATTCTACAGGTTCTCTTATAAAGCATCGGCTTGTAACTCATCTCACACTTGGTATGGCTCTGCGTAATGTGTTGGACGCTTTGCGTAAACCCACAGACTCAAAAGTTAGTACCTTTGGTATTTTATCTGTCATATCTAACAGACTTCCCTTTTTTTTTTATATATATTTTTTTATACATTGTGTATGGTTTTGATTTGTTTGGTTTGTAGATATTCGCTTTTGGGACCAAAGCTTTAGAGCAGTTTCTGGATCGCTTAATTGAGTTGCCGCAATACTGTAATCATATTTTACAAATATCTCACTTGCGTGGTACTCATCCAGAGCTTGTTGCATTTATCGAACACGCCCTTGCTAGGATTTCATCAGGCCACTTGGAATCAAATAGAGTCAATGGTGCCTCCTCTGATCCCCTCGATGGTTCTACTCCAGCTACATCAGAAAATGTGGAGGTAAAAAATGAATTTAATTGTTTTACTCATTTCGTGCATTTAAACCCGCTTAACCTTTAAAATATGATAACTTATAACCGCCTTGTATAACCTTTCCTGCACCAAATAACAACCAAAATAAAAAAAAACTTTCATGAGTAAGGTTTGCGAAACATTAATATGGTTTCAAAATTTTAATGTGAGTATTACTGATTCCATAGAGCTTTTCTGGCCTCCTGTATTATCAGTTAATAGAATTTTTGGATCTATATTAGATTGTCCTAAATCACCGTAGTTAAAGAGCTCCTCAAACTTGCCTTGTGTAACATCCAGTCCTCTCTTCACATTATTTTTTCATTATATCTTTGAATAACTTGATTTAGTATCATGGAATGACATGTAAGTGCCAAATAGCAAATTTAGTCTTTCACCATTTGGACACGCTCTTATAGTTCTCCTGTCGTTTACCCAAAGCTTACTATGTTATTAGTGTGCCTTTTTTCCTTTATTGGCGTCTTTATCAGTGTTGGTTAATTTGGAACTTGGGGAGGCATCTTTTTTTCTATTAATATTTCCTGAGAATGTATGTATTTCTGGTGGACTACTAGTCCACTTAATTTTGTAATTATTGTTTCCACATTTAATAAAGGTCTTTTTAACTCACCCATGAGGGGTTAGCAGAATGGTCCCGTGATTTGCTCCCACAGGGTCTGGGGCTCAAAGCCTCTCATGGTTACCTCCGTGGCCAAAAGGCCATAGTTTCCTTCTTCCCAAAGATTGTAGGGTTTGTTGGGGGCTCGAGTTTCAAACTCCGGCTCGCTAAGCGGGTTTCGAGGATTTCTAGATTATCAAAATAAATAAATGTCTTTTAGCTCTTGTCTATATATATGTGTGTGTGTGAGTGTGTGTGTGGCTGCACGCACGTGCGTGTTTAAGTTAACATACTGGGTTTGCTTCCTTTGGGAAAGAAGAGGGAACCGAGTGGAGGTGTGGGGACTCGGGCAAGTATGTAAAGAATTGTTTTTGTTATACATTTGCTTGTATTTGTTAGATTGTACAACTGTAAAGACCTGAAGTTTAACTTTTGGTAAGTTTTGATGTTTTAGTAAATTTTGTCCACAGGAATTAAAAAAAAGAAAGTTATGCGCAAATTTCTATAATTATATCGGTTGTCAAATTAACAAGTGACATCTAAGTCTTAGAATTGTTTTGGACAAGTAGGATATCTATTTACATATCTGAAATGTTATTTATATATTTCTTGATAAAGGATTATTATGTCCAGTACTGTTACTGTGTTCTCAAGTTCAACTCTTAGTACATTACAAGGTTACTTATCAATAAACATATATATGATCGCGAAAAAAAAGGTTTTATTTTGTTTTTCTTTTTAAAGTCATATGACACTAGTCAAGGGAGAGAATAATTTTTCAGTGATGAGGGCTTGATATGGTTCAAGTTTTCAGCCAAGGTAACTTTGAGGAACTATTAATCCTAAAAACTTAAACCTGTAAGAAAGTGGACAAAGGTAGTATTAAGCTTTAGGACAACGTGTAGGTACTAGACATTCATGTGAATCAACCATAAATATTATACACAAACACAATTGAACTAAAGATGCCGATTTTTCAGGATTTTTACACAAGGCTTCTCGGTAAATAGGCTTTGATACAATGTTGAGGAACCACTAATTCTAAAAGCTTAAAGTTATGTGAAGGGACCTAACAATATTGTTTAAAGTCTGATGACAACAATGTGAAATTTTATAATATCTGAATACTGGTTTCGCAGCATTGTAATGCCATTCATATTGATAAATGACTCTGTTGTTCTGTCAATGTCTTGAATGCTGGTTAATATTCTAAAAGAGGCTTGAAACTTTAACTGGCCTTTTCACTATTTATCTGGTTCTTCTAGGTTGTTTTCCGGCACAACAATTGCTTGAGATGTGACTCTTATTGTTTTTATGGAGACTTGTTCTCATTACAAGATTTCAGCATTTTTTTCTATCTCTAGTTAGTTAGTTGCTGTAGTTTGTCAACTTAAACACTTAATGATTTTTTTGCCCTTACTAAATGGTGTAGGTACCTGATTCTTCTTGGCAGTTATTGGGGTCTAGGAACACACAGGCTGCACAGCAAATCTCTTCTGCACTCCAGCAACATGGACATCAAGTATTTCTTGGTGACAGGCTCAGAGCAACTACAACTTCAAAACCACTTTTGCCTCCATCTGGCCACTCTTCAAACATTTCTACAAGTGATGTGGCTAGTAGCCAAAATGTATTACCTCTTTCTGTATCAATCTACTTGTTAGCTTATAATCTCTATATCCTACTTCTTGAAAAATTATTTTTGCTTTTGCAGTCAACTGTCTCTCAGTCTTCACAAAATGCAACAAGTGTCTCACCAGCTGCATCTTCCTCCGGTTTTCTACATTCTTCTAGGGGAATTACTTCAACCAGTAAGTATAGAAGCCTTTGTGACTGATATGGTGGTATCCCTGGATGATAAATTTTCCCAGGTGTCATGCATTAATTTTTTAGGCCTCTCGCATCTGATTTATTAAATATACCCATTTTTGTAGGTATGTTTAGACAACATTCGTATAATACAGGGTTTGGTTCTGCTCTGAATATTGAAACACTCATTACAGCAGCTGAGAGAAGGGATGCTCCCATAGAGGTATGCTACTATTGCACGATTATCCTTCATTAAGTAATTGATGAATAACATTTATTGAACACGATATTCTTTTACCGAAACAAACTTAATTGGAGAACAAAATTCAGAATGGCCCTTAAGACATCTCTCTGAGAGAGAAATGATGAAGTTTGTGTACTATCTGACTATGAGCCTCCAAAATGTTTGTATCCCTTTTTTTATACAGTTTCAGGTCTGTCTATTTGTTTAGTTATAATGTATGAAGGACATTGCATGTTCCTGACCCTGCAAGAAGATTCTTGACCCTTCTGTTTCCATGATGGAGACTGATGAATTTCATATTTGAATTGTATATTTGGTGTTATTTGAACTTTGGATTTAGTTCAGAATTTTTCCAAATTAAGATTACCTGTTATATAGTAAATATTAAGTGTTGCATTGGATTTCACATCTGATGGAAGTAACCTGCTTTTACCTTTTCATTCTTCATTCAATTTCTGTTTATCAATTTGTATTGTCTTGTTTATTTATTCTCTCTCTCTCTGTTTCTCTCCTCTAATGAGGAGAAATTTATTTTTATGCTGTATCTTCCTTCCAGTACTGGCAAATCATTACTTTCCGAAAGAACTATAATGTTATTATTTTCTTGACAGGCTCCTGCATCAGATGTTCAGGATAAGATGCTATTTATTATCAATAATATTTCAACCTTAAATATTGATACTAAAGCGAAGGAATTTACTGAGATTTTAAGTGAGCAGTATTATCCATGGTTCGCTCAGTACATGGTCATGAAAAGGTCTGATTATAATCCCTTTTAAGCAGTTTCCGATTTATTTCTTGATATTTTATGCATGATTGCATTCATTATAATGCACGTATTTAATCTTTTTTGCTCCTGTTCTTTATCACTTAACTAATTTCGAATTACCCTCTATCTCAATACAAAATACATTCCAGAGCAAGCATTGAACCCAATTTCCATGACTTGTACTTGAAGTTTCTGGACAAAGTTAATTCAAAAGCATTGAATAGGGAGATTGTTAAAGCCGCATATGAAAATTGCAAGGTTTGGTCTATTTGCTAAAATTTTTTAGTCTGGAATTTTACGTAATTTGACAGTTAGTGATAATTAACCATTTATTTCAGGTTCTTTTAAGGTCAGAGCTTATAAAATCAAGTTCAGAAGAGCGCTCCTTGCTAAAAAATTTGGGTAGCTGGCTTGGGAAGTTTACAATTGGCAGAAATCAAGTACTTCGGGCTCGAGAGATAGATCCCAAATCTTTGATCATAGAGGTAACCATTCTAATGATTTTGTTTTGGTGACTCAATTCTGTTATCTGTATTCGATTGTATTCTTGAAAGCCCAGTCATGCCATTTGTGTGGTAAATATATCTACACGAGATTCTTTTCTTCTTTCTTTTTCCTTTAATAGAACTGAAATGTAAACCAAACCCCCCCCAAACGTTAATGTGAGTAGGATTCGATCCTAAGGCTACTTACATAACCATAAGAGATCTCACTACAAAGCAAGCTAGCAGCCTAGCACACAATCCACGTGTGATTCTATTATTTAAATCGGAATAATATAGTTATACTTTTTTATTGGGCAGGCATATGAGAAGGGGCTGATGATTGCTGTCATTCCTTTTACATCAAAGGTATGATTTTCTCACTGATGCAAGTTGCTGCCTTTTTGGTTGAATTTTGACATTTTGGCTTGGACTTACTGCAGATTTTGGAACCATGCCACAGCAGTATTGCCTATCGACCTCCTAATCCTTGGACCATGGCGATTCTTAGTTTGCTTGCAGAGATTTATGCATTGCCAAATTTAAAAATGAATCTCAAGTTCGACATTGAGGTTGACAAAAGCTGTTAATATCAAATTATTTTTCCGAAAATATATGAGATTACTATCTCTTTCTTACTGTACTTTAACTCTTCCATACCTTTAGGTCCTTTTTAAGAACCTTGGCGTTGATATGAAGATCGTTAAACCAACATCTCTTCTTAAAGATCGTGTTAGGGAAGTAGAAGGGAACCCTGATTTTTCCAATAAAGATGTTGCAGCATCTCAAACACAAACAGTTACTGAAATTAACTCCGGAATCGTACCTGCATTGAATCGGGTTGACCTACAGCCTGAAATTGTCAATTCATCTCATCCTGGTGGACATTTTAAAGTATTGTCTCAGGTTTGTTGTGTATGGTGTTTGCTTGGTTGATTATGCCATTTACTTCCAATTCTATCGTTTTGAATTTGATTATTTGTCTTAGTATGCTGGTGGCCTGAATCTTGCTTCTGGTCCATTAATGGAGGATGAAAAGATGGCAGCTCTAGGTCTATCCGATCGCATTCCTGCTGGTCAGGTAGCTCCATCACAGTTACCATATTCTCTTGGTCAGGTATGGTTGCTTTCACAGAGTCTTATGTGTTCTGAGAATTTAACGATTCCTATGATCTGCTAAAAGACAACTATATGTGATATATGCAGCTCCCTTCACCAATTCCAAATATTGGAAGTCATATTATTTTAAACCAAAAGCTCAGTGCTTTGGGCTTGCATTACGTTCAGAGGTTTGAATTTGTCACTTCTTTTATAACTCTAGTCTAACTAAAGTGGTCAGTTGTCTATGCATTGTAGCTTGACGCCTTATTTTCATTTCAGCGTCATTCCTAATGCAATAGAGAGAGCTGTAAAAGAGGTAATGTCTCCTGTTGTTCAACGTAGTGTTGCTATTGCTATTCAGACAACAAAGGAACTTGTACTAAAGGTTAGAATTGCAAGTTGTGTATACAGATTTATAATTTTGGCCACTAGTTTTTTCCTTTTTGGTATATTGCTTTCCCATCACCTAATTAGAATACAAAACTTCAGGATTATGCTATGGAACCCGATGAGACCCGTATATATAATGCTGCCCATTTGATGGTTGCTAGCCTGGCAGGAAGTTTGGCTCATGTGACATGCAAGGTCAATCTTTTGTCTTTCTTTTTTGGACCTTTGTTTCCTGTTTAGCTCTCTTACACGGGCTTGATTGTTCTAGGTATTTTATTCAAAACCAGATAAGTTATTGTGTTGTTCTTCTGATGGTTTAGTATTGCTTCTTTTCTTTTGCTAGGAACCTCTCCGTGCCTCAATATCAAGTCAACTTAGGATTTCATTTCAGGGTCTAACCATTCCCAGCGAAGCCCTAGAGCAAGTTGTACCCCTTATTATGAATGATAACCTTGATCTGGGTTGTGCAGTTATTGAACATGCTGCAACTGAGAAGGTATTCTTTCATGGGTATCTTATTATTTCTAAATTGTCACTTATGTTTCAGTTTGGGATGCACTGTTTACTTTAAGAAGTTTAAGTATTTTTTTCTATTGAATTCTTGAAATTCCTTCCCTTTTGATGTTTGTTTTCTTTACAAATTTTGCAAAGCAATTTTTCAGAACCAATGTGTAGAGCTTTCTTTTTTTTTTTTTTTAAAAGAAAAAAGGCATCTCATGATGTGCCCTCTTAAAATTATGAATATCAATTTGGGGCAAAGCATGTTTCTATGGTACTAGGTTATTATTGCAAAATTAAGATACAATCATGTATCAACACCTTTTTAATTATGTAAAATGAAGAACCAATAATATTGTTGAATTCTATATTCTAGAATGTAACTTAGTCAATAGTTGTTGTCTTCTAGAATGTAGCTTAGTCAATAGTTGTTAGCTTGTTAGCTAGTTTGTCAATGGTTGTTAGATAGTTTGTCAATGGTTGTTAGATCCAATCTTTGTATATATATTCTTTGTTTTGTATTCATAAAAATATATAGAAGTGAATTCACTCTTTTCTCTCAAATTCTTCATTCTCTCAAATTTCTTCATGGTATCAGAGTCTCTCGATTTGAGATTTTTTTTTTCGACAGCCACCATTGTCCTCGTTGCTTATTCCAGCGATTTCCGCTACTCATTCCGGCAGCCAGAATCCGAAGCTTTGTATGCTTCGTCATCACTTCCGCGAAGTATTATTTTGGTGATAACAGATTTGTTCTCCTCTCTTGGTGGTTTCCGAGACAAATCAGCTATCAAACCAGTGTTTTTCGGCCTAAATCCGAGCCGATCTGTTTTCTTCTTCGCAGATCGGAGGATTCCGAAACAGTACTATTCACGCGTACTGTTCACGGGCTGCTGCGAGTCGGTTAACACCACCGGCACCAGAAAGTGAGAACGGTGCCGATTAGCAAAATCTTTCAAAGGCTCGTCGCCAACGGAGGCCGTTTGAGTAGTCAAAAGGCTAATCGAAATTTGCAAAAGCATGTCTCACGAATCCTCTTCCGAACTTGTCTCTGATTTAGATCTGATCAACTCAAACAACAATGGGGATACAGAGAAAAAAGGTTACACGGCCAGTGCAAAAAACGGTGTTGGAATAGATTCAGTTGCACACATTCAGGAGCAATTGGATCAGCTACAGAAACCGTTTTCTGGTTTAAATACCTCAGTGTTTGGTGTTGGGTCTATTGCTACTAAAGGTACCTTCTCCATTGTTTTGAATGTGCAAAAGGAGATCTCAAAAACATGGATTGTGGATTCCGGAGCCACTGACCACATGACAGGTGATACTAGGGTGTTTAGTACCTTTGAGCCAAGTCAAGGTAACTATAATGTCAAAATTGCAGATGGTTCTCTGTCCAAGGTCACAGGGTGTGGTACTGTTATTATTTCAAAAACTCTAACCCTGCAATCTGTGTTATATGTTCCCACTTTAGATTGTAATCTTATATCTATCTCCAAACTCACTTATGATAAAAAGTGCGTGTTTAAATTTTTTCCCACTTATTGTGTGTTTCAGGACATGATTTCGGGAAAGATGATTGGCACTGCTGAGATACAATCTGGTCTCTATGTCATCAAGGCCGAAGCTTCAAAGGGTATACAAGGTCATTCTACTAAATCCAATAATTTTTCTCTTGAGTCAATGTCTGAGTCTAAGTCCAATAAAGAGAGTTCTATTATGCGTTGGCACTATAGGTTAGGACATCCTAGTTTCCTGTATCTAGAGAAACTGTTTCCTGACTTATTTCTTAATCACAGTCCAAAAGATTTTCATTGTGATTTCTGCGAGTTATCCAAACATACTCGTTCTGTGTTCCATCCTACTAGTTACAAAGCCTCCAAACCATTTGCTTTGATTCATAGTGATGTTTGGGGCCCTTCCAGAGTTCCTAATATTACTGATGCAAAATGGTTTGTTTCATTTATTGATGATTATACCAGAGTCACATGGGTCTTTCTCATGAAAGAAAAGTCTGAGGTCACCAATATTTTTAAAAATTTTCATTCTTTGATCAAAAATCAGTTTCAAACAAATATTCAAGTATTCAGATCAGATAATGGGAGAGAATTTGTAAACCAAGGGTTGAGAGAGTATCTTTGTAGTGAGGGGATTGTCCACCAAACCTCATGTGTTGACACACCTCAACAAAATGGGATTTCTGAGAGGAAAAACCGTCACCTATTAGAGGTTACTAGATCTTTGCTGTTTTGTATGAGGGTGCCAAGTCGTTTTTGGGGTGCAGCTGTCCTCACTGCTGTACATCTGATTAATAGGCAACCTTCTCGAGTATTACACTTCAAAAGTCCATGTCAAACCCTATTTGAAACTTATCCTCATACCAAACTTATATCCACTATTCCTCTCCGCGTCTTCGGTTGCACAGTATTTGTGCATGTTCAACCACATTACAGGGGTAAACTTGATCCTAGAGCTGTTAGGTGTTTGTTTTTGGGTTATTCTCTTACTCAAAAAGGATATCGATGCTACAACCCAGACACCCGAAAGATTCATATTTCTCTAGATGTTACTTTTGTTGAAGATCAACCTTTTTTTCCACAAACTCAAATTCAGGGGGGGAGTGAGAATGAATTTCAGTTTTTTGATCATAGCCATAATCACGTTTTTCATGAAATTCCTCATTATGAGTCTTCTAGTCCCAAGAGTGAGTCCCATCATCCTAATGTGCCTGAAATTCCTCATTGTGAGTTAAATGTGTCTCCTTCTAACCCTCCAGACATGACAAATAAATTCAAAGCAGAATCTATTGTATACTCGAGGAAGCCGATTACAACTAAAGATGGACCAGACAAGATTGTACCTCAGCAAGACCAGGACTCTCAACCGGAATTGGTCCACATATCTGATCCAAACACTGAACCCCTGAGTGATCCTAGCACCAGCCCAGATACTAACCAGACAAGTGAGGAAGTTCCTTCAGATACTGAAATACCTATCGCCCTGAGGAGACCGGTAAGAATGTGTAGAGAGAAGCCCCTTTACCCTTTGAGTAAGTACATATCCTATGAGGGTCTTTCATCTAGTTACAAAACTTTTGCTCACAATATTTCTCTAGTGTCTGTTCCAGCAAACATCCAAGAGGCCATGTCAATTCCAGAGTGGAAAAATGCAGTTATGGAGGAGTTAGGAGCCCTTCAGAGAAATAAAACCTGGGACGTCACAGAATTACCAAAGGGTAAGCAGGCTGTGGGGTGCAAATGGGTCTTCACAGTGAAGCATAAAGCGGATGGCAGTGTAGAACGTTACAAGGCCAGACTGGTGGCTAAGGGATTTACACAGACTTATGGGATCGACTACGAGGAGACTTTTGCTCCTGTTGCTAAACTGAATACAATCAGAGTTCTTCTGTCCCTAGCAGTTAATCTCAACTGGAAGCTTCACCAAATGGATGTAAATAATGCTTTCCTGAATGGAGAGTTAGCTGAGGAAGTTTATATGAAATGTCCTCCAGGTTTGGAAAATGATTATGGAGACAAAGTCTGTAAGTTGAAAAAGTCTCTGTATGGGTTAAAACAGTCTCCCAGAGCATGGTTTGAAAGGTTCACGAAAGCCGTGAAAAGGTTTGGTTATACTCAATGTCAAGCTGACCATACCTTGTTTGTTCATTATGCCACAGGTGTTATTACTATACTCATTGTGTATGTGGATGATATGATTATGACTGGTAACAGTGAGGAGGAAATTCAGAAGTTAAAATCCTTTCTAGCCAAGGAATTTGAAATCAAGGATCTAAGAAGTATGAAATACTTCTTAGGAATGGAAGTTGCAAGATCAAAAGCAGGGATTTGCATAAATCAGAGGAAATACATCCTGGATCTTCTCAAAGAAACTGGGATGACAGAATGTAAGCCGGCTGATACACCTATGGACTATACGACGAAGTTGGGTCTCATAGAAGAAAGTCCACCTGTAGACAAAGGAAGGTATCAACGGTTGGTGGGGAAACTGATCTATTTATCCCATACCAGACCAGATATTGCATTCCCGGTGAGCACCGTTAGTCAATTCATGAACAGTCCGAATGAAGAACATATGAGAGCAGTTTTGAGAATTCTAAGGTATTTGAAGATGACACCAGGACAAGGTATATGTTTCAGGAAAAGTGACGATAGAGGTGTTAGAATCTTCACAGATGCAGATTGGGCTGGTTCAGTGGTAGACAGAAGGTCTACATCTGGGTACTGTTCCTATGTTTGGGGTAATTTGGTCACTTGGCGGAGCAAGAAACAGTCTGTGGTCTCTCGTAGCAGTGCTGAAGCGGAATTTCGAGCAATGGCTCATGGAATTTGTGAGGGAATTTGGTTGCAAAGACTACTAAATGAACTCAAAGTTCCTATGGTTAAGCCAATGGAACTGTTGTGCGATAATCAAGCCACTATTAGCATCGCAAAAAATCCAGTTCACCACGACAAAACAAAACATGTGGAGATAGACCGGCATTTTATCAAAGAAAAATTAGAAGCAGGGTCTGTCAAGATAAGTTACACTCCTACCAATTCTCAGACAGCTGATGTGTTTACTAAGGCTCTACCTAGAGCATCTTTTGAAGGATTGTGTTCCAAGCTGGGTATGATCAACATGTACTGCCCAGCTTGAAGGGGGGTGTTGAATTCTATATTCTAGAATGTAACTTAGTCAATAGTTGTTGTCTTCTAGAATGTAACTTAGTCAATAGTTGTTAGCTTGTTAGCTAGTTTGTCAATGGTTGTTAGATAGTTTGTCAATGGTTGTTAGATCCAATCTTTGTATATATATTCATTGTTTTGTATTCATAAAAATATATAGAAGTGAATTCACTCTTTTCTCTCAAATTCTTCATTCTCTCAAATTTCTTCAAATATTAGTAGGAAATTTTCTGTTGAGGACTTAGTTCAAAATCCAACAACAAACCTAACTTCTCTATCAATTAACAACCCAATTCAATCCTAACTTCAATTTAGCCCCAAATTACAAACACCCATAAACCCTAATTTCCCCAATTAACACAATAACACACTCAAACTTCAATTAATCCCGAAATCAACACAAATTCACAATCCTAACTTAACTAATAACCAAATAAACAACACCCAACACAAATTAAAATAATGTAGATAGATTTTGAGCTTAGTTATCTTTTTAGGGAATCCCTTGCGCTCTAGTTCTTAGGTTATTAGCCCAAGCCCTAGCCCAAGTTGATCTTACAAGCGAAATTGCAAGAAGAACCGAATTGATCTTGGAAAATGATCCAAGAGAATGAGAGAAATGCTCTCAATTTGTATTTTGATTGATGATAATAGTGAATAATTACAACTCTAGTTTATGTGTTCTATTTATACAAGTTCTGAAAATTAGGTCGAAAAGACCAAAATGCCTCTAACTAGAAAATATGAAAATGTGCAGGAAAATTAGAAACTTGGCCATCAGTGTGCCTCGCGACCTGGGTTGGTTGCGAGGCTCACTGCCTCATTTTTCTCTCCCTCGCGCTAATTCACCATTTCTCTCCAGTGAGTACCGCGACTTAGGTCGCGTCCTGGGTTGGTCGCGAGCTTGGTCGCGGCGGGCTCACCCCTTGTGTTCCAGTGAGCACCGCGACCAAGGTCGCGAGGCAACAGGTCGCGACCTTAGTCGCGGCGCTTACTGCCTAGTTTTCTCCCTTCTTTCATTTCTTCTTCTTCTATTCTCATCACTTCTCCTCTCCTCCTCCTAATTCTAGTACTTCTTCTAGGTGAGTTCTCATCATTTTCTTTGGCAGTCTTTTTCATTTGCCACCAAACAAACCAAAAACGTAAATAGATCTTTAAAGAAAAAGGATAGAAACTATTGTATGCATGGATAGTATTATTGGTCCTACCCAAAATAAACAACAAAGAATAAGGTGATCTAAAAAGTTTTAGAGTGGTTAAATATTATTGTTGAGCCATTTTCTAACAACTTAAGCTTTTGGATTTAATGGTTACTGATCTTGTATCAAAGTCTTGTTTTATCAAGAGTGTTTGAGTTCGAGTTCCCCCACGTGATTATTTTTAAATATTATTTGAATTTATTGTGTGTCTGTGTTTGAGCTTCAGCCACGTGGCAAGTTATTAGTCTTGCACTTGAGAGGGTGTGTTAAAGTGCTTAAATACTATTATTGGGTTATTTTTTAACAATTTAAGCTTTTAGGTCTAGTGGTTACTAAACTGTTAATTTTACCTAGTCGTTGTAACTAGTAATTTTTATATTTATGGTGAGTGATATATACAGTAGTGGATAGCTTTATAACCTAAAAGACTAATCTATGGGATTGTGGCATCCATTGATATATATACCCCTCTTACCTTTTATGTTTTAGGCTTGAGCCATGTGGCAAGCCAGTTAGTTTTGCACTTGAGGGGGTGTGTTAGAGTGCTTAAATACTATTATTGGGTCATTTCCTAACAATTTAAACTTTTAGGTCTAGTGGTTACTAAGTTCTTAAGTTTACATAGTTGTAGTAACTATTATTTTTTATATTTATGATAAGTGATATATACATTAGTAGATGGCCTTATAACCCATAAGACTAATCAATTGTGGCATCCATTGATATATATATATCCCTCTTTGACCTTTTATGTTTTCACTTAGGGTTTCTGTTGAAGACCTAACTATAGATCCAGCAACAAGTCCTAACTTGCGAAGCAAGTCACGCACACACACAATAGTTGTGAGTTAGATCACCTTATTTAGGGATCACTAACTCTCTAGAACGCAGGTTATTTAGCCTTTGCCCTAGCCCAAGCCAATCTCGAATGCGAATTCCAAGAAAAGCCGAATAAATCTAGATTCGGGGTATTAGCCCTCGTACTAGCCCAAGCTTTACACAAGCCGAAATAGAGAAGTCTCTCTCACTTTTATTGATATCTGAATAATTAATGAATGATTACAAACCTAGTCTAATGAGCTATTTATAGCAATAGAGTCCTAATACTAAAAGAAATAAAATAGCCTAATAGAGTCCTAATAGGAATTAAATAACTAAAATCCTAATACAATTCTAATAGAAATAAATAAGATAGAAACCTAAAACAGTTCTAATAATTAAAACCTAATCTAAAAAGAACTAGAAAACAAAAAGAATTAAAACTCAACTAAGGTACTTCTCTCTCTCTCAACCTCAATCTTTCCGATCTCCTAGTTCTAGTGAGGTTCTCATCATTCCCCCTTCCTTCAAGAATGCCCTTGCCCTCAAGGGCAACATCTGAAATCCTCTTCGCCCTGCCGTTATGACCTTCCCAAGTAGCTTCATCTTTCTCTTGCTTTGCCTTCTCATACAACCCCAATAATTTGTTATTTTCTTCATGCATGAATTTCCAAAATAGTACTTCTAGCATCTCATCTTGTAGTACCATGATTTGTTCAGTCTTCGTCTCCCACTCATCCCTAAGAACATGTTTTCTTTTTCTTTTACAAACCTTACCAAATTCACCTTGCATGGAACTTACCCTACTTGCGATCAAAACTGCACCAGCCATCAGCTTCGCTTGCAAATCAGCATTGGATGCAACATTAGCAGCCGCAACATTGGTAACCGCAATCGCTTGCTGAGTATCGACAGTTTCACTAGGCCTGAGTTCAATCTCCTTGTTTTCTGGAACCGTGACTTGTTCTTCGTCTTTCTCGTCCGTCTCATACTCTGGCTCAACTGGTGGCGGAC
Source organism: Xanthoceras sorbifolium (assembly GCA_003430845.1). Taxonomy (NCBI): domain Eukaryota; kingdom Viridiplantae; phylum Streptophyta; class Magnoliopsida; order Sapindales; family Sapindaceae; genus Xanthoceras; species Xanthoceras sorbifolium. Next base: position 19,266,637 of record CM010611.1, read on the forward strand.
TTATCCCATGAGTTTGCCTTGCCTCCTGAATGACTTCTTTTTTGACCGGTTCTGAAAGTCCTGCCCCATGCCTTGAGCCTTCTGACCTCCGTTCTTCCCCATAAGTTCGTCTGTCCCCTTGTATAACTTCTTCTTCAACCCCTGGATCAACTCCTCTTGCCGGATGGATTATCTCTAACCTGACTAGCATAAGTCCCACGGTTGTAGATAGCCTGGTCACTTCCATTCGCAAGTCCCTTATGTCGGCTTCTATGGTTTCAAAGCGGACTCTGTTGGGTTGGTTGGACGTTGATGGTTGATCATTCTTGCTGGTTGACATCTTGATAATTCTCTCAATGAAAGTATCAAATTGTTGAAGACCTAACTATAGATCCACCAACAAGTCCTAACTTGCGAAGCAAGTCACGCACACACACGATAGTTGTGAGTTAGATCACCTTATTTAGGGATCACTAACTCTCTAGAACGCAGGTTATTTAGCCGTTGCCCTAGCCCAAGCCAATATCGAATGCGAATTCCAAGAAAAGCCGAATAAATCTAGACTCGGGGTATTAGCCCTCGTACTAGCCCAAGCTTTACACAAGCAGAAATAGAGAAGTCTCTCTCACTTTTATTGATATCTGAATAATTAATGAATGATTACAAACCTAGTCTAATGAGCTATTTATAGCAATAGAGTCCTAATACTAAAAGAAATAAAATAGCCTAATAGAGTCCTAATAGGAATTAAATAACTAAAATCCTAATACAATTCTAATAGAAAATAAATAAGATAGAAACCTAAAACAGTTCTAATAATTAAAACCTAATCTAAAAAGAACTAGAAAACAAAAAGAATTAAAACTCAACTAAGGTACTTCTCTCTCTCTCAACCTCAAATCTTTCCGATCTCCTAGTCCTAGTGAGGTTCTCATCAGTTTCATTCCCATCTTCTCTAACTTCACATGTGGTTACAAAAGTATTTGAAAAGAAGTGGAAACTACAAGGAATCCCCTTTATAGACTTAAATATATTTGAAAATTAGATTTTTACTTGTGCAAATATTTCAGTGCCATCAAAAGCACCTCTATATCTTTCTGTCTCAATGTCTATACCAGCATGACGAAGATATCCTCCATGCTTACATTTTATTCTTGGTCACAAGCCTCACATGCCTGGACCAACAATTTAAAACAGAAATCAGTTTCACCCAACTAACATTAATAAAATCAGAATGAGATCCTTAATTACCTTGCGAATATGCATAAATAAGAAGATAAACTTGATTACCTTATTGTTGTTTGCTGAGCTAGTTGAAATGGAAATTTGGTGATGAATTAGAATGGTGACTGAAGTGTAAAATTTATGGATTTGAGACGGTTAATTTCTTGAGTGGTGCTGAAAATTATTCCGACCTAATCTGCCAAAAAAATCACAATAAAAAATGTTCTTGCCGGAGAGAGTAGCGTCGGAGACATCTTTATCTGAGGAAGAGGCTTCGTCATCCGGCTCCTCATAAATGATGTTAGGATTGGCCGGTTCATCCTTGGAATCCAAAAAGAAAACAAAGACAGAACGGATTGTTTCAGTGACATATCTAATCAGACTGAATAGGATTTGAAGAACTGTCACGATCATTCACATAAATTTAAGCAGGCAGGAACTTCTTATAGGTTAATATTTTCAAGTACTCATTGTGTTTAAGATCCTGTGGTTTTTCTATGAAATTTTTTTGCATCGCTGAATTGATATAAGAATTCCAGAAACTCTCTCACAGATTGTGCTCTTGCTGAGGGAGCAAAAGCTAAGATCCTGTGAAAATGTGCAGTCCTAGCTTTCTTATGGGTTATAGCAGGGGAGAAACAGCAGGGATTTTGAAGGAAAGGAGAATAATTTAGGTTGTTTATGGGACAAAATCAGTATCTAGCCTCCTCGTGGGTTTCAGTTGCTAAACATTTCCAGGAGACTTCTTTTTGTTCATTCATACTAGGTGGGAGGGTGCCGTGAGATACTTTTTGGTTTTTTTTTGTTTTTGTTTTTGTTTTGATCACGTTTTTGGGTTGGAGTCTTAATTCTTTTAGTGTTATTGTTGTACAACTTCTGGTTTCTCCACAATAGGCTCTTTTCCATATCTAAACGGACTGCTGATTGATGTATATTTCCTGTTTCCTATCAGTGAAAAAAAATTGTACTCATTTTGTTTCAATTATTTCATTTTTCCAAATAAAAAAACAAAAAGTAAGTTGAGATTCTCTTGGAGCATTGAATTAATTTGAAGATCTGGCTTCAAGTTTTAGAAGTTTGAACTATAAAACCTTTTTCTCCATATGTCAAGTAAGTCAAATACGTAAGCTCTCTATCTCTTTTATTCCTTCTCTCCTCTACCTCCACGTATCTGCACGTCACTGGTTCTAAGTTCTACTTCTAGATTGATGGCCTAGTGATAAGATTTCAGAGGTTTTAAGTTGAAGGATCTATAATACACCATGGAAACCTTCATACTGCCCCTGCATTGCACAGTATACTCTTAACAGGTTATATAATGTTGTTACATAATAGGTTCTATCAGCAAGTGTGACTTCTTTAGGATGGGTCCTGCTTGTGAAATACAAAGAATAAAACTTAGATTTTTGAAATGTTTCTTTTTGAGAAAGGTTTTGGTCCATCTCTATCTCTACTATAACAGAATTTTTTGTTCAAGTTGCAAAGTTAGCTTTACCTTTGTGAGATAGTTATGGTGCATTTGTGCTATTTCAGGCACTACAAACCATTGATGGTGAAATTGCTCAGCCACTTTCCCTGAGAAAGAACCATAGAGAGGGTATTAGTCCTTCATTCTATGATGCCAGTGTTTATACACAAGGTTCTATGGGTGTTATATCGGAGGCCCTCCGTCCCCGACCAGGTCACGTCTCCCATTCCCAACAGCGAGTATACGAGGTTAACAATTTTTTACCTATGTATATGGCATACTGCAGTTTTACATATTTTAAACAGTGTTATCTTATCCTCTATAATCTTATCCTAGGATTTTGTTCGGTTTCCCTGGCAAAACCAACCTGGCCAGAGCTCAAATGGTGTACCTTCTGGTGGTTCTGCCGGTTCAGGATTGTCTCGTGCTTATGTTTCACCTGCAGGACAACATAACTCAGGCCTTTACTCAGCTGGGCTTGGAACTACTGGCTTAAATGCTACTCAGCCCTTAGATCTTATTTCTGAGGAGATGGACCCCAGTTCTGCGCACCTTCTTAGGTGCTTTTTTATTATATTGAAATTTCATTCATTACTGTTGTTATCATTATTTTTCCTTATTCCGTTGACTGAGAATTCTTAACTATATTCTTTTAACAGTGGTTCATCAACTCGTATTGGAGCAATTGATGGTGTTACACCACATGGTGCTAAGATCAATTCTGTTACTTCATTTTCCTCAGCTACTGCAGGCCCTGACGTGCATGCAGTCGAGAACTCCAATGCTGTAAAGGTCAGAAACTATAATACAATTATTATGTGATTATGTATTGTTTCACTTTATATTCATTTTGGCCTGGTACCTGTATTTTTTTGTCCTGATTGGTATACTTGATTTGGTAAAAGGACTTTGGAGCTATTTCACCATTACTGCCTGCAACTTCTGCCCCCGAGCACCTGGGAAGCGGAATTTCAGAACCCTCGTTGTCAATGGCAGATGTACTGGAAAAGTATCAAATTGTCGCCCAGAAGGTAGTCAATGTCTTGGCTATTCTCTTCCATCCCGCTTTCAGCTTGGGTGTTATTTGGTTTCTTTAATAATTACTTATAATTATTTTATTGAGAGCAAACAGTATGATTCAATTAAGAGTCGAGCAAACCCTGTGTGTGTTAGATTTTGTGTTTTCCTTTTTTCTACTTTAAATGTTAGTTATGCAACTATTTATCCTCTAGTTACACAAAATGGTTGGGGTGCTGCAGTGAACTTTATGTTGTTTGTTATCTCTTCTTCTTGTCTGGTTTATATTTATTAATCTTCATAACCTTCTGGTGGTATGCATCTCAGTTGGAAACTTTGGTGACCAAAGATTCGGGGGAGGCAGAGATTCAGGTAGTTTCTTGTTTGCCACTTGCATTGACTGAATGTAATTTTTTGTTTTTTTCAAATTTATAGTTAAGATATATTTGTCGATTGATTTAAGTTAATTGATAATATGGCTGAATTAATATTTTCATATATCTTAGGGTTATTTATACAAGATACACATAACCATTAAGGTAAGTCAACTATATAATAACTTCTAGCTAAATTAGGAAAAACAATAAAAGGAATATAATATAATATATACACGCTAACTCTCCCCCTCAAGTTGGTAAATAGATATCCCACATGCCTAACTTGGATAGTGATATATAGAATGGACCACTAGTAACAGTGTGGGCATCATATCAGCCAATTGATCCACACTCCTAATATAAAGAACCTCAATCACACCAGAATCCAAGTTATCCTTGATGTAGTTCCTATCAAGTTCAACATGATTGGTTCGATTGTGCTGCACTGGATTATTAGCAATCTCAATAGCCGCCGTATTATCATAAAAGAGCACCATAGGTTTTTAAGGACCATATCAGAGCTCACCTAAGAGGATTTGAGCCAAGTAATTTCTGTAGTCGCATGATGAAGGGCATGGTATTCAGCTTCCGCACTAGATAGCGAGACCACATTATGTTTCTTACTTCTCCAAGTCACCAAATTAGCGCCAATGAATGACATAATTTCTATCCAATCTGAATCTAGCAAAGTCAGAATCGGTATAGCCCACAATATCTAGGTTTCCATGCCGGGGGAACATAATATCTTTACCTGGAAAGGACTTTAAATAACTCAAGATATGATTCACTGCACCCATGTGTCAGTCACTTGTATTATTCATGAATTGACTCACAACACTAACTGCATATGATATGTCAGGTTTAGTATGAGTTAAATAGATCAACTTCTCCACTAGCCTCTAATATCTCTCCTTGTTTGTTGGTACTTGATCAGGATAGATAGTAATATCATGGTTCACCTCAATAGGAGTATCCATAGGTTCGCAAGCAAAGTTATCAGTTCAGCCAAGAGATCTAATGTATACTTCCGTTGAGAGAGGAAAATTCCTTGCTTGGACCGAGACACTTCAATGCCCAAGAAGTATTTTAGAACTCTCAAATCCTTCATTTCAAATTCTTTAGACAAAAAGCTCTGAAGCTTCTCTATCTCACCTAGGTTACTATCTGTAACCTATAAAATACGGATACTCCAAACCCCGCGTATCCCAGTCGTATTCGCAGTTTTCCAAAAATCGCTAGGCGCTACCTAGACGGCGGGGTAGCGCCTAGCGATTTGTCGGCTAGGTGCCCATTACTCAGCGTCTAGACGGTTCCTCAGTGGGTCAACAGTCAACGTGTTGACCGCACCGTGTACTCTTAAAATTTTAATGTTTTGGAGATTTTTATAAACTAGAGGGTGTAAAAAAGGAGAAAAATAAAATGTAAGGGTGGAAAATAAAAGTACTTTAAACTATAGGGGGCAAATGTTAATTACCCATTTTTTAATAGCCACTTGCTTAAAAAAAAAAAAATCTAGAGACGGCCTGTCCCTAACATCTTCTCTAAATTCTCATCTTATTTTCATAGCCTCCAACGCATTTTAATTTCTCCATCTAGTACTTTTATTTTCCACGTCCCCAACGCATTTCATTTAAAAAAAAAAAAACTGCATCTTCGTTCGCCGCTCCACCGTCTCCTTCTTCAATGCATCTCACTCTTTTTTCTTCTTTTTGACCCTATCTCCGGTCACAAAGCCGTTTCCGGCCAAGACTCACTCTTTTCCGGCCGTTTTCGGTCAAGATCCAGTGTTTCTCGATCGTTTCCAGCCATTTCCGGTCAAGACCCAGTCTTTCCTCGTCATTTTCGGCCAAGTCATGTGGCCGGCCGCGGGATATGGCCGATTTGGCCATATTTGACTCGGCGGCTTGCCGCCTAGCCCCTTAGGCGGCCGCTTTTTAGAACACTGCGTATTCGTATTGGATATATGAATACGCATACCCAAACCAGGATATGCGTATCCGTTGACTTCAGGAGCTGTTTGACTTTTGGGTACGCGAAGGATACGGCTAGGATACGTTTGGGGTTCTTTTGTAATTATTTTTAAAAAAGGGGTCAGTTCGGAATTTTAAAAAATTTTGAGATTGAAAATGAATTTTAAAGACTTTGTCTGAATACTTCAATCAATCTAGTTTTTTTCTTTCAAAATCTTTTTTCTAGCCGCTTTACCTGTTCCGAAAAGAAAAAAAAGAGAAGAAGAAGAGGAATTAAAAATATGTTTTATGAGTTTTTGTTTTTTGTTGAAATGATGTTTTATGAATTGACTAGTTTAATTATGAATGAAATTATTTATATTTTAAATATAAATATATATTATTTTAATTATTGTATCTTGTCGTATCCGTATCCATATCCTAGTTTTTGGAGATTTGACGTATCCCCGTATCATGTTGTGTTGTATCCCCGCATCAGTATCCCTATCCGTGCAACATAGGCTGTAACAATCATGTCATCAACATAAACAATAAGCAAGGTAATATCATCACCATCTCTTTTATAGAACAGAGTGTGATCTGCCAAAGCCTGCTTAAAACCTTGAGTAGCTCAACCTACCAAACCAAGCTCTCGGTGACTGTTTCAAACCATATAACGCCTTCTTCAGCTTGCATACCTTTGCTTCCTTTGGTGTAAATCCTGGAGGAGGATCCATATACACTTCCTCTCTCAAATCACCATGAAGAAAGGCATTCTTCACATCAAACTGTCGTAATGGCCAGTCTAGATTAACTGCAAGAGAAAGTATAACTCTAACAGTGTTCATCTTGGCTATAGGAGCAAAGGTTTCTTGATAGTCAATCCCATAAGTTTGAGTGTAACCCTTAGCAACCAGTGTACTCTTGTACCTGTCAACTGTCATATCTAATTTATACTTCACTGTAAACATCCACTTAAACCCCACTGTCTTCTTTTCCTGACGTAACTCAACCATCTCTCAAGTAGAGTTTTTCTAGAGGGCCTTCATTTCCTCTACCATAGCAGACTTCCACTTGGGATCTCCAAGAGCTTTCTGGAAATGACTAGGAACAGACACAGAAGACAACTGAAAAGCAAAAGCTAGGTGAGACTTAGACAGACGGTGATAAGAGACAAAATTAGAAATGGGGTAAACAACATTAGAAGATGATTTGGAGAAACCTAACCTATCAGGCTCTTTACGATCACGAATGGGGTATCTCCTACCTTGATCACCCACTTGTGGATTCAAGTTTGCAATTTCTGAAGTTGCAGGGTTAGGGTTCACATTAATATCTAAAACTGAAGCTATAGGGAAAGAAAAATGTTCCTCTGAGTCAATCTTGAAAGAGTCATCCAATGGCATGATAGTAACATCAAGAAGAGTATTGGAGTCGAGAGGAGGCACAACAGTAGCATCTTTGTTCTGTCTTGTATAACCTTTTTGGTACAATCGGGCAGGTCTTTAACCCCTTTCGATAAGAGGTTCAAACTTAACGTCCATAGGATCAGGAGTCGAGTCTTCTTCCTTACTTGAAATCTACAACATTTTCTCTTCCCACCATAACTGTTACTCTTTCTTACTACTAATCTCTCCCTGAAGAGGAACCAGAGATACATCCCTAGAAAAGTAAGACACTTGTTCACAAAACTGAACATTCATGGAAACGTAGTATTTTTTTTTGGGAGGGTGAAAACATTTATACCCTTTTTGGGAATTAGAGTAACCAAGAAAGGCACATTTAAGAGCACGAGGATTAGCTTATCCCTATGAAGAGAGTGCACGTGTACATAACACACACAACCAAAAACCTTAGGGCAAAGATTGAGAGCAGAAGGAATAGAGTGAAATCGTGACAACATCCTCAAAGCTGTTTGATAGTCAATGACACGGGCAGGCATTCGGTTGATGAGAAAGACAACGGTCATGACAATATCAGCCTAGAAATGGTTAGGAACATGCATAGTAAAACATAAGGCCTAAGCCACCACAAGGAGATGACGTTTAGGAACATGCATAGTAAAACATAACCCACGATTAGAACTAGGCTCTGATACCAAATTAATAATATGGTTGAATTAATATTTTCATATATCTTAGGGTTATTTATACAAGATACACACAACCATTAAGGTAAGTCAACTATACAATAACTCCTAACTAAATTAGGAAAAACAATAAAAGGAATATAATATAATATATACACGCTCACTAAGTTTTATGTGAGTTTTGCATTAAAGTTTTAAAGGTGTTAGAAAGCCATAATGATCTGGGTCGTATATTTTCAGGGGGTTATTGCTCAGATTCCTGAAATCATACTGAAATGTGCTAACCGAGATGAGGTGGCCCTTGCTGTTGCTCAAAAGGTTTGTTATTTTCTTTGGGAAGAGGATTATATTTTATGTTCTCTCCTAACTTTTCGGTGTACCATTGGTTAGGTGTTCAAGAGTCTATATGAAAATGCTTCAAACGCGTTACATGTTGGTGCACATCTTTCGATTTTGGTGGCTATTCGCGATGTTTGCAAGTTTGTCGTCAAGGAGCTTACAAGTTGGGTATGTGGAGAGAATTTTTGTTTAACTGGTTTGATTGAAATCTGATATTAATCATTCTTGTTATATTATATATTGTTGTTGTGGTTTAGGCTCCTTGCTACTACTATCCTTTTTTTAAAAAAGAAAAATTCAATGTTTTTGTCCGATTGTTTGGCTTGATTTAGATGTCTAACATAAATTATGAGTTGTTTCTCTTCCCACCACCCCCCCCCCCCCCCCCCCCCCCCCCCCCCACCTTCACCCCCTTCACCACCCCCCTCCCCCCCTCCTCTCTGTTGTCCATTTGTTTGTGAAGTTGTCACAGAGTTGGGATGTTGGTTTGTTGGAAGTTGGAACGGCCTCTTTGGTAGGCATGAGAATTGAGAGCACTTAAATATGAAATTATTTATTTTCTGGCTTTAAGGGAGTTCAATGAAATTTCAATGCCGCCAACTTAACAATTAAATCAATCAACATATTATTGTATTATTAACACTGAAAACATGTATAATCCTGTCAATTATTACCATTCCAGTGAGTTAGGAAAGCATGTGATGTTTATAAGCACTTAAAGTAGACCATCATCATTACTAGTGAGGATGGGTGAAGAGTATATGACTTGTCTGCACAGGTGTTATTTTTAATAAATCCTTATTAATATTCTCCATTTATGTTTATAAAATCTTGTGCTATGATATGGTTATAATCTGGTCTGTGTGTATTAAAGGAGGTTGACCATTAGAAAGGTCAGGCAAACAGTTAAACTTGTTTTGATCTTACTTGTACCTTTACATGAGTTTTTAAACTTTCCTTTCCATGACTTTCTTGATATGGTCTATCTTTGGTGCCTCTACTCATATGTGTTTTTTTTTTTTTTTTTTTTTTTTTTAATTTCAATTTCTAGGTGATTTATTCGGATGAGGAGAGGAAGTTTAACACAAATATAGCAGTTGGCCTTATACGCAAGGATTTACTAAACCTTGCTGAATACAATATGCACATGGCAAAGCTAATTGATGCTGGAAGAAATAGTATGTATAGGAATTTCTTACTCATATAGTCTTGGTTGGTCCTGGAGCGCCTAATTAAGCTCTCTAATCGTGAATAATTTTCAGAGCCTGCTACAGAATTTGCTGTAAATCTTCTTCAAAAGTTGGTTCAGGAATCCAGAGTTAGCATATCGGAACTTCCAAATCTCGTTGATGTCTTGGCAAAGGCAAAAATTAGTTCTTGTTTTCATTTGCTTGGAATATTATAATGTCGTGTAATATATATGTGAGTGATGATTGGTTACTGCAGCTTGCATCAAGACCTGGATCTCCTGAATCTTTGCAGCAGTTGGTTGAGATTGCAAAGAATCCTGCAGCAAATGCAGAAAATCTTTCTGGTGTTATTATTGGCAAGGAGGATAGGACCAAGCAACCTAGAGAAAAGAAGGTAGCTGAAGATAGTTGCATCCTTTTGTTTCCCTAACATCAATCCTGGTTAAGATTATTCCAAGGATAAAATTGTAACTGTTTATTGTTGAAACAGGGAATTGATCGTTCCATGACGAGCAGGGAGGACTATACGAGTGCCGAAGCTGTGGCAGTAGATCCTGCTGGTTTCCATGAGCAGGTTACTAAATACCAAGTCAATGCTAGAATTTAAATGTTATGATGCTCACATGACTAAAATCAAAAGTTCTAAAGGATCAGCAGCTTGTTTACTAATATTGGACACCAAATGCCTTTTGGAATATTGAACGTGAGATGACATTTTGGCATAAATGGAAATTTGATCCAAGTTTTGTTATTAGAAGAATTGAATAACTCCCATGGCTTGCCATGTACCAAAACCCTATCAGTGCAGTGGGGTTTATGGTACAGAGGGGTTTTTTAACTCAATTTCAAAAACACAGGATTGTTTGTGATATACAGCACGGAGGTTCTTATGTGTTTCACTCACTTCATTAATTCTAATTTGTTTAGTTTTATGAAAGATGTCAACTAATCTGTTGGTTTTTTATATCTTGAAGTCAAACTGATGTCTCACCAGAGTATATAATTGTGTGTAGTATTTGACATACTCGTTCAAATTATTTGTTTATTGTCTTATGTTGTATTGTTCTTTGCTATATCTGTTAAACAGGTAAATGGTTTGTATTTTCGGAAGTAATTTAATTCGTTAATTTCTTGACTTTATAGAATTTTATCATATTTCATGTAATGTGGACTTTGGAGCACAAGTCTCATTCATGTTGACATGCTTTTGCTGTATTAAATTGAAGTCTGCTCTTTGGTTATAGATCCTTTTTTTTTTCTCTCTTTTTGTTTTTAAATGAATACTCTCTTCTCTGGTATAAAGCTAGTATATTCAAATGTTTTGGCTATGATTTTGTGTTCACATTCTCTTACTACATATTTAGATGTTTTGAAATCTAATTTAGGTTTTTTTTTTTTTTTTTTACATTTCTCTTTTCTCTTTTGTTGTTAAATGAATACTGTCTTCTCTGGTACAAAGCTAGTATATTCAAATGTTTTGGCTGTGACAGGTTACATTCTTTTATCAGTCTTGTATATCTGGAGTATCATTGCACCACATATTTAGTTGTTTTGAAATCTAATTTAGTTTTTTATTTTTTATTTTTTTGGTATCCCTTTTTTCATAACATCCATTTTGTTGATGCCTAGGTGCACTGTGTGATTCTCTTTGCTGCTTCCTCTCCTCTCCCCATCTCCCATGTTCTCTGTCATTAATTTGTTTCAAATATTGAACATGTTGAAAAACAAATATTCCAGTAGAAGCTATGGGATATAATGTTGAAACAAACTGGTGTACTTTCTAGTTAATTAACCTCCGTGACTGTGTTTAAGGATTTTTCTTTACGTATTTTTAAGATCTTTGTGTATGTTATTAATTTTGTAAAGAGAGATTTTTTTGAAAATTTGGTTCTGTTTTGTAGAAATATTGAACTTCATCATGGTATCTGTTCTGTTGTGTTTGTGTACATGTTCACATATAAGACATACATGCTTATTGATGACATTTTATTTTGTCCTCTGTGAACTTGTCAATTGCTGCAGGTTTCTGCAATTTTTCGTGAATGGTACAAGATATATGAACTTCGTGGCACAAATGATGGAGCTTGCACACATTTCATCACACAGTTGCAGCAAAGTGGATATCTAAATGGGGATGATATGTCAGATCGCTTCTTCCGTCTTCTCATGGTAATATCCCTGTCAGTTTGCAGCTATTTTTGCAAAACCATAGTAATCCAAATATTGTTATCATTGGAAAATTCTTTGTAATCAGTTTTATTATTGCATGTTGCAGGATATCTCTGTTGCACATTGCCTCTCATCTGAAATGCAGTCACCTCAATTGGTGCCACATCTATCATTTCTTGCAATCGATGTATATGCGAAGCTTGTTCCTTTGATTCTGAGGGTATACTTACTATTCTATATATATATATATATATATATATAAAGGGAAACTGGAAAGAAATTTTTTTATTACCACCAAAAAGGTGAACAAGCAATCCACTATCTACCAAAAAAAAAGTTTTGGTGACAAACCAAAACTCTTTACAAAAGACTATACAAGCAAAAAACTGTCCCTAAAACCTATATCAAACATTAAACATCAAGTCCCCCAAAAAGGACATCAAATATCTCACAGCTTTTATCTCCCAACTAAACAACGATTATCTCACAGCACTCTCTCAACTTAGCTGAATGAAAAGAGGAAAGTGTCTTGAAAGTCTTTCCTAAAGAGGCCACAATGAAACGGAATATCAAGCCCGATCCCATAAACTATCGACATTCTCCTCCGACTTTGCTTCGAAAATTCTCTTATAGTTACTTATGTTTTCTCAGGGTATGTTATCTATCCTGTTGTAGTAACTTATACCTTCATGTGTTTTTTTATTCAGTATTGCGTGGTGGAGCACGGACCAAGTAGACTCCTGCTCTGGCCAAAGGTTTGAGTTAGAATTGACCTCTTTTCTTCTCTTGTTTGGGACACTTGTTAAATGCAAGAATCATGTATGTTGGCAGATTCTCTCAGTAACTGTCAGAGTTATTCAGAGAGATGCAGAGGAGAAGAAGGGATCTTTCAATCCTAGGCCATATTTCAGGTTGCTCATCAACTGGCTTTTTGATCTTGTTACACAGGATCCTATCCTAGACGGGGCTACCTTTCAGGTATTTATTTCCAGATCATTCATTATTATTTGTCTATCTACATGAACTAAGATAGAAGATGTATTTTTCAGGTTTTGATAGCTTTTGCAAATGCATTCCATGCATTGCAGCCACTTAAAGTTCCTGCATTCAGGTTAGTATCACAAACATTCAGAATTGTAAATTCTCAATCATTTTTCTTTTTCTGGAACTAAAATTTGAAAAGGAATTATTGTTCTTTAAATATTATTAAGCAAGGTTACAGAAAGTGCTAGGCACTAGTCGGGCGGTGGGTAGCGCCTAGGCCGCTTAAGCAGTTTGTCGAAAGTAGGCCGGCCGGCCGATCGGAAGCAGATCGGATAATATTTCAAGTAATTTCCAAGAATCCCCAAATTAAACTTCAAAACCCTAAATAAGTAAATAGAAAATAGTGAAATACCAAGAAAGCACCTCACTGCCGACAAGAGAGGAGGAGGTCACGGCCATGGCAACAGCGACGGCGGAATTTTTTTTTAAAACATAACCCCGAAAACGACGTCGTTTTGGGGGTGTAGAATTCCTAAGTTTATACTCTCGGAATTCTATCATGATTTAATTTGAATTTGTCAACTGTTGTGCTATAGTTTAGGATTCTTTGTATAGATAAATTGTATAGAAGTAGAAAGTTAGAATAGTGGCTATAATGTTAGTTCTCTAGCCTATATATATTATTTGTAAATCTCATTTCCAACTAAGAAATAGAAAACAATATTTTCTCTCAATTTCTTCATGGTATCAGAGCGAGAGAAACCTTAGCCGCCACTGCTGCTTATTTCGGCTGCCGCCGCCGCTGCTTATTCCGGCCGCCGCAGCCATTGTCTATTTCCGGCAGCCACTATTCTCACTCTTTTTTTCTTCTTTCCGGCCCTATCTCTGGTCACAAAGCCGTTTCCGGCCAAGACCCGGCTGTTCTGGCCATTTCCAGCCATGATCCAGTCTGTTCCGGCCGTTTTCAGCCAAGATCCGACCTTTCCGGCTGTCATCCAACCTTTTTATGTCTGATCCGGCGGTTCCAGCCAAGATCCGGCCATTTCTAGCCAAGATCCAGCTTTTTCCTGCCAGATCTGCCTTTTTCCAGCCCCATCTGCTATTTCTGGCCCGATTTGCTATTTCCAGCCAGATCTACTATTTTCGGCCAGATCTTTTTTTTTTTCCGGTCAGCTGGTAAAATTACAGTTTCTGCCCCTTGTTGGTTAATTACAGTTTGTATCCCTAATTGGTCAATTACAGTTTTGCCCTTGGTTGGTTAATTACAATTTTTGCCCGTTGGACATTTTTGCGGCATCCTCGGACATTTTCCGGATGCCACAAATATTTGATTTTTTCTTTTTAGCAGGCGAAAAGAAAAAGAAAAATGGGGCCGAAACAAGTCATCACATCAAAGCCCAAACAATCTTCGGCAGCCCCTACCTTTACTGTAATTGGTTCTGATACATTGGCACAATCAATTAACACACTTACTGCTCTTAGTGTGAAATGGGTAAAACAGGGGCCCTGGATTGTAGACTCAGGTGCATCAGACCACATGACAAGTGATGCATCTCTCCTTACAGATCTTAAGCCATGCAATGATGAATTTACGATCAAGATTGCAGATGGATCAGAATCTAAAGTGGTTGGAATTGGTTCAGCAAAAATTTCCCCCTCAATCACTTTACATTCAGTGCTTCTTGTTTCTAATCTTAATTGCAATTTACTGTCAATCACTAAAATCACAAAAGACATAAATTGTATGGCCAAATTTACTCATAATCTTTGTGAATTTCAGTATTTGGATTCGGGGAGGATGATTGGCAGTGCTGAAGTGTGTTCGGGATCTATATTCTCAAGGTTGAAGGTACTCACACTAAGTCAGACTTTCAAGTTGTGCCTAAAAACCTAAATTCAGTCCTGTCTAGTTCTAGTTCTAGCCCTAGTACAACCAATGAAAGTGAAATCATGTTACATCACTATCGTTTAGGCCATCCAAATTTCCAATACCTAGAAAAGCTGTTTCCTTCACTTTTTAAGAATCAAAATCCAAAGTACTTTCAATGTGAAGTTTGCCAATTTTCTAAACACGTTAGAACCTCATATTCTAGCACTCCATATAACACTTCTTGTCCATTCTCTATGATTCACTCAGACATCTGGGGGCCATCTAGAATTAAAAACATCACTGGGACACGCTAGTTTATTTCCTTTGTGGATGATCACACTAAAATTTCTTGGATTTTCCTAATGAAGGAAAAATCAGAGGCAGGGCATATTTTCCAAAACTTCAACACTGTGAGCCAAACACAATTCCAAACAAAAATTCAAATACTAAAAACAGATAATGCAAAAAAATATTTTGCTTTCATTCTTAGTAAATATCTGTTAAGTCAAGGAATTGTTCATTTAAGCTTATGTGTTAACACATCTCAATAAAACGGGGTGGCTGAAAGAAAGAACAGACATCTTCTTGAAGTTGTTAGGTTTCTAATGTTCACCTCTAATGTCCCTAAACATTTTTGGGGAGAAGCAGTTCTAACTGCTACATATCTCATAAATAGGATGCCTTCTCGAGTGCTAAGCTTCAAGACACCTCTGAGTGTACTCCTTGAATCATATCTTAACACAAGGATTGTTTCCACCATTCCTTTAAAAGTTTTTGGGTGTTCTGCCTATGTCCATGTGTACCAACATAATAGAGGAAAACTTGATCCTAGGTCCATTAAATGCATTCTCCTAGGATACTCTTCTAGCCAAAAGGGGTATAAATGTTATTCTCCTATCAACAAAAAATTCTACAATTCTATGAATGTCACATTCTTTAAACAAACCCCATACTATCCTAAAACTGACTTTCAGGGGGAGAAATTAGTCCAAGAATCTTAGTTTTGGGACAACTTAGTTGCTGAAGAATCTGTCATTCCCATTCCTTAATTCCAAGTAGTTTCCACTCTTGCAGGTACCAACAGCTCCCAAAACCCATCTCAAACACCCGTCATGCCTGTCACTCATGAACCTCAAAGTACTTCAAATTCTCCTCCTCCAAATCTCCCTCACAAAAAACCAGCCCCAAACAATGAACTTCAGGTCTACTCTAGAAAGAAGAAACATCAAGAGGATATCAAGAATCGAGCACATATTGAGCACCATCAAGATTCTAACTCGAATAAAAGCCATCTAGAAAATTCTCAAGGTAATGTTCCCTCTGAATCCATCATTTATGAATTACCTCAAAATGATCTTGATGTGCCTATTGCTTTAAGGAAAGGTGTAAGATCATGCACTCAATATCCCATTAGCAATTTCTTGTCATACAAGGGATTGTCTCTTACTTACAGGGCTTTTGTTAGCAATCTTCAACAACTTCAAGTTCCAAACTCTATTCATGAAGCACTTAAGGTACCTGAGTGGAAAGCAGCAACATTTGAAGAAATTTTGGCATTAGAAAAGAACAAGACTTAGGATTTTACTAGACTTCCACCTGGAAAGCGAGCTGTTGGCTGCAAATGGGTATTCACGGTCAAACACAAATCAGATAGGAGTGTGGACCGATACAAAGCTCGACTTGTAGCAAAGAGATTTACTCAAGACTACGGAATTAACTACTAGGAGACTTTTGCTCCAGTGGCAAAATTAAACACCATACGTGTTCTCCTATCTCTATCATCTAATTTGGACTGGCCCCTCCACCAATTAGATATCAAAAACGCCTTTCTCAATATGGACCTAGAGGAAGAAGTTTACATGGATATCCCTTCTGGTTTCGAGCCAACAGCTACTGTTAACAAAGTGTGCAGACTCAAAAAGTCATTGTATGGACTTAAACAATCCCCAAGAGCCTGGTTTGACAGATTTTCTAGGGTGCTTAAAAAGTGTGGATTCAAGGCCAAGTCGACCATACTCTCTTCATCAAAAGGTCACCTACTGGAAAACTTTCTATACTAATTATGTATGTTGATGATATTGTCTTGACAGGAGATTTTGTGGAAGAAATGACAATTCTCAAAGGGCTCCTAACTAAAGAGTTTGAGATCAAATATCTAGGAACTCTTAAATACTTCCTAGGCATGGAGATGGCAAGATCAAAGGCAGGGATTGTTGTCTCATAAAGAAAATATGTCTTAGATCTCCTTAAAGAAACAGGAATGTTGGGATGCAAACCTACAGACACTCCTATGGATGCAACAGTAAAATTGGGAGCTAAAGGAGATAGTAAACTTGTAGACAAAGGTCATTATCAAAGACTGGTGGGAAAGCTCATCTACCTATCTCACACCAGGCCTGATATTGGCTTCGCTGTCAGCTCTGTTAGTTAGTTTATGAACAATCCAAATGAAGAGCACATAGAAGCAGTCTATCGAATTCTTAGGTACCTCAAAAAGACACCTGGGAAGGGGCTATATTTCAGAAAGAACACTGACAGAAAGATCGAAGTGTTTGCAAATGCAGATTGGGTAGGCTCCCCTGTAGACCGAAGATCCACAACAGGGTACTGCACCTACATATGGGGAAACCTTGTAACTTGGCGTAGCAAGAAACAATCTGTGGTTTCCCGAAGTAGTGTTGAAGCCGAGTTTATAACAATGGCTCATGGAGTTTGTGAAGGACTGTGGTTAAGAAGACTGTTGAATTCTGTATTCTAGAATATAGATTAGTCAATAGTTGTTAGCATTCTAGAATATAGATTAATCAATAGTTGTTAGCTTGTAGTCAATAGTTGTTAGCTTGTTAATTAGCTTTGTCAATGGTTGTTAGATCCAATCCCTACTTCTAAGGGATTGTGTTCCTTCTCTTTGTGTATATATTCATGCTTATGGTCAGTAAAGAAATACAGAAAATTCAGAAATCTTCATGGTATCAGAGCCTTTTCCAGCCTAAATCAGTTTCTAATTTATTTTTTTTCTGCCAAAAATCAGTGAGGAAGTGCCACTTCGCAGCTGCTCATTCCAGCAGCCCCTTGTATCTCCCTTCGTTGCTCATTCCGGCCGAAATCAGTCTTCCACTTCGCCGCTGCTCATTCCAGCAGCCGCACATCTCTCGCCGCTGCTCATTCCGGCCGACATTGCTTCGCAGCTCCCTAGGCGTTCGAAGCTTGCGTTGCCAGTCCACTGTTCTTGTATCTCCGCCGCTGTTCTTCATTTTTTTTCGCCGCCGTAGCTTCTCTTTCTCGGCTCACCTCCACTGCCGCCTGGACCACTTTCCTCTACCGATTCCGTCACTACCAAAAGCGCCGCCATCGGACCACCGTCTTGCCAGATTACAATATAATCCCTGATTTGTTTGAATTGCAGCTCCTGCCCCTAATTTATTTAAATTACGGTTTCTGTCCCTAATTTATTTAAATTGCAGTGATTGCCAAAAAAAAAAAAAAAAGGAAAGAATTATTATTTTTTCTGCCCTTTCCAGCAGCCCTGTACCCTTTTCATTCGCAAGCATTAGGCATGTCTGACGCATCCTCTTCAGAAGTCGCCTCTGGTTCTGACCCAGTCAACTCGAATAACAATGGAGGGGGAGGAGTTGACCACACATCGTCTCAATTCATCATATCCGGTCACAAATTGACTGGTAAAAATTACCT
This sequence comes from Xanthoceras sorbifolium, assembly GCA_003430845.1. Classification (NCBI taxonomy): domain Eukaryota; kingdom Viridiplantae; phylum Streptophyta; class Magnoliopsida; order Sapindales; family Sapindaceae; genus Xanthoceras; species Xanthoceras sorbifolium. The sequence continues at coordinate 19,284,985 of CM010611.1, forward strand.
CCAATGGTCCAAATCAATCCTTATCTCCATTAGCGGGAAAGGAAAAGATGAATACCTGACTGGGGAGATACAAGAACCGACCAAGGCAGACAAAAGATATCGCCAGTGGAAGACTGAAAATAACTTGGTAATGTCATGGTTGCTAAACTCAATGAATGCCGACATCAGTGAAAACTTTCTGTTGTATGACACAGCAAAGGAGATATGGGATGCAGTACAAGAGACCTTTTCTACTCATGATAACACCGCTGAGTTGTTTGCAGTTGAAGGAATCCTGCATGATCTGTGTCAAGGTGATGATTCGGTCACTCAATACTACACGAAGCTCTCTAGATTATGGCAGCAGGTAGACATATTTGAGAAAGAAGTTTTCACCAATCCAAGAGATGAGGCCACACACAGGAAAAGCATTGAGAAAAAGCGAATTTTCAAGTTCCTGTTAGGGCTGAATCGTACCCTTGATGATGTGAGAGGATGAATTATGGCAATCAAACCATTACTTACTCTCCGAGAGACTGTTTCTGAGGTGGTGCGCGAAGAAAGCAGAAGGAAGGTAATGCTCGGCTCTAACAGCATCAGTACACAACCAGATGGTAGCGCCTTGGCTATCCATAGAGGGAAGTTCAACCAGCCTAGGAAGCGACCATGGTGTGAGCATTGCAAACGGCCAGGTCATTTCAAGGATAAATGTTGGAAACTTCACGGAAAACCTGCTGATGGGCAATTTAAGAACAGTGGGGACAGAGATGCAAAAGGTTACATGGCCAGTGGGAATGAAGGTGTTGGAACAGATTCAGTTGTACACATTCAGGAGCAATTGAATCAGCTGCAGAAAATGGTTTCGGGTTTAAATGCCTCAGTGGTTGGTACCGGATCTATTGCTACTAAAGGTATCTTCTCCACTGCCTTGAATGTGAACAAGGAGGTCCCAGGTCCTTGGATTGTGGATTCAGGTGCAACTGATCACATGACAGGTGATGCTAGGGTGTTTAGTACTTTTGAGCAATGTCAAGGTAACTATAATGTCAAAATTGCAGATGGTTCTCTGTCCAAAGTCACAGGGTGTGGTTCTGTTATTCTTTCAAAAACTCTAACCCTGCAGTCTGTGTTATATGTTCCAAATTTAGATTGTAACCTTCTTTCCATATCCAAACTCACTTCTGCTGAAAAATGTGTGACTAAATTTTTCCCCACTTATTGTGTATTTCAGGACATGATTTCGGGGAAGACGATTGGAACTGCTGAGATACAATCTGGTCTCTATGTCATCAAGGCTGAAGCTTCTAAGGGTATACAAGGTCATTCTGCTGAGTCCAAAACTTTTTCTCTTGAGTCAATGTCTAAGTCAAATAAAGAGAGTATTGTTCTGCTTTGGCACTATAGGTTAGGACATCCTAGTTTCTTGTATCTAGAGAAATTGTTTCCTGACTTATTTATTAATAAAAGTTCAAAAGATTTTCATTGTGATTTCTGTGAGTTGTCCAAACATACTCGTTCTGTGTACCATCCTAATAGCTATAAAGCCTCCAAACCATTTGCTTTAATTCACAATGATGTTTGGGGCCCTTCTAGAGTCCCTAATATCACTGGTGCAAAATGGTTTGTCACATTTATTGATGATCATACCAGAGTCACATGGGTCTTTCTCATGAAAGAAAAGTCTGAAGTCACCAATATCTTCAAAAATTTTCATTCATTGATCAAAAATCAGTTTCAAACAAAAATTCAAGTGTTCAGATCTGATAATGGAAGAGAGTTTGTAAACCAAGGGTTGAGAGAGTATCTTTGTAGTGAAGGGATTGTCCACCAGACCACATGTGTAGACACACCTCAACAAAACGGTATTTCTGAATGAAAAAACCGCCACCTATTAGAGGTAACTAGATCCCTGTTGTTCTGTATGAGGGTGCCAAGTCATTTTTGGGGTGCAGCTGTCCTCACCGTTGTACATCTTATTAATAGACAACCCTCAAGAGTATTACACTTTAGAACTCCGTGTCAAACCCTACTTGAAACTTATCCTCATACCCAACTTATATCAACCATTCCTCTCCGTGTCTTCGGTTGTACAGTGTTTGTACATGTTCAACCACATTACAGGGGTAAACTTGATCCTAGAGCTGTTAGGTGTTTATTTTTGGGTTATTCTCCTACTCAAAAAGGATATCGATGCTACAACCCAAACACCAGAAAAATTCATATTTCTTTGAATGTTACCTTTGTTGAAGATCAACCTTTCTTTCCTCAAACTCAAATTCAAGGGGGGAGTGAGAATGAATTTCAGGTTTTAGATCAGAGTCATAGTCATGTTTTCCATAAAAGTTCATCCGGACCTAACAGTGAGTCTCATCTTCCTAATGTGCATGAAATTCCTCTTTTTGAGTCAAACGTATCTCCTATTTATCCAGACATGACAAGTAAGTTCGAAGCAGAACCTATTGTATACTCGAGGAAGCCGAAAGAAAATGAAGATGGACCAGACAAGATTGTACCTCTGCATGACCAAGAATCTCAACTGGAATCAGTCCACATACCCGATTCCAATAATGAACCCTTGAGTGATCCTAGCACCGGCCAAGATACTAACCAGACCAGTGAGGAAGTTCCTTCAGATACTGAAATACCTATCGCCCTAAGGAAACCGATAAGAAAGTGCAGAGAGAGACCTTTTTACCCTTTGAGTAAGTATATATCCTATGAGGGCCTTTCATCTAGTTACAAAATTTTTGCTCACAATATTTCTCAAGTGTCTGTTCCAGTAAACATTCAAGAGGCTATGTCAATTCTAGAGTGGAAAAATGCAGTTATGGAAGAGTTAGGAGCACTTCAGAAAAATAAAACCTGAGATATCACAGAATTGCCAAAGGATAAAAAGGCTGTAGGATGCAAATGGGTTTTCACAGTAAAGCATAAAGCAGATGGCAGTGTAGAACGCTACAAGGTTAGATTGGTGGCAAAGGGTTTTACACAGACCTATGGGATCGATTAGGAGGATACCTTTGCTCCAGTTGCTAAACTGAATACAATCAGAGTTCTTCTTTCCCTAGCAGTTAATCTCAACTGGAAGCTTCACCAAATGGATGTGAAGAACGCTTTTCTGAATGGAGAATTGGCAGAGGAAGTTTATATGGAAGGCCCTCCAGGCTTAGAAAATGCATATGGGGACAAAGTCTGTAAGTTAAAAAAATCTCTGTATGGGTTGAAACAGTCTCCCAGAGCATGGTTTGAAAGGTTCACGAGAGCCGTAAAAGGGTTTGGTTATACCCAATGTCAAGCTGACCATACCTTGTTTGTTCATCATGCCACAGGTGTTATTACTATACTCATTGTGTATGTGGATGATATGATTATGACAGGTAGCAGTGAGGAGGAAATTCATAAGTTAAAATCCTTTCTAGCCAAGGAATTTGAAATCAAGGATCTAGGAAGCATGAAATACTTCTTAGGAATGGAAGTTGCAAGATCGAAAGCAGGGATTTGCATAAATCAGAGGAAATACATCCTGGATCTTCTCAAAGAAACTGGGATGACAGAATGTAAGCCGGCTGATACACCTATGGACTATACGACGAAGTTGGGTCTCATAGAAGAAAGTCCACCTGTAGACAAAGGAAGGTATCAACGGTTGGTGGGGAAACTGATCTATTTATCCCATACCAGACCGGATATTGCATTCCCGGTGAGCACCGTTAGTCAATTCATGAACAGTCCGAATGAAGAACATATGGGAGCAGTTTTGAGAATTCTAAGGTATTTGAAGATGACACCAGGACAAGGTATATGTTTCAAGAAAAGTGACGATAGAGGTGTTAGAATCTTCACAGATGCAGATTGGGCTGGTTCAGTGGTAGACAGAAGGTCTACATCTGGGTACTGTTCCTATATTTGGGGTAATTTGGTCACTTGGCGGAGCAAGAAACAGTCTGTGGTCTCTCGTAGCAGTGCTGAAGCGGAATTTCGAGCAATGGCTCATGGAATTTGTGAGGGAATTTGGTTGCAAAGACTACTAAATGAACTCAAAGTTCCTATGGTTAAGCCAATGGAACTGTTGTGCGATAATCAAGCCACTATTAGCATCGCAAAGAATCCAGTGCACCACGACAGAACAAAACATGTGGAGATAGACCGGCATTTTATTAAAGAAAAGTTAGAAGCAGGGTCTGTCAAGATAAGTTACACTCCTACCAATTCTCAGACAGCTGATGTGTTTACTAAGGCTCTACCTAGAGCATCTTTCGAAGGATTGTGTTCCAGGCTGGGTATAATCAACATGTACTGCCCAGCTTGAGGGGGGGGTGTTGAATTCTGTATTCTAGAATATAGATTAGTCAATAGTTGTTAGCATTCTAGAATATAGATTAGTCAATAGTTGTTAGCTTGTAGTCAATAGTTGTTAGCTTGTGAATTAGCTTTGTCAATGGTTGTTAGATCCAATCCCTACTTCCAAGGGATTGTGTTCCTTCTCTTTGTGTATATATTCATGCTTATGGTCAGTAAAGAAATACAGAAAATTCAGAAATCTTCAAAGACTTCTCAAGGAATTGAGTTTTGTTGCTAATTCTATTAGAATGTTTTGTGACAACCAAGCTGCAATTAGGATTGCCAAAAATCCAGTTCATCATGATAGAACCAAACATGTAGAGATTGACCGGCACTTTATTAAAGAAAAGCTTGATGATAAGACATTGGACTTGCTGTATACTCCAACTCACCTTCAGATTGTTGATATTCTTATTAAGGCTCTATCTCGAACAAACTTTGAAGATTGAGTACAAAGCTTGGGATGATCAACAGCTATCACCCAGCTTGAGGGGGAGTGTAGAATTCCTAAGTTTATACTCTCGGGATTTTATCATGATTTAATTTGAATTTATCAACTGTTGTGCTATAGTTTAGGATCCTTTGTATAGATAAATTGTTTAGAAGTAGAAAGTTAGAATAGTGGCTATAATGTTAGTTCTCTAGCCTATATATGTTGTTTGTAAATCTCATTTCCAACTAAGAAATAGAAAACAATATTTTCTCTCAATTTCTTCAGGAGGTTTAAATTGTTTTGGGGAAGAAGAAGAAAAAGAAGAAGAGATTTTTTTTTAAGGGTTTAATTTAAACCCCCAAAACAGCATCGTTTTGGGGGTTATGTTAAAAAAAAAAAAAAAAAAAAAAAAAAAAATCTGACTCAGTGTCCAAAATGGCATCGTTTTGGATGCTGAGTTCAGATTAGGGCAAACCACGACCCCGCCTTCTTCCTCCGCCGCGACGCCACCCTCCCCTTAAGCGCCTAAGCCGCCGCTTAACTCCAAAGCTCGGTGGTGAGGCACCGCCTAGCGCCTCGCCGGCGATTTATGCCGCTTTCTTCAACACTGTTATTAAGAATGATCATAAATTTTAGAACTTGTGGGGAGGTGATTGGGTTATTGTTCATGCTTATAAAACCTGCTTTCCTGGCTAAACATATAATTATTTACAACCTCTTCAAAGCGTCACAGGAATACAATTTTCAGGCTTTTTGTTTTTCCCTTTCTTTCATTTGTTACTATATTTTGTTGGGAAGCGGTTGGGCACTTGGGCTATTACGCGTGCTTATAAACCTTGCTTTCCTGGCTAAACATACAATTATTTGCAAACACTTCAAAGTGTTACGGAAATACAAATTTGAAATTTTCAGGTCCCTTTTGTTTTATTTGTTACTATATTTTGATGACCCGGATTATATTTCATCCAAGATGGTGTCTGCTAATTTTAGTTAATAATTAGGCCTATCTTGTGGATATATTCCGACAGTGATTTGTTGGAAATTGTTACTCTCAACCAACTTGCCTCAATTTATGTGCACCGAACTGGTTATCATGTGGATCTGTCTCTGTTCGTTCTTTTTAATACCAATGATGTCACCACATAAAGTTTTAACCAAAAGGTTTCGGAGAACATAATTGAGGAATAGGATTGCTAATCTAATGTTTATGAACACTTACCCTCTATGAATTAAAAGTGAGGTGTGTGCTGCTCGGATTCTTTACTCATTTCCTTATGTTGCATCTATTTCAATATTCGGTTACATCAAGAATTTTGGGTAGTTATAGAGAAGGATCACATAAAAAATATTTGGACGTAATATATTTTCCTGAATTGTTATTGACTAGCTTCATTTCTTTCTTTTTTTCTTGATGTTTAATCAAATATTTGAATTTTCCAAGTCTTTGTGGAGAGCATGGCTTTTCGCCCACAAGAGCTTGTTAAAATTATACTTTGTTACAGTTCCACTTTGTGGGTAATAACTTGAAAGTGATTACAGCTTTGCATGGCTGGAGCTGGTGAGTCACAGGAGTTTTATGCCTAAATTGCTCACTCATAATGCTCCGAAAGGTTGGATTTATGTTCAACGTCTGCTAGTAGACTTGTTCAAATTCATGGAGCCTTATTTAAGGAATGCCGAACTTAGAGAACCGGTTTGATTCTTTAAACTTATTGAGCCCGTGATCTACTTGAAGAAGTCATTTTACTTGTTGATATGTCTCTTTAATTTTATCTTATGTGGATATCTTTTGTAGATTCATGTTCTATATAAAGGCACTCTCAGGGTGTTGCTTGTGCTGCTGCATGATTTTCCAGAGTTTCTGAGTGATTATCACTTTAGCTTCTGTGATGTGATCCCTTCGAGCTGTATTCAGATGCGAAATGTCATTCTTAGTGCATTTCCACGCAGTATGAGGCTACCAGATCCTTCTACCCCCAACTTAAAGGTGTCTGGTTTTGAGTTGCACACTTCACTGTATTTTTCATTTATATATTCGTTAAGAAACTCAATGGATACAAGACACTCGTGCTTTAGCACCTAGTGGAACAGCCCCTGGTGCAACAGCAAGTTTTAATAACAAGTATCTTTTGCAGATTGATTTGCTACCAGAGATAAATATACCCCCTCGTATATTTTCAGAGGTTGATGCTGCTCTAAAAGCTAAGCAGATGAAATCTGATGTAGATGAGTATCTAAAGGTAATGTGGGTTTCAAAATTTCTGATTAATTGACTTTGACTATCAAATGGGTTACAGAGAGCACCATAAGGGCATGCCACTTGGATGTTCCCCTATGCCCTCTTCCTCTGTTGCTCTCTTTGCTTTAATTCTTCTGTGTTGCTGAAGGGTATCTTATTTATCTTTTTCTCTCTTGGACTTGTATTCATTTTGTTTCGGTCCTCCCTCTCCTTTCCATAGCATAATAGATTTTTGAATATTTTGCAGACAAGACATCAAGGATCTTCATTCTTGTCTGACCTGAAGCAGAGATTACTGCTGCCACAAAATGAGGCAGCACAAGCGGGTACCTGTTACAATGTACCCTTGATAAACTCCCTTGTGCTCTATGTCGGAATGCAGGTGATGTACTTGCTTTATCTCATGGCTTCCCTTCCAGTTTCTTAATAAATTCCATCATTGATTTTGAGGGTTGTGTATAGAAGGGTATCATTAACATTGCATTATATCTGTAAATAATCAGACTCAATTCATTGTTTCATAACTCTCCCACAATATGTTTGGATTGGGAGATTGATGAATTCTAGTATCTAGTCTTACAGAGTGTCAAAAGTTGAGGAAATTGTCCTCTTTTCATTGACCAGAAAACTCTATCCAGAATGCAGGTTCATCATTCATCTCATATTATCTAATTCCTTAGCTCTAGTGGTAACACAAAATAAGTATGTGGAAGTTATCTGAAGCAGTTTCCTCTTTTTATTTTTCATCTGAGGCATATCTGTGGGAACTTTTTGCAGACTGTCCAACAACTGCAGACAAAAGCTCCATCTCCCCATGCTCAACAGATGACTCACAATGGTCCAATGGAATTGTATCTTATGGGTCCTGCCTTGGATATTTTCCAAACTTTGATCATGGACCTGGATACAGAAGGGCGCTACCTTTTGCTTAACGCAATTGCAAATCAGCTGCGCTACCCTAACAACCACACACATCTATTTTCCTTTGTTGTTCTCTACTTGTTTAATGAAGCAACTCAGGTGAGGAATCGTCACCTTTTTTTTTTTTTTTCCTCTTTCCTCCAAATTAGCCAAGGATAAAATTATGCCCAGGTGTGTTAGGCACTGTCAAAATATCTAACATGGCAAATATTCCACGTTGTGCAATCATAATATTAGTGTAAATGAATTTTATAACTGTCTGTGGGCACTGTCCTCGCACCATATTAGTGGATGTTAACATGATACGCGAAGTAGGATGATGTGATGTGTTATGATGTCTTGGCATATTTAGTTTCTTATCTCATAAGGGTAAAGTTATGTTGAAGCAATTGATAAAAGGATTAGAATTAACCTCTTTGAATTTTGTTCAAATTTATAGAATGTACATTTCAGTTATTAAATCATCCAGGTTCTGATTGCAGCTAACCCACTCTGTTGCATTACTAAAATGAAAGAATTTTTCTGAAACACTCCTTGAATTTTTAATATGTTTTGCTTGATATCATGTATTGTTGGTTGCTAAGCGTAGTTGAGACATGCAAAGCTTACTGCTTGTTCTTTATTGCATGCAGGAAATCATTCAAGAGCAGATAACAAGGGTGTTATTAGAACGCCTGATTGTCAATAAACCTCACCCTTGGGGTCTTTTAATAACCTTTATTGAGCTCATCAAGGTAACTTGATAACACACTGCAGCTACCCCTTCTTTTATCAAACTCCACAAGGATTGCTAGGTTGCTTCTTTTAGAATTGAAGTATGTTTGATTTCATTTCGTGCAGAACCCCAGATACAACTTTTGGAATCGTGCTTTTACAAGGTGTGCGCCGGAAATTGAGAAACTTTTTGAATCGGTTGCAAGGTCATGCGGCGGACCTAAGCCTGTCGATGAGTCTATATTATCTGGCAGGATCTCTGACAACATGCACTAAGGTTTTCAAGATCTGATCTCTGTAATTAAACAGACTTCCTTTTTACAAATATTGATGTTCATTGCTGTTGCATTTGACAAGGATATCCATATATTAGAGAAGATTAACATAATGTTTATTGATTTCAACTCGAGTGAAGTACTTGACAATTAGATGATCTTCTGAACTGAGACAGTTCTTGTTTCCATGTATATAGTTGATTTGTAAATGCTGTGAATGAAACTTAGAACTATTTTCATAGAATGTTGTTTCACTTGTTCTTAATACATGAAGAATTTAATAGACATCAGAAATTTTAACTTATAGGAAAGTTAAAATAAAACTATAAGGATTTAGATCTTTCCCTTTGAATAAAACTAAGATCTGTAATCATAAGTTCAATCCTGTGTTGGTGTCAAAGCTGTCAGATTATATCAATCCAAAATCCTTTCAAAATTCCACCAAGTATGCGCATGGCATTATCTGTTTTTATCAATCTCCCAGCTCACCTAGTCGTCAATTTTGTAAGAGACGGTGATATCAGCCAGCCAAAATCACCGACCTATGATCTTCCAGTCTCTGAAAATCCGCATAGCTAGTAGAGTAAACGTAGGACCAACTTTTGGGACCACCAAGTAGCAGCACATAAAATCATCAAGTCTTTCACTGATCAGTCTTTTGTCATTTTAAGATTTAGTGCGTAATATCTGGTGCAATAACAACAGTAGGCAGAAAGCATGAGTTGTTATTACAGGCAAGTTGAGTTGACTGGAGATTATAATATTTTAAATTTAAAATAAATAAATAAATAAAATAAAAGTGGATGGATGTACACAAGTAATTATACGGAAAATCCTGCATAAAGAAAAGGGAGATTTGATTGAGAGTTGAGATTCATGGGAACATGCAATAATCCAAATTTCACATGACAGGATTTTTCAGATCTCGACACGTATTTTTGTGGCGGTGCACTTGTTTTTACAGAACATGTATTCTGGCAATATGTTTCCCAGTCCCTCACTGTCTCTCATTGCTGCTTTGATTCTTGCAATCCCAGTAGTTTTACTTGAAAAGATTATACATGATTCTTGTAATCCAAATGAAACCCATCTTGTATTTTTAATTAAAGAGCTTATCAGTCTTTTACTTAGTTGATGTGCAAATATGTTGAATGTTTCAACTTTTCTTAGTATTTGAACATTACCTTTAACTAGCATTTTATTGTTGCCATGCCTATATGCTAACCCAAGTTACATGAATCCTTACCATTACAAGTCAAATAAATCTTATTTTTTAATCTCTTTGTAGTCCCATTTCTTGTAATTTGCAATTTTTAAAGGTAGCATGTATATATAAATCATACTAGATAAAAAAAAATGCTTTTGATAGTGTGTTTAATCAAATAGGTTTCAAGATTTCCAAACTTTTCTTTCATTATTTTATAAAATGAGTAAATACCATATTGTCCCCATAAAAAAATGTGGCAAGTTAATTGTAACTAGTACATCATTACCAGATCATCCGAATAATTAACATTAGTTGAGTAGAATTTGAGGTAATATAGTGTTACTGTTATAAAATACATTATTAAGGACTTTGCCATTGTAACAAGTTTACTGAGCAGTTATAAGAGAGATTATATTTAAAATTGTATATTCTTAATTTTTTTTTTTTTTTTAAAGCTTTGTATATGAGGACTGGTTGGTTAAGTGGTTTGTTCTTCACATTTATATACTTGAATTTGTGAGTTTGAGTTGTGTCCTTTTATCCGATTCCTAAATAATTGTAGTTAATTAAAAAATATATATATTACAATTAAATGGGTGCTAACTACTCATAGCAAAATATGTCATGTATAGTAGCATGCTTTCTTTTTCTTTTTTTCTTTTCCTGTTAAGTATTATAAATTTAAGAGCTGAAAAGGATAAATATAACTCAAATTCATAATCTTATCTATGTGGGTGTGAAAAGTATACCACTAAGTTACTTTAATTTTTATTTTTTAAATCATTACAATTACTTTGTCAATTATAAAATAAGGATACGACTCAAACTTACAACTTTAATGTGAAATTTAAGGGGTATACCATTAAACTAATTACAATATTATTATTATTATTATTATTATAGGTGTTTTCTAGTATAATATAATTAATATACTTCTATAGTACAACGTTTCTGGTCCTTAATTGACCGTTTGAGAATATTTATTTTTGTGTTGATTTTTTTTTTCCCCTTGATGAATCATGAGTTATAAGACAGGTAATGCCGACCACTTCCCAGATGTTTAAACAAAGTCAACCCGTAGACATCACCAACAAAAGAAAAATAGTCATTGCTACACAAATAAGTCAACACAAACTTATATTTAATATATGTTGACAAAATTTAAAAAATTCAATTGACAAGCTTGCATGTCAATGAACTCGTTATTTTAATTATTTATACATCCCATTGACAAATTTTCAAGTCAAAATATCAATTATTTAATTATTTATTATTAGATGTTATTTATGTTTAGTCGGTTGAGAACTTGAGAGTATCAATTTTGGCCGCCCTTTCAAGCTTTTAATTTTGGCCTATCTATGCAAGTGAGAAGTTAGCAGTTGTGCTTAACGCTTGCTTTGAAAGGGCACCAACTTATAATTTGACTTTTAAGTGTGAAAAGAATTTATCAAGTCTTTTTTTTAAAATATAATTTAATAATTAACAAGGCAACCTTGAGTCTAGAGGCCAAATTTGGAGCAAATTTGTTTACTTAACAAAAATTATATATAAATTTCCTCAATTATTAAAATTTTTCCCCATAATTGTCTTGTTTTAGATCATGCCCCCTTCAAATTGGCCTTCAAAAATGAAAAGACGTAGATGTATTTTCTTATTTTAGAGAGATTATTCTTATTATATAAAATAGGATAAATTACAATTAAGTATCTTAAGATTTTATATAAAGACACGAATAATAACATAAAAATATATTTAATCACCATTAATTTAATAGTTTTCCTTCAATTGGATATTGTACATTTTGGACTAGATCAAGATCTCCTCCAATAATAGATCAAGAATATAATTAGGAACAATATGGACATTTTTCATTTTAAAATTAGACAATAGTTATTTTTAGCTAAATCAATATAATTAAAAATAATTTTATATCATTACAGTAAAATTAGTATTATCCGCGTGATTATGTCAAACATTAATTAAGGTGCTATAGTGACATAAAATCTCACAAAAAAAAAAAAAAACATAAATAATATCAGTTTTGTGTTAATGATATAGAAGTACCTTTGACTGCATCAGATGTCTTCTATTTTGGGGGAGATGCTACCTCTTTCTTACTTTTGGAAAAACAAGAAGAAATGAATGATTTTTCTTTCAAACCCTGTCACTCTTTCTTAATATTCAACACACCCAACTTGGCAACTCATGAGTTTTGGGCAGATGGATTTTTGCTTTTTGGAGTGATGTTGAAGATAGCAAACAAGCCTAAGCTAATTGCAAGTAATTTTGTTTTGATTTGTTTTGGTTTTATTTTTTTATTTGAAACGTGCATATCTCCTCCAAAATTCTCCTCCATTTTCATTTTTTTAGATGTTCTCTCTTTTTTTATTTATTAAAAGCAAATAACATCCAGATCCCTGAGGTGTACTCTTCTATAAGCGGAAATAATTTTTGGATTTATTGACAAACAACCTTTCGTTAATCAAATTCCATCTAATTTAATAGTTAATCAAGTTTAACTGTTAAAATGATCAAAATACCTCCAAAATAATATATAATATTATTAAAATTTATTAAATAAAAAAATAAAATATAGTTGAGATAGAAGGTGGAGATCTCAACTATTTTTTTTATTTAATAAATTTTAGTAATATTATATATTATTTTAGGGACATTTTGCACTTTTTCTCAGTTAAACTCAGTCAGCTGTTAAATTGAATAAAATTTGACTAACGTCAAGAAAATCTTTATTAATAAACTCAAAGGTTGTTTCCGCTTATAGAAGAGCAAACCTTTGGTGGTTTGGATATGATTTACTCTTCATTAAATTAGTTATTTTTATTTTTTTTCTAAAAACTATTGGATAACGGGTCATGTTTGGACACAACAATGTTTTTCTATTTATTTATTTATATTTTTTTTTGGTAACATATTTTTTTTTCTTTCACATGCAAAAAAAAAAAAAAAACCCCACTTTTAACCTAACGTGATCAATGTGGTTTTAGTTTTGTATAATTATAGCAAAATTTATAATATTTATATCTTTATGCAAAACCTTAGGGGCTGAATTGTAATTTGCCCTTAAATTAAAAACCAATTGGTAATAAGTGTTCAATACCTATATATAGGCATTGTGTGTAATAATGTTTGATTTTTTTTATTTTTTAAATTGTTATTATAATTTCTTTTAATGACTTGATAGATGGAGATTTGAACTTGGAACCTCAACGTCGTTGAAATATGTAATTATCATCTAACTATGCCTGTAAGACTATAACCACTATAATAATATTTTTTAGATTCTCGAATTTAGCTACTATGACATTTATCTTTAATTGATAGTTAAGAGAGATTCTTTATTTTTGACCCTTAAATTAGTGGTCTATTCTGTCTTCAAATAAAAAAAAAATAAAAGAAAAAGAGTAGCTAATTAAAAAAAAGTACTTTTTAAATAGGGTTTAGCTACCGTAAAGAATAGTATAATTAACATATAATTGTGAAAGTAAAAATTCGATTTTATTTGTTTTATTAATCCTTTGGATCAATTTTTTTATTTTTCAAAAAAATTAGGATTATAATTACATGACTCATAAACTCAGTAGCATAACCGTTTTGAATATTATTGGAACCCTAAAAACCAAAATGTTCAGACCCAAAAATGACCATAAAAAAGAAGATACGAAGGAAGATAGATGGATAGACATAGAGGGCATCTGAGGAAATCCCAAGAGACAAGGAAGATCCCATTCTTTTGATTTGTATTCCTTCCTCAATAATTTAACATCCACCACCCCCTCTTCATGGCTTCTCATATCTCTCATTTGTATATGTTTCCATGTGATGATGTGCCCAATAACAAAACACTTTAAATAATGTTGACTTTCTTTGTCTTATAAATAGGTCTGTTTAGAGACCATCACAAACAGACAGAGTCAATCAAAAACAAAGAAGAAAAATGAGGAGTGATCGAGTACGATTGAATTGTGGAATAACAGTACCAGTTCTTGGTCTGGGTACTTATTCTTTTCTCAATGACAACCACACAACTGAGCAAGCTGTCCATATGGCCCTCCAGGTACATTTTCTTCTTCTTGCTAATTAATTTACAGCCTCTGAAATGGTGTTTTAGTCCTTTTACGGACCACTCACCACTGCATGCATTGCCTAGACATATATAGCTGTGGTATGGTGTGAAGTTCTTCTGATATACTTTTTGCTACAGAATCAATCCATTGTAATCAAGCTCCTTTACAGACACTGCCATAGTTTTTTTTATTTCTTAATAACTTATGTCTAATATGATTCACAGCAAATACATTGACAAAAATGAAAAAACTGTCATATCAAGATTCACTGGTTTACTTCATGGAATTATAAAGTAGTTTTAGTGGTATTTTGGCTCGACCATCACGGCCATAATGTGTTAATTGGGCAAATTTTCATTTTCCAAGATGATAACTGCATGTTCAATGGTGGTAGCTAATATTAATAGTATGTGAGTGCAGATGGGTTACAGGCATTTTGACACAGCAAAGATATATGGGTCAGAGGCAGCAGTTGGAAGTGCTTTAACAGAAGCAATTGTTGATGGGAGTGTGAAGAGAGAGGATGTTTTTGTGACATCCAAACTGTGGGGAAGTGATCACCATGATCCTGTCTCTGCACTCAAACAAACTCTCAAGTAAGCATAATTAATTAATTTTGCATTAAAAGCACACCCAAAAATGTTGGCTGCATGTGGGTGCTATCTTGCAAGCTTGACTTTATAGTTTACCAAGATCTTTATGAGACATCTTGGACAAAAACAATAAAATGCTACAAAATATATATATATATATATCTTAAACCTTGGAAATTGAGGTTCTCGAAAACTCTGCTAATCGTTATAATTATTTACAACCTGTTAGATATTTTTAAAATTATAAACATTTTGTATTATCAATATTCGTATAAAGAGTTCTTTAGAAATGAATTTTTTTTTTGAAATTAGGTGAAAATTTTGTCACTGTCCAAAAACTTTTTTATAATAAAATATGATTTGTACTTAATTTTCAAAACTATACATTATTTTTTTCGATTTGGGTCAAACTTGAAGAGAGATTTATAAAACTCTCACTATAAAAAATTGAGATAAAAAGATATTAAAAATTGGAAAATGGAATGTTGCAGGAAATTGGGGATGGATTATATAGACATGTACTTGGTGCATTGGCCAGTGAGATTGAAGCCATGGGCTTGTTATGCTGTACCCAATGAAGAAGACTTTATGGAGTTGGAGCTTGAGGCCACGTGGGCTGGCATGGAAAAATGCTTCGATATGGGGTTGTGTAGAGGTATTGGTGTCAGCAATTTCTCCACCAACAAGATCCAACGCCTGTTAGATTTTGCTTCTCTACCTCCAGCTATCAATCAGGTCCGTACACTACTTGAAGCCATGTGAAAAAAATAAGATGTTGAAGAACAGTTGGAAAACAAATTCAACTTATTTTTTTAATTACTATATTAACATAAATTTATATAAAATATTTTTACAGGTGGAAATGCATCCCATGTGGAGGCAAGCCAAGCTTCGTGAGGTTTGTGCTGAAAACAAAATCCACGTCAGCGCTTATTCACCACTTGGTGGGCCCGGAAACTCCTGGGGATCAACGGCTGTCGTTGACAGCCCTCTCATCCAGTCCATTGCTCTCAAACACAAAGCAACTCCAGCTCAGGTTGCTCTAAAATGGGGATTATCAAAGGGATCAAGTGTGATAGTGAAGAGTTTCAATGAAGAAAGGATGAAGGAGAACATGGAATCCATCAATCTAAAATTGGATGATGAAGATGTGATTCAGATTGACAAGTTAGAAGAGTGGAAGATCATGAGAGGAGAGTTTCTTGTCAATCAAACCACAAGTCCATACAAGACTATTCAAGATCTATGGGATGATGAAATCTGACAATTCTCTATTTCTATTACTCTACTTGTTCTGTCATTTCTTTTCTTTTTACATTTCCACTATGTATACCAGAATGGGTGGAAGATGCATTAGGCCCTGTAGTACACACTAAAGCCTCTAGAGGTTGGGTGGCAAAATTAGCTACTTTGCATGCTTCACCTTAGATATATAATTGTACAAATTGATATGTTATGTTATTTTGTTTTTCTTTTATTTGTTTGTGTTTATATTTGCAGTCAATTACAAAGTTGTTGGGAATTTACACCGAATTCCCCTTGCAGTGAAAGAAAAAATAATATAAAACCTGTATATGAGCAAACGCACACCAAAGATAAAATACAAACAAGAAAGTAAGAAAAATAATCAAGATAACAATTTTACATGGTTCGAAAACTCTCCTACATCCACCGAGCACACATGTATTCAATTCACTATAACAAAACTGATTACAAAAATACTGAAAAACTCTCACACTATTTTTTTTTCTCTGTGTTTCCTCTTTGCTAATCTCTTTCAACTTTTGAATTTGCCTTTATAAAAAATCTTAGCATTATACAGGTATTTAAGAGAAAAAAAAAAAGACAAAACAACTTAAGAAAAGGTTTTCCCATCTGGCCAAGATTTAGACTCAAATAGTAGTCTAATCAAAACAGAAATCAGACTCAAAACAAAAGTCTGATCAAAACAAAAAAATTGATGGCTCCGATGTGCGCGACTTGCTGGTCGCGTGATTTACTACCTAAACTGGCTCCTAGTCACGCGTGACCAGGCCTGCCTGTTTTTCCTTCTGCTCGCATGACTTGCTGCGCGACCTCTGGGTCGCGGCCCAGGTCGTGCGGCTCTGTGCCGCTTTCTTCCACTGGTTGTCACAACGATTCCGCCATGAAACTCCGTCGAATTGTGAAACCAAATCCATTCTTGATTCAATCTTCACAAATCTCAACAATCTCCCTCTTGAAGATTGAAGCCTAAGGAAATGCTTTCCTCTGATGATTGACGAAAACAACACACTCAAATAACCTATCTTCAAACCTCAAAGACCCAACTGAAGTTGCTTCTCAGCTTCAGTCCCTTTGCCACAACTAGCTTGGTTAATGAGCGTTCGCGAGTGACAACCGCGAGCCTCCTACCTGTGGTTCCTGATCGCGACTTTCCTCCAATGCAAGCTCCCACTAGCTCGCATTACTCCCATAACTTGCCTCATTATAGCATCCCAGTTCTTTACCTGATCTTGCGGCTCTCTGCTCACGCTGATCTCTAATGGCTAATTTGTGACCTCTAACATGTTGGAAAAACACGCGGCGGAAGCGTAAAAGGTGAGCTTGGTATATTTCAAAAATTTTCCTTTAAAACGAGAGCGGACATTAACCCTTGACTAATTAAACATATATTAAAAGGTATCGTACCTTTTTGAACTCTGAAGATTGATGTTGCGTCGAGATGGAACAGCAAGATCTTCCAATCCAATCATGAACGTGGATCAACTTGGAGTGTGGGCTCCCTTTCTTTGAATTGTGTACCTGATGATGGAAAACAATAAACTTTTCTTTTTCTGTTAGTCACAAAACCCTCTTGAGAAAACAAAGAACGTTCGATCACTTTTGAATTTATAATCTCTCGATTGAAACTCGCATGATCTTAATTCGATGTTGTGCATAAAGCTTTTTGGTGTAAAAGTTAGTAGTACATTATCGAAACTAAACGATGTTGCTCTCTTTTCTCTTGGGCGAATTTCTCACATGTGTTTTGCTAGAGTTGGGGCGACTTTTCTTGGCTTCCAAAAGCTCACAAAATCACACAAAAGCTTGTTCTGGCCGAACTCACTTTGCTAGCCTTTACTAGGATGGCCGAATTCTCACTAGTGGAGTATTTGTGTTTCACCCAAAAAGCTATCAATCCATAAGTTCAATCTTATCTTGACTCTTAAGTGTATTAACCAATAATTAAATTAATGGATATTAAGTAATTGTGACATTATCAAAACTTCCTAAATGTGACAAAAAAATCAACTTAGAGTTTTGATAGTGATAAAAAACCTTCCTAATTTAATTTGATAAATAATTTATATTATTTATCACCTTATCAAATAAGATTTTTGATACTTATCATACTATCATCAATAGTATGAAACTAAGAATCCAATTCCTAGTTAGAAAAATAATTTGACTTTTAATTAGACAATTAATTAATTAATTAATTTTTATTTAATTAAATAATAAATAAAATAAAGTAATTAGCTAATGCCGCCCAAGCATTAACCATGGGCTGAACTTTATTTTTTCATTTTATTAATCCCATTGGACTATCACAAAAAGTTTACATGTGAACTAGACCTATTCTTACTAAAAGAAACAAGTCCACATGCCTTATTAAATATATTAATATAATTTCAACAGCCCAATTAATTTAAATGTGCAAATTATATTCTTAACATATTAATGAAATGCTAAACATACTCCAATAGGGCCGCCCAAGGAATCACACATCCTTGGCTACCCTGCCCATATTAGGTACTTGGATGAGTTACCGCGTGTCTTAATCGAACACAAGACCGTACCTCTCAAACCTTTTGGAAAAAAATCCAAAAACAACTCTAAGATCGACCAAATAAATGGTCCGGTAAAATATAACAAGTGATCCTGTAACACCCCCTGACCTGATCCGCATAAACTTTTCTGACTTAAGCTAAAATAATAACTTTGAAACTATATATTATATTTTGAAAAACGGTCAAATCGAATTTTATAAAAATTTAGCCAGAGTTTCCTCTGTTTTTTTGACTTTCCAAAAACCTGTTTAATAAAATCACAATTTCACAAATATACACTTCAAAGGTCTTTCAATCAGTTTGCACACCCTACCAATTTTTGGTGCGACTTTTCAAACATTTCCAACAAATCAAATAAGTAAACGATATTTCAAAAATAATAAAATCTCATACGTTTAAACTATATAAACTATTAAACAAATATTTACAAAGCTTATATATATTACAAACTTTTACATTCTTTTGTATATGCATGCATCAATAATCAAATACATAACAAGAGTTAAATAAACTACCCAAAAGTGATGTGACTCTGAATTCTTCTCTACAACTATCACCTCTTCAATCTGTCTTTGCTCTGGAATCCTTTTTACCTACGCGTTGTAAATTAACGCGCTAAGCATATAGTTTAGTGGGTGTACACTAAACTGAATTTACAAATTTACTATAACAATAATTATATCAATTTATCAAAAATATAGATATCAGATAAATATTCAAATATGGGGCTCAAATCAAATCAAATACTTTCAATTCACATCACCTTCTGAATTCAAAATCAAATAACATTACAATTGCTATTTTCACAATTACACAAATAGTCTCAAATCACATTTCAATTTCCATTTCGGCTCCTGATACACATAACATATTTTACAGGACTGGATTACGGGTTGTTCAGCATCAGAACACATCAGGCTTACCCGCTGAACTAAATCCACATATTTACCTATTCCACATCGGACACCAACGGGTCTACCCGCCGAATGGTAACTCAGGCACACATTTCTGGCATCAGACACCAACAGGGCTACCTGCCGGAAATGTCCCAAATCAATCTCCCTACCCTAGGACCGACACTCGAGGCCTATTACACATCCATAGGGTGGTACATCATAATATTTCGGTACAGTATTGTTATATAACCCTATTGACATGTCAATCTCCTATATCCATATCTATGTTCATATATATCAGAGCTATTTCACAATATGATTTCTCAAATTCAATGTCGATTCATTCTTTCAGAATCGTCAAATTCAACTTTCAAATCGTTCAATTTCGATTTCAAAATTTCAATTTTAGAACACAAATTCACAAATCATTCCTTTATAATCAAATTCAATTTCGATTAAATTCACATCAATAAACACATTTATAAAATCCAAAGATATCATCAATAATCATATAAAAGAGACTCAAAATTATATTCAAACTTATTTCACAAATCAATATCGAATCAAATTGCCCCAAAATTGTTTAATCAGTTTATCACAAACAATATATATATATATATATATATTCAAAATCACTTTCAATTATATTTCACATATCACTAATAAAATTAAAACATATTAAAATCAATTCATAATACTATCCACAATCAATTTTTTTGAATTGATATCATATTTCGAGAATACGTAAATCAAATCAAGTCAAAAATCAATTTCAAACTGTGAATTCTAATCAAAATAGCTCAAACAATTCAAAATCAATAAAATTCAATAAATTCGGAATATTCTGGAAAAATTAACATACGAAAACTAGTTGTAACATCCCTAATTTCGAATACATATGAAAAGTATGATTGAATTCCTTGTGAATATGTGCATATGATTTTTATGATTTGAGGGGTGAAAATTGTAATTAAATGTATGTATATTTTTAGGTTTCATAGTGGACCAAATTGAACGGTAAAAAACGATGCACGAAGAGAAGAGTGAAAAACTGAGACAGTGAGTATCGCGACCAGTCATCGCGACCACAGATCGCGATGACCTGCTCGCGATGAAAGTGGCACATTTCGACCAGTGAGCATCGCGACCGAAGCGACGCGACCACCGCTCGCGATACCGGTCGCGATGGCTCAAAAATTTTAAAAAAATATATAGCACCGCATGATGAAGCGGTGAAGCTTCATCAACTAAATTAAAGCAAATCAACACAGAAACAGAAACATTACAAAGCTAGAGAAAACGAGAGAGAAGAGAGGAGAGGAGAGAGAAAGAAGAAAAAAAAAGAAGAAGAAGGAGAAAAGAAGAAGAAGAAGAAGAAAAGAGAAAGAGAAGAAGGAAAGGAAAAGGAGGAAGCTTTCAGGTTTGGTGTACACGTATTTTTCGAATTTTCAGTTTTTCAGAAATTTTCGGAATTGTCCAATTTTCGAGTTTCTGAGTTATTTGAATTATATGGATTATAGATTATAGTTTCGATTTGATATATATATGTGTTTTGGAATTTTTCCAGTTTCCAGAATATTTCAGATTGATTGAAATTGATTAAATTTGAGTTATTTGAATTATATTGATTTTCGAATATAGTTCAGGTTCGATATATACGAGTTTCGAATTTTTTCAGTTTTCCAGAAATTTTCGGAATTGTCGAATTTTATAGTTTTTGAAGTATTTGAACTATATTGAGTAGAATGGATAGTTTGAAACCGATTTCGGATTGATGTGAATACGATTTGGTTCTAATAGTGTTATGGAAATATATTGTTGAAAGTGATTGATATAACGAGTTGATGACTGTTGCATCTCGCGGGGCAAACCTAGCAAGTCCAGTTTAGGCGAATCCCGGAGATAGTTATTTCACTATATCCATGATTGCTGCATCTCGCTGGGCAAACCTGGTATAGTCCAGTTTAGGCAACTCCCGGAGATAGCCATTGTACTGTATATAGGAAAATAATTTTGGGCGAGTTGATTCAAAATGGAATTATGAACTACGTTTGAGTATATTTTGGATTGATTTGATATGATTATTGATTTACATTCATATATTTCCGTTATATTATATTTGATGAATTTTGTATTTAAATATAAATATATCGATATGTAATGAAATTGACTGCGTTGAAAATTGAATTCGATGATTCGGAAAGAAATGAGATATGTTGACATTGGTTTTGAGAAAACATTTTGGCTCTGATGTGTATAAACATAGATATGGATATAGGAGGTTGACATGTCAATTGGGTTTCTGTCTGAACAGTACTGTGCTGATATATTCTGTTTGTACCACCCTTCTTAGGGTTCTGTCATGGGACATTTACAGCGGGTGATTCCGTTGGTGTTCCATTCTGATTTGATGTTCGGCGTGAGTTCGAAGCCGAACAACCCGTAATCCAGTCCGATAACTTATGTTTTGTATGTCATGAGCCAATCTGAAAACTGATTTGTTATATGAAAACGTTTGAGAAATTATGACAAATCTGTCTGTTGATTGATTTTGAATATTTGCTTTGATATGAGCCCCATATATGATTTACTTATATGTGATTTATATTTTGATTAAGAATAGATATACATATTTGACAGAGTAAATTGTCTATACAATTTTGTGTACATCCACTAAGCAATATGCTTAGCGTGTTGAGTGTTCTCGTACGCAGGAAACAGAGGTTCCAAAGGCGATAAAGAGAAAGAAGAGTAGAGACTGCAGAACCAGAGTCCGGAATCACATCTTTCCTGCATATATTTTGGTAGTTCGTTTGTAATAAGCCTATATAATTTTGATACCACATGCATATACAGAAACTGTTGTAAATATTTAAGGAGCTTCCGCTATGTAAATATTTTATTATATGTTTATATTATTTGAATCTTTATAAATGATATTATGATAATTGGTTGGTAAGTCGCACTATATTTGGAAGGGTGCGCAAAATTGATTTGAGAATTTGGAAGTTGATATTTATGAATTTTAATTGTAAACAGGTTTTGGATTTGGAAAGTCAGAAAAACAGAGAAAACTCTGGCAAGATTTTAGAAACTTCTTTGGACTATTTTCAAAGGTTTTTAATGTTTTAAATTATGTGTATTAACAGGAAAAGTTAGATTTTAGTATATAGTAGCGCTCCCTGATTCGGTCCGAGCGGATTTGAGTCAGAGGGTGTTACAGTTAGAGCTCGGGAAGACAAGGATGCGCCTGACCTGATAGCTGGTATTATTTCTATTTTTGATACTACATCTATTGCATTAATAGATCCAGGTTCCACTCATTCATACATATGTGATACATTGTTGAGACAAAGAAGTTTGCAAACTGAACCTACTAAATATGATGTGTTAGTCAGTAATCCGATAGGTCAGAGTGTAGTAGTGAACCGTGTATACAGAAATTGTCCGATTCAGATACAGGAGTGTGAATTCCCAGGAGATTTGATGGAGTTGCCATTCCATGAGTTTGATGTGATTCTAGGCATGGATTGGTTAACTCGGCATAAAGTAGTGATCGACTGTGAATTGAAACGAGTGACTCTCAGAACAGCAGATGGTGCAGAAATCACAATGTGGGTGAAATGAGGGATTTTCTTTCCAATGTCATTTCAGCCACTGCCGCCTGTAAACTGATCAGAAAGGGGTGTGAAGCATATTTGGCACAGGTGGTTGATTCCAGAAAGGTTAATTCTGACATTCAGAATATACCCACTGTGTGTGATTTTACAGATGTGTTTCGAGAGGAGCTTCCTGGTTTACCACCTTAAAGAGAAGTGGAGTTTGTGATTGATGTGGTACCAGGTACATCTCCAGTATCGATAGCTCCCTACAGAATGGCACCAGCAGAACTGAAAGAACTGAAGATACAGTTACAGGAATTGCTAGATAAGGGCTTCATTAGACCCAGTGTGTCCCCTTGGGGAGCTCCAGTGCTGTTCGTGAAAAAGAAGGATGGGTCATTGAGATTGTGCATCGATTACAGGCAGCTGAATAAACTTACTGTCAAGAATAAGTATTCGTTGCCGAGAATTGATGATTTGTTTGATCAGCTGAGAGGAGCTTATGTCTTCTCAAAGATAGATCTGAGATCAGGTTATCATCAGTTGAGAATAAAAGAGTCAGATATTCCGAAAACTGCATTCAGAACCAGGTATGGACATTATGAATTTGTAGTGATGCCATTTGGGCTGACTAATGCACCTGCAGCCTTTATGGATCTGATGATCAGAATATTCCGACCATACTTGGATCAGTTTGTGGTGGTATTTATCGATGATATCCTGGTGTACTCACAGACGGCAGAGGACCATGACAGACACCTCAGAGTAGTACTGCAGATTCTGATGGAGAAGCAATTGTATGGCAAACTGAGTAAATGTGAATTCTTGTTGCCTGAGATTGCATTTCTGGGTCACATTGTATCAGCAGAAGATATTAAGGCAGATCCGAAAAAGATTGAAGCGATTATGGAATGGAAGCCTCCCAGAAATGTTGCAGAAGTCAGAAGTTTCTTAGGCTTGGCAGGTTACTATCGACGGTTTGTGAAGGGATTTTCATCCATAGCAAGTCCGTTGACCAAGCTACTGCATAAGAATGTCATATTTGAATGGACTGACAGATGCCAGGCAGCTTTTGACCGATTAAAGGCGATGCTAGTTGAGGCTCCAGTTCTGATTCAGCCTGTTTCAGGTAAGGACTTTGTGATCTATAGTGATGCCTCACATCAGGGTTTAGGGTGTGTATTGATGCAGGAAGGTAAGGTGGTTGCATATGCGTCCAGACAACTGAAAAATCATGAGTTGAACTATCCGATACATGATCTGGAACTTGCAGCCATCGTATTTGCTTTGAAAATCTGGAGGCATTACTTGTATGGTGAGAAATGTTATATCTACACGGATTACAAGAGTCTGAAATATCTGCCTACCCAGAGAGAACTAAATTTGAGACAGAGACGGTGGATGGAGTTGATTAAAGACAATGATTGTGTAATCGACTACCATCTAGGAAAGGCGAATGTGATAGCAGATGCTCTGAGCAGAAAAGCACTGTTTGCTTTGAAGGCTATGAATGTGCAATTGCAGCTGAATCCAGATAATGCATTGGTGGCTGAATTGATATGTAGACCCAATCTGATTCAGCAAATTGCAGACAAACAGAAGCAGGATGCTAGAATCCAGATGATATGTGAACAAATCCCAAAAGGGAAGCATCCGGACTTCTCAATCAGAGCTGATGGTATTGTGTGTTTCCGAGACAGGATTTGTATTCCTGATGATGAAGAATTGAGAAAGATGATCTTGACGGAGGCACACAGTAGTTCGTATGCGATGCACCCAGGTAGCACAAAAATGTACAGAGACTTGAAAACTCAGTATTGGTGGTCTGGTATGAAGAAGGATGTGGTAGAATTTGTGAATAGATGCATGACTTGTCAGCATGTGAAAGCTGAACACCAGGTTCCATCAGGATTGTTACAGCCAATAGCAATACCTGAATGGAAATGGGACCTCATTACGATGGACTTTGTCACAGGATTGCCACTCACCCGAAATAAACATGATGCAATATGGGTTATAGTGGACCGATTGACGAAGTCAACACATTTTCTACCTGTCAGAACTGACTATTCCTTGGATCGACTAGCAGAATTGTATATCAGAGATATAGTCAAATTGCATGGAGTGCCTGCATCCATAATATCAGATAGAGATCCGAGGTTTACATCCAGATTCTGGAAGAAGTTTCAAGAAGCCTTGGGTACTCGACTGAGTTTCAGTACAGCCTTCCATCCACAGACAGACGGACAATCAGAAAGGGTAATTCAGGTACTTGAAGATATGCTCAGGAGTTGTGTAATTGATTTTGAAGGGAGTTGGGCGGATCATCTTCCATTGATTGAATTCGCCTACAACAATAGTTACCAGACGAGCATAACTATGGCACCGTATGAGGCACTGTATGGAAGGAAATGCAGGACTCCAGTATGCTGGACAGAGTTAGGAGAGGACAGGTTAGTAGGCCCAAACTTGATTCGACAAACTGAGGAGAAGGTGAAGCTTATCAAGGATAGATTGAAAGTTGCTTCTGACCGACAGAAATCATATGCAGATTTGAAAAGAAAAGAGATAGAATATGAAGTCGGTGAGAAAGTGTTTCTGAAAGTATCTCCGTGGAAGAAAGTGCTTCGATTTGGCAGAAAAGGTAAGTTGAGTCCTAGGTTTATTGGGCCATACAAAATCATTGAACGTGTGGGACCAGTAGCCTATAGACTTGCTTTACCTCCAGAATTAGAAAAGATTCATAATGTGTTCCATGTGTCAATGTTGAGGAGATACAGATCTGATCCTTCCCATAGAGTCCAGGCTGACAGTATTGACATTCGACCAGACCTGACATACGAGGAGGAACCAGTGCAAATTCTTGATCTGGAGATTAAAGAATTACGAAATAAAAGAATTCCACTGGTGAAAGTTCTCTGGAGAAATCACAATGTAGAAGAAGCTACCTGGGAAAGTGAAGAAATCATGAGACAACAATATCCACAATTATTTGACTGAGGTAAATTTCGAAGACGAAATTTCTTAAGAGGGGAAGAATTGTAACGCCCCTAATTTTTCGAATTATGAAAAGTATATTCTTTTTATAGTGCATTTGGAGAATAACGAGTCTAATTGAATATTGGTGCAGTTAATTTGGTAATTGGATAAGTGTGGAATAGTTTTGGAATAATTATTGAGATGGAATGTGATTAAGAGTAAATTTGTGCCATAGTAGGATTTTAAGAAGATTAAGGGTACAATTTGTAATTAAGAAGATATTTATAATATATATATATATATATAATATGATTAGTGGAAAACAAAAATAATAAAATAATAAAAAGGGAAAGTGAGGTGTCATGTGATAAGAGGAAGAAACAAAAAAAAATAGAAAAAGGTAATCTAAAAACATGAGGAAGAGAAAAGAAAGAAAAAAGAAAAAAAGAAGAAAGAAGGGAGAAAGGCCGAGAGAGAAAAGAAGAAGAAGAAGAAGAAGAAGAAGAAGAAGAAGAGAAGAAAGGAGAAAAGAGAAGGGAAAGAAAAGAAGAAGGAGAAGGAAGGAAGAGGAAAAAGAAAAGTGTTAGGAAATTGGCCAGGTTCGGTGTACACTAATGTTTGTATTTTTTTTAGAGTTTCCAGAAATTTTCAGAATTATTATATGATATTGTTTTAGTTTATTTATGATATATTGTTTATGATTTGTTAATTAAAATTTATTTTGGGATGATTTGGTATATATATATATATATATATATATATATATATATTGTTTGTAATATATTGATTTTGAATATATATATATATATATATATATATATATATTATCTATATATATTGTTTATGATATATTGATTTTGAATATATATATATATATAATTATATATTCAGTTAGTGCTAAATTATTGAATTTTGTCAATGTGTTTATTGATTTGAATTTAATAAAATTTAATTTGACCATAAAGAAATGATATTGATATTGTAAAATGGCCCTAGGATACTTGGACATAGAAATGGATATAGGATGTTGGTATACCAACTGGGTTTATTTAGCAGTACTGCACCAACATTGATATTGATGTGATATTATGTACCTCCCCATGGATTCGTCAAGGGGTAGGGAGACACGTACCTCCTCAAGGATTCATCCTGGGGTAGGGAGACACGTACCTTCCTAAGGATTCGTTCCTGGGATAGGGAGATATGTACCTCTCTAGGGTCCGAACCCTCGGTCCTAGGGTAGGGAGATACGTACCACTCTTAGGATTCGTCCTAGGGTGGGAGTTATGTTCGACAGACAGCCACTGTGGTCGAACGACTCATATTCCAGTCCTGGTTTATGTTGAGTATTCTAGAGGGCCAGAATTGAAGTGAATTGAGTGATATGGTTATAAGTGACTTTATAAATCGATTTTATATGTTTATCTCATTCTTGAAGTTAAAATGATTATAAACTAATTTATGACTTGGTTTTGTATGGATTGTAAATTGAAATGAGTTGTTTCTTGAATCAATTTCACCCGTTTTATTTCTGTAAATGATTGGAATTGAAATATGTATATTGTGATATTTTTATTAGGAAAAGGTATTTATGAGTTTAATATGAAAAATTATTTATGAGTTTTAATAAATGAGTTTAGTGTACACCCACTAAGCTATATGCTTAGCGCGTCGTTTTTATCGCGCGTAGGTCACAGGGATACCGAGGCAGATAAGGAGTAGAGAAGAGGTACCTGCAGCTTGGAATTCAGAGTCACTACATTGACTTGGGTAGTAATATATTTTTGTTTATATATTCTGTAGCGTGCATATACAGAAGTCTGTAATTTCGAAGAGTTTATATTTATGTTTTGTAAATAATTTTATGATTTCTGTTTTTCATTTCAAAATGTTTGTAAATATTGAATTATGAATGATTTTATTTTAAACTATTTGGAAGTCGCACTAAACGGCAGAGTGCGCATTGGTTTGAAAGTGGATATAGAAGTGTTGTTATTAAATTGTGTTGGATTTATTTTGTTGAAAACAGGTTTTGGGAAATCAGAAAAACAGAGGGAACTCTGCCGAAATTTTTAAAAGTGTATTTCGATGGGCTCACTAGAAAAATATTTTTGAATTACAAATTGATACGATTTTAAATGGTTTGAAATAAATAAAGTGAATTTAGAAAGTTTTGAAAACCCGGTAACGCTCCCTGGGTCGATCCAGTTGGGTTGGGTCAGGGGGTGTTACACACATACTCCATATTAATTAAACTATACTTTTCATATTTATACGAAATTAGGGATGTTACATCAAACTTTAAGTCCACTGAGTTTAGCTGGTTCGTGACTTCATTGAAGGCGTTTAGGTGTTTCTTGAAGTTATCGCTTTCTAACATCTTCAAAGCAAATAATTTTTTAATAAGGTGTACTTTATTTCCTGTAAATGGCTGTTCGTACAAATTTGATAGGACTTTCATGATGGCTGTTGTTGTCTTTTGATTCTTGATGTTAAAGGCCACTAACTTCGACAAACTTAGTTGAACTACTCTTAGTGTTTTACGATCTAACACCTTCCATTCTTCTTCTTTCAAGTCTTTTGGCTTTTCACCTATTAGCGGTAGGTGTAGTTCTTTTTGGTACAAATAATCCCCTATCTGCATCTTTCAGAAACTGAAATTATCACCATTGAATTTCTCAATCCTGTAATGTTCTCTTTCTGACCTCATGACTCCTGCTGAACTCGAGAACGCTGACTGTCTCCTGTGTCTGCAAACTCCTGAGGATGCAACCTAAAGTTTTGATACCAGTTGTTGGGAATTTACGCTGAATTCCCCTTGCAGCGGAAGCAAAAAACAATGTAAAACTTGTATATGAGAAAACACACACCAAAGACAAAGAACAAATAAGAAAGCAAGAAAAATAATCAAGACTGCAATTTTACGTGGTTTGAAAATTTTTCTACATTCACGGAGTGCACATACACTTAATTCACTATGAAAGAACTTATTACAAAGACACTAGAAAACTCTCACACTGCTTTTCAATCTGTGTTTTCTCTTTGCTAATCTCTCTCACCTCTTGCATTTGCCCTTATAAAAAACCTTTGCATTATATAGGTATTTATAAGAAAAAACTAACACAAAATAACCTTGGAAAATATTTTCATATTTGGTCAGGATTTAGACTCAAACAGTAGTCTAATCAAAACAGGAATCGGACTCAAAACAGAAGTCTGATCAAAATAGGAAAAATTGCTGACTCTGGTGCGCGCGACCTGCTAGTCGGGCGACCTTGGTCACGCGACTTACTGCCTGTTTTCCCTTCTGCTAGCACAACTTGCTCATGCGACCTCTGGGTCACGACCCAGGTCGCACAATTTTCTACCGCTTTCTGCCACTGACTGTCACGACGATTCTGCCACGAAACTCTATCGAATTGCGAAACCGAATTCATTCTTAATTCAATCTTCACAAATCTCAACCAAAGTAACACATGTTAATTAAATCTATCTATTTGTAATTAATGCAACTCAAATTCCAATATATAAACTTTTCTACTCTTAATATAGCAAGATTTGCATCCATGGCCTCCTACTTCTACTTTTGATAGTAGGGGTGAGCTCAAAAAGGTTGACTGGATCTAACCTAAACTTGATTTTTTCGATTACATTCAGTTTAATTTAATACGGTTTTAGGCCTAATGAACCCCATATATTTTTAACTGAATGAGCCTTTTGATCCATAATTATATATAGAGAGAGGTAGCCTTTAGTGCACTAGTGCATTGATGTGCCATTAAATTATTTTTTTTTTTTTATATGGTCACATACAACTCATATGTCAAAAAAGTGCATTGTAAGTGATCATTCCAAAACAATGTAAAAATTGCAAGTGATCATTCCAAACAAGGTAAAAAATTTTAAAGATACATTGTTGCATTGTAGAAGTTTCTATATATATATATATATATATATATATATATATATATATACTTGATTTGTTTGGTGCAGTTTTGGCAAGCCAAAACCGTATCTAACCCGCATAAACTCAGTTTTTTGTTTTTTTGAGCTGGATTGACCCATCTTAACATGGTTATTCGACTAGAATACATATTTTAGATTTGGCTCGGTTCAATTATTATAAAACCGCACCCACCCCTACTTGATAGCATGATAACCTGCTTATACTAGCAATAAATTTTGTTCAATTTCAAGGCCTTTCACAATTTGACTGCATAACTGTTAGGGATCCTCAAAATCCAAACTCAAAACCAACTAGCATATGATTCAGTTAGGGTCTTTTTACGCTATACTTTGATTTAAATCTCAATTATCAAGAAACCTGAATCAAACCATGTATCTACTAGCAACTCCTCCAATCTTAATGTTTTGTTATATATATATATAGAACAGGAAAGCCCAATGAAAAGCAGTAAAGGGACATTATTTATTACACACCTAGATGACATCACCATCAGTTCATATCTATGGATTCCTCAGCAAATGAAACTGTCATGAAGATAAAAATTTAGCTGAATCAAGGTTCTCTGCCTACGATGGAGATTGGTTACAAATTACAGTACGAATTTTGCTTGCATGTATTCTTTTTTATAAATATATGACAGTTCAAATGTAATCACATCTCTGAAAAACCCTGATTTGATTAAGACCTCTTACATAACTATAAAAGATCTCAACAGCTATGCCAATTGATACTCAACATGCATCCTGCAGATATGCGAGATAGAACTGCAGTCTGGAAATACCTTTTCCAGTGCTAGAAACTCCTTGCAATATATAAACGTTTCCACAATAGAAGAGGAGGCTCAACAAGGTCTTCCAAGCACTTGTGTTTTCATTTGCTTTCCAATAATGTATCTTCCGGATTTCAGCCGCTTTTTCCATCACTGGTTTTTCAGCACCATACTGATTCATTCCTTCCTCCTTCCAGAGCTGTCGATGTCAAAAAGGCTACTTACAGAAGAAAGAGAAAATAAAAACAATATCATTTGAAGAGAAAAAAGACTATAAGAAGACTACATAATGGGCCCAAACTCGTAATGATAATCCATAATTCAATCAGATTGAAAAGAGAGGCATGAACAAAAAACATATATGTGATGCGATTTCTTCACCCTAAGATAATTAAATTTAGTCCATGGCTGACTGGGCATTACCGCCATGTGACCCGTTATGGAAATTCCATTAGATTTCAAGGAGGGTCAAGGACCTATAACTACATAAATTTGGCGTCTTAAGAACACAATGAATTTTCTAAAGCTCTTTCTATTATGAATACTACACACCCCAACTTTGCATTCTGACATTTGCGTCCCAACTAAGGTGGCAATTGTCTTGAACTGACACGCAGAAACATACTAATTATGCCACCATATCAAGTTTCACATATCAATGCAATTCAATCACCACCTCAATTAAGATGTCTAGCATTACTCTTTTATTATAAAAATAGCTTTCGTTATTATTTTCTCTCTGTGTTGTTTCCTCTTTTTATTTATTTTCAAAATAAAAGTATCTACTATATTTTGTCAATGTCAAGATTGACATTTATCATACTATAGCCAATCAAACCAAGTTGATATGATGTAACTTTCTCAAATAGAAGCATTTAATATAATAGATCGAAAGAATATAAATTAAGCTGAAATTTTTTAATTAGATACAGCTTAGGACATATTGACCAAAAGAAATTATGCATTATAAAAATTTAAAATTATGGGAGGTCGATTAGTACCAGTGACAGCTTGACCTAAATTATGCATGTTATCTAACTTTCCGCTGCCTGCTGACCATTTTCCTTAGACACTGATGAAATGCCTTGCTCAATACACTGCACAAAAAATAATTGTCAATAAGGGAGTAAGTGAAATAGTGTAAGCTGATTAAGAAACAAGAAAATCAGGAGATAATAATGTTATATCATTTTAAGATAAAACGGAAGGTTCAAAGATGCCAGAGCAGCTGATGTTTGTAGCTGAATCTTAGTTATGGAACCAAAGTAAAGTAGGAAAATTCTTTTTTTTAATAAAAAAGAAGAAAATAAAAAGAAGAAAGAAGATTAAACACTTGAGTAGAGACCAATTCAAAAAGGTTAAAATTTTAATCTAGGTAGTCCCTTTTCTAATAAAAGGAGAAATTACAGACTCTACCTCCACAACTCCATCAAATGATTAACCACCAGTCCATTACAATTTACAAGCACATACATATCAAACTCCCTAGGTTCCTCACTGCACTCTAACTCCTACCAGAATCTGATATCTGAGCTAAGCTGCTAATATAATACCACTAAATATTAACCACAAATCATTGCAACATTCTTTCTATTTAGAGTAGCCATGAGAGAAATTGCAAATGCAGTAGCCCATGTTTTTGACGAGAAATCATTATAGTATATGATGTAAAGAAGACAAGGAAGCATTTTGCGATGGGACTATAAAACAAGCATACCTGAAGAAGGTATCCATGCAGCCAATCCAAGGTTTGTGGGAAAGTTGTAGCCGATATATTGACAACTTTTGAACCCTATTCCCCACAAAAATCAATAGGAATTATAGAAAAGAACAAGAAGAGAAAGGTTGAAAACGCTTGATAAATTTCAAAGATCCAAGCCAGTGACAAACATCCAGGAAGGACATGTCACTAAGATTTTACATATGAAGCAAATCAATTATGCCACCATATCAAGTTTCACATATCAATGCAATTCAATCACCACCTCATTTAAGATGTCTAGCATTATTCTTTTATTATAAAAATATATTTCGTTATTATTTTCTCTCTGTGTTGTTTCCTCTTTTTATTTATTTTCAAATAAAAGTATCTACTATACTTTGTCAACGTCAAGATGTGATAATTGTATCATACTATAGCCAATCAAACCAAGTTGATAAGATGTAACTTTCTCAAATAGAGGCATTTAATATAATTGATCGAAAGATCATTGATGTAAATTAAGCTGGATTTTTTTAATTAGATACAGTTCAGGACATATTGACCAAAAGAAATTATGCAGTATAAATATTTAAAATTATGGGAGGTTGATTCATAGCAGCGAAAAGCTTCATATGTCCAGGTTGTGGACACTTCATAAAACCATAAAACTAAGATTTGATTGATGCAAAGGAGTTCAAGTAATGACTCAGTAACAAAGGGTTCTTTGTTTTTGCAATGATGCCTTTTGTCTTTAGTCAAGCTTTAAGGACCATAGTTATGCTTTTAGACTTTTTCAAAACACCATAGAAATAGAATATGAGTTCAGTTAAACCGGGAATCTTAAAGATTCAAAAGGACGTATATGGAATTATAAAAAAGCTTAAGGACGTAAATGGAATTATAAAAATAAATAGTCATTAGGAATCATTTGTAAACAGCCCTTTAATATAATTTCAGACTTGGAATCTTATTAGGGCCACGTGAGCCCTCAATCGAAACTGATTTTATTATTTTTTCTAATTTAGTTCCAACTTCCAACTTCGTTAGTCTAGTTATCTTCCAATACTAATACTTCACATTTGGAATTCCTCAGTTCTGGTACAGTATCCATTTATGTTGCTCCATCATTTGCAGCTTAACAAACCAAAAAGAAATTTAGTTATTCACTTAAAGTTGAAGTTTTCTATCGAAACAAAATTCTGAAAAGTGGAAGGATATCCTAATTTAGACCCATTCAGATTTATATGATCAAAGAAATCTGAAGTTCTTGACCCCAGAACAAGATTCGGATCTACTTACCATAATTATTTTGTGTCGTCTTGGTTCTTAATGAAAATACCTAAAGCTAGATCCTAAGAAGAGCAAAGGAAAATTATTTACCCATAACCTTTCCTTTGAAAGAAATATAACTCAACTAAAGAGCATAGGAAAAATGCTATTACAAACTTCAAACAAAACAGGCACAAAGAAGACGATTTGCACTTTTTATTTGCTTCAACTCGTCAGTTTAAGCAAACCACTTGCATATTCCAGCCTGTATCAAGAGTTTAGATTCCTAATAAATGATAATAATGCAATGAATTCCTAGCACAAGAATAATGCATTACATAGCATTTCCAAAAGGGGTCCCCCTCAATAACTTATCTTCAATGACACTGATAAACTATCAAGAAATCCATGACTGATTGAATGCCTTCAGCAGAACCTACTTTCCATATGAATAAGCGGTGTAGCACACTTCCAGAAAATATGAACCATAATATTGCGACTTTAATCTCCAAATTCACAAACACACACACACACACGCATATTGTAATTTCTGATTACTCAAAACAGTCACATTCAAACTGCTTAATATGTAATTGAGCATACCTGCGAATTGAAAGAGCACAGATAATCCTGAATGGTTTTTAAGTTGCTTATAAGGTCATCTTTATCCTGTATAAAAGAATTATATCAGCATAAATTTGAATCTTGTTATGTACTAAACATTTTATTATATTACATTACATTAATTACATAAAATCAATTACTTAATTATTTACTTAAGGGGTCCTATTTACGTGTATCCTAAAAACATGTGTTAGAAAAAGTTTTTTAATTAAAAAAACAATATTAAATTTCTCCAGACACAGTTGCAATCAATCATGCCTTGGAAGAATAAATATTAATATTTAGTTTGTAAAAAATTGCATTAACATGTGTCCACATATTAACATGATCCTTATTTATAGTAACAAACAATCAAGAAATAGATACAGAAGGAGGACATCATATCACTAAAACATTCATTCAAGTCATCAGCAGACCTCAACAATAATTTAATGACTTACAAGAAGTTCAAATTTCCTAAATAATTAAAACTATCTTACAGTAATCCATTAGTTCTATGTATGCTTTCTTATATTATATATAATGCATGTTCCCCACTAAACCTCATTCTATAATGTTGACATTCTTTTTGCCTCAAACCTTGTAATAGTCTGTCCCCCATCCCTCACCCTTTACAATAAAGTTACATTCTTTAATAATTTAACCATCTCTTGAATTATGTTCTCCTTACCAATATTTAACCATGTTTACCAATTAGAACAAGGTAACTAATAACCTGCAACAGACATTCATGAGTAACAATAAAAGAGTAACAACTACTGACCAAACTCTCATCACTAAATGTATGAGCTGAGATCCACTCCTCTAGTAATGCCTGCACAAGACATGAAGACATTTTTAGAAAATTGTTAGATTGAGAATATATAAATATTATGAGGTAACAAATAAACGTAAATAATAAAAAGGGTGTGTATGACAAACTCTTAAGTGAAAAGAAAATGGCCACACCTTATGTTCAAAATCAGCCATCTTCAGAACTATTGGTATAATTATTGGTTCAGCATTAGCTTTTTCTCTCCTAAGAGATATATTTCTATCCACATGTGGACCTTTGAGTTTTTCACCTGCATGAACAAATATGTGAAATTTCACCCTTCACTAGTTCTACAAAATAGATAAATGAATAAAGATATAGGTACATGCTTCACCTTCAGAAGTTGGGCTAATCGAATTATTAAACAAGTCAGCAAAATCTATAATCAGTACCTTGAATTTCAGAAATGTGACTAACAAATATTAAACACGTCAGAAAATCTAGAATCAGAATTAACCTTTATTCTCAGAAACACTTCCTGCTAGGGCAACAGATTCCAGAGAATCTGCAAATTTGTTCACCTGTTCAGTAGATACCTTTTCTCCTGAGTTCACATGCTCTGCACTGTTGCTACTTTCACTACAACTTCCAGAAGCACTTGCAGGATTGTTTTCCATTTGTGTTGCAGGATCATCACTAGATGCCACTGATTCAAGATTTGCCTTTTCTGGTGTGGTAGGTGGTGCTTTACTATCTTCATCCATTAAATAAATGCTTGGGTCCAAATGTATTCCCTACCATTATCAAAAAAACAATGTAATGTATTCCCTACCATTATCAAAAAAACAATGTAAAGTAGCAAACCTTAAAAGCGCAACACCATTTTTATTATTATTATTTTTATAAACAGGATGAATTTTATTGCTGAGAAAATATCAGAAACAATGAACCAAAAGTTCACTGCATAAAACATAGTTTTATTACAGTCAAAACTTTAAACTCACGGGAGCCAAAAATAAGAGGGTGGGTGTGTGTGTGTGTGTGTGTGAGAGAGAGAGAGAGAGAGAGAGAGAGAGAGTCCAATAACAAAAGACATAACTACACACCATGGCAATACCCTCAGGTGACCAGATCAGCTTATCATGATTAACCATTTTTAAAATGTGGTTGAGAACAACCTAGATCAATTTAACTAATCAGATCACAAGTAAATCCCAGAACTGAATAAAATCAAATTTCCAATAAAACAAGAGGGTGAAATGTTTCAGCCTTGATGCAAATGACTTGGAAAAAGACAGAAGCACAACTATGTTACATGTGCATGCACAAGAACCACATCGTATATAATTTCTCAATAACTTTACTATTTGAAAACAAGCAGTAACATAGTTATTACAGCACTTCCAGAATCATAATGCAGACTTAGATTTGTGGGTGCATAACCTGTTTATGACAAATGCCAGCCACAAATCCAAACCATCCATATTTAATCCCAGAAAGATTATACGCAACACAGTGTTATGTGATCATGAGTCAAGAATTTCGATAAGATATCTTTTTGAAGTGATAATAAATTCAAGTAGTTACCAACAGCCATGCAAGAAACATTACTAATTTGCTCCTCCAGTAAAAAAGCAGTGGTATCAGGTGAAAGAAAAGAAAGAAATAAGAAAGGTGGATATAAGAAGCAATGTACTTTTTGGGTCATGTAATCATAAACGTTCACCATACCTCAATTATAATTGGTTTTCCATCTTTCATTGCTTTCCTCAAATCACCATTCAAGCCTATGAAAACATTGATAAAAAGTAACTATTAAGAAGACAAAAATCCATGACACACACAATGGCCACAAAAGTCCTGCTCATGCAATGGTAATTAAGGATACCTTTACGAACAATTCTGCATTCTCTAACAAATTCAGTTACTAATTCCTCCTGGGAGCTAAATTTCCGTGCCCATACAGGAGCAGATGCCAGCGGAGCACTGAAGCAGACATAATAAGCAAGTAAGCATTCTGATGTGAACCATAAACACTCTAGTGACAATGATTAACAATTTTGACTTTACGAAACTTTGTGTAAAATAAGGAACATTTGAAGATCAAAATTTCTCCAAGAAATAAATGTCTAATGCTGGAATAAAATGCAAATTTTGATTAGGAAGTAAACATTTCCATGACATACTCTGTTGATGTGCGTAGCAATTCATAAACCATTTCTGTCTGCAACAATTGGAAACACATGTCAAAAGCATTAATATCCTAAACAGAGTTGGTATATGAAAGGGGGCATAAAATGGGAGAAGCAGAACAGCTTCATAGACATAAGAAATGCTGAACCTGTAAGACATTCGGCAAATTTAGCCTTTGTGCAAGTTGGGTAGCTATAGTAGACTTCCCAGCACAGGCAGTTCCACAAACAAGAATTACCAACGGCACCCTTTGATGGTGAAACCTAAAATGAAGTGACAAACAAGATAGCATTAATACAATGAAGCACCTTCCAGTATTCATTCTGGATTCTTTCTTCAATCTTCAACCATTGGCAAACATATTCTACCATTCAAAGAATTATCAAAACTAAAGCAATTTTATACTATCTACACATTTCATGATTAAACCAAATGCATTACATAATCACCAAAAGTTTTGAGTATATTAGTCTATGAGACTGTGCCTTCTACAAGAAACACATAATACTAGCATTGGATTTGTTTTTCTCCTTTTGATGAGTTTTGCACAGGCACCCCGCATCCCTATTCATAGATAATGAAGTCCAAGAAACAAATTCCGATTTCATAATGTCCGTAAAATTCCATTCTAAAGCAGAAGCTTAACCACAAGACTCCATAGACGTACAACTATCTTAATCAAAATCAAAGTAAACATGTCCTTTGCTGAAAATTGATCATTACAGCGAGCACAATAAGAAATTATTTATTCAAAAAGTAGATAACTGACAAGTAAATCAAAAGCGAAATTCCAAGGTGTGAATGTGACAGCTATTAATCCATTAAAAACCTAAGAACTATTCCAATGGAAAAATTTCCTGACCTGGTCATCATCTTGTAACGATTGATGAACTCCTCTCCATAACCCCTGCGCTCCATAAGCTGTAAAATAGTCTCATGAGAAAGCTTCGTGTAATTTAACAATGCCTCAAGACCTAAACTTCTAATTACAAAATAACCTAATTGTTAGCTCACTAACCAATGTATTCTTTTCTTTTTAGGGATTAAATATAACCAACAGTGATAATGAAAAGTCTCAATATTAATGTAATTCGAACAACAAAATATTTACAAAAAACAAAGAAAATAAAGATAACTAATCCACAATTATCACATACCTTAAACAGATTAGCTTCCAAATCAGATTGAGAGCTGCAAAATATAATAAATTATTTATTAAAAAAACACTGTAATCAAGTAAGCAAAACTTTCTTTATCTTTTTCATTTTCCTGCTCATCAAATGACTGAGTAAAGACAAGGGAAGGATGGCATACACATCCAGAAGGCTGTTGTCTACAAGTAACTTCTTGAGTTCAAGAGCGATTTTGAGAGCTACATGATTCGGAATCTGAAATTATTGAAAGTCATAAAATAAATACCTCTTGTGCCTTGTTGATTAATCATCTATACTAAAGCTGATGTAAACTAAGAGTCGTGCTACTATACAGGTTCAGTACAGTTACAATACAATTGTTATCTACTGGAATCAAGTGGTTTAAAAAAGAGAAATCAAAAAATAAATTGAAAAAGCATCTTGTATACCCTGCAATGATACAAAATTTGAGGAAAAAAAAAACACTAATATAGAACATTCCACAATCCATCAAAGGTGTGTAGAGTAACAAGAAGAGTACATTGTGGGTTTTAACATTGCTATACAGAAAAGCATGATTGCGTTAAAATTCACTAGTTTCAGCTATCTAATACACCATAACTTGACATGTTGAATTCAAAAGAAATTGAAAAGGAAGAAATGGAGACCTTGGTGACAGTTAACATTCTGCTGAGAAGAAATCTGGAGAAGACATAGTAGTGATCAGCATGATCACCAAGCCACACTTTAACCTGTGATACGATCGTTTTTACCATCATAATTGAACAACGAAATCACAAAAACGACAAAGTGACAAAAATTGAAACCTTGACAAAGTCGTATTTGGAGGAAGGGTTACGAAAACAATTGAATCTGATATTGGAAAAGGAGAAGTCCTCTTTATCGTCGTCGCCACTGCCGCCGTCACTCTTCGGCGTCACTGCTCTCTTGTCCTTCTTCATTTTCTCAAATGGATTCAAGTGTCTGCGTAGGAGTGTAGCAGTTGATTGATAAGAAAAATTATATTGATTTTCCAATTCTGGCTTTTTGCTGTCAATTAATCGGCGATATTCTTGTCATATCATCCCTGGATGACAAGTTCATGCGTACCTCCTCCATATTCACTGTCGTTACTAGTTTTTCAACTGTTAGAATGAAAGTAGTTTTGGGTTGGATTTGTTTTATTTTCTCTAATATAATATATTTAAAAGGAGAAATTACAGGTTTGTAAATTTATAGAAGAAAATAATTTTATGAAAAATTGACACTAGCCTCTCAATTATTACCGTTGACCGTTAAAGATAATTATTGATCGTTTTAAAAGTTTAAAAAGACCAAAATATCCCTAATTAAAAAAGAATAAATTATAGTAAATCTACCTAAGGTTTGCATTTTACAAGCGAAAATAACTTTATAGAAAATTGACAGCAAACTTCCCTACCGTTACCGTTGACCATTTTAAAAGTTTAAAAATATTAAAATACCTCTAATTAAAATTTAAAAAATAAAGGGTGAATTGCACTAAAGTTTCTCTTATTTTAAAAAATAAAAAAATAAAAAAAATTTAATTTTAAAAGGACAAATTAAATTTAATTTAAACAATAAAATAATAGAATTGCACAAAAATTAAATTAGACTGATGGACGGTGAAGATCCAATCTGAAAATTAGAACTCCATCAAGATAAAAAAAAAATTAAAAAAGTAAAATGTCCAATCTGAAAATCTCCAGCGATGGACATTTTACATTTTCAATTTTTTTTTTTTTATCTTGATGGAGATCCAATTTTCAGATTAGATCTCCACCGTTCATCTGATGGACGGTAGAGATTGGATCTCCATCTCTATCGAACCAAAATTTATTTTTTATTTTTTTATTTTTATAATTGTTATTTTAAAAAAATATATTTTTTTAATATGATCTCTATCATCTATCAATATTGATGAACAGTAGAGATCCATTAAAATTTTTTTATTGTTTTTAATTTTTTTAAAAAAAAAAATAAGAGAAACTTTAATGCAATTCACCCTTTATTTTTTAAATTTTTTATTTTTTTAATTAGGGGTATCCTGGTCTTTTTGAACTTTTAAAACGATCAACGGTAACAGCAGGGGGGTTCGCAGTCAATTTTTTATAAAGTTATTTTCGCCTGTAAAATGGCAAACTCCAGGTAAGTTCGCTGTAATTTATCCTCTTTTAATTAGGGATATTTTGGTCTTTTTGAATTTTTAAAACGGTCAACGATTATCTTTAACGGTCAATGATAACGGCAAGGGGGTTCATTGTTAATTAATCATAAAGTTATTTCCGCCTGCAAATTGACAAACCTCAGGTAGGTTCGTTGTAATTTCTCCTATTTAAAATTATATAGTTTTTTATTTTTATATCAATTTTATTTAAATTTATCAATTTCTTTTAATGTCATGCTAATTTAAAATTGAATATTATTAATATCCCCTTATAGTTTGGTATATTCATTAAACTCTCTCCTCTAGTTTTATT
Source organism: Xanthoceras sorbifolium (assembly GCA_003430845.1). Classification (NCBI taxonomy): domain Eukaryota; kingdom Viridiplantae; phylum Streptophyta; class Magnoliopsida; order Sapindales; family Sapindaceae; genus Xanthoceras; species Xanthoceras sorbifolium. Next base: position 19,325,973 of record CM010611.1, read on the forward strand.
TATAGTTAAAGTCTATCTTATAGTTTGGTGTATTCGTCAAAATCTACCCTACCGTCTGTTTTAATTACCAAAATACCATTGACCGTTAACTTTTAGTTAGAAATATTATTAAAAATCCCCTTTTAATTTAATGTATTAATCAAAATCTCCCCACAGTTTTATTTATAGTCAAAATTTCCCCGTAATTTTATTTTATAGTCAATTTTCCGCCTGCTGTAAGTTTTAATTACGAAAATACCTTTAGAGCCTGTTTGGCAGGGCTTTTAGAAGTTTGCTTTTAGCTTTTTAAGTCTAAAAGTACTTTTGGGAGTGTTTAAATGTTCCCATAGAAGAGTTTTTAAGCTTTAAAAATTATTTCAGGTAAAGCCAAAATATATGTCTTTTACAGGAAGAGCTTCCATCCAATAAGGCAAAAGTTCAAAATAAAAGCTCTGCCAAACAGGGCCTTAACCATTAACTTTATATTAAAAACTTTAGGGCACCAATGGTATAAAGGTAAATATTTATATATATTACATTAAAATATTTTAATTTATAATATTAATAAATCTCTATCGTCCATAATATAACGATATTAGAGATCAAATATAAAATATTAAAAATTAAAAAATTTAGATCTCCACTGTTTATCTATAGACGGTGGAGATCATAAACATAAATTTAAAAAAAAAATTAAAAAATTAAAAATAAAAAGATGGATCTCCACTGTCCCTCTCTATATTATGATTGACATTAGAGATCAAATCTAAAATATTAAAAAAAAATTAAAAAAAAAGTTAGATCATAAACATAAATTTTTTTAAAAAAATAAATTAAAAATAAAAAGATGGAGCTCCACCGTCCATCTCCATAATATGATGAACATTAGAAATTAAATTTAAAATATTAAAAAATTAAAATTAAAATATTAAAAAATTAAAATTAAAAAAAGTTAGATCTTCACAGTCCATGGAGATCATAAACAAAAATTTTTTCAAAAAAAAAAAATTAATTGTGTTTATGATCTCTACTATCCATCTCCATAGATGAATAGTAGAGATCATAAACACAATTTTTTTTTAAATATATATATATAAATTAAAAAATTAAAAAATAAATTTAAATTTTAAAAATGGACATCCACCGTCCATCTCCATAGATTTTAAATTTTTTAATATTTTATATTTGATCTCTACTGTCCATCATATGATGAATGGTAGAAATTTATTGATATTATAAATTAAAATATTTTAATTTAATATATATATATATACATACATACATATACTTTTATATCCTTAGTGCCCTAAAGTTTTTAACAAAAAAGTTAACAGTTAAAGGTATTTTGGTAATTAAAACTGACAATATAAGAAAAATTGACTATAAAATAAAATTAAGAGAGGGAGAGTGGTGGGGTTTGATCATAAATGAAATTATGGGGACATTTGATTAATATATCAAATTAGAGGGGGATTCTAATAATATTCATAACTGAAAAGTTAATGGTCAATGATATTTTGGTAATTAAAATTGATGGTGGAGGGAATTTTGATGAATATACTAAATTATAGGGGGAATTTTAATCATAAATAAAATTAGAGATGAAATTTTAATGAATAAATCAAACTATAGGGGTCTTTTAATAATATCCCATTTAAAATAGACCATGACAACACGTCAGCATCATCAATCTGGACAGACCCGATCGATATGCGAGGATCAGCCAAGTCCACCTGACACGTCATTATAGGCCTTGACCAGAGGCGATGCGCCGTCATGGGCCTGGTCATAGCCAATGAAAGTTGCTAATTAAATTTTTTTTTTTATTTACACATGTATTAAATTTTTCCATAGTTACAAATTTTATTTTATTTTATATGTAACACCGTTTGGGCCAATCAGCCCTCAACAGAGATCTCTTCACTCATTCCTACCCCTAACGGATGTAAGTAAATACTTCTATCAATACTCCAAACTTTTCACCACAAACCACGAATAACTAATAAATAAAATGACATGTAAATTACAATTACTATATAAATTATAAAAAAAAATAGTAAGTAATAAGTCAGTTATAACTCATTTATTACATTATTTAAATATAATTTTAAATAAATATTTAGACTAATTAAAAAAATAAATAAATCTGCCCCGCCAATATACATGTTAACCGGCAAAACGAACAATATAATAATTACATTACAGTGGATCAATACAATTTTACACCATAGGACCATTGGATGGGTGGCTGTGTGAAAAAAAGTGCAGTTTCAAATGTGGGTAAGGTGACTATTTCGGGCCTCATGCCTTCTTGAAAAATTTACCACCTCTCTTTCCCATGCCAGTTCCTGCAAGATTTGATGCAAGCAGAGATTTGGTGTCCGGACTCCATTTCAGCTCTTTAAGGATGGAGGACAGTGTTGAAAGTGCGGGAGAGACTTCGCTGTCCTTAATGTTCTTACATAATATTGCTCTTAGATCTTGAAGCTCTGTCCAGGAAAGAACCGCAGATTCCAGACCTTCTGTTGTGAGCAGCGAGCATCCTTCTAAAGATAAACACTTTATCCTCCTGTGAAGAAAGTAACATCCATAAATCGTCAATCAATCAACATAATTATGTAGATTATCTATATTTATAGTATAATGTTGTTTAAAAACATTATAAATAAACAGATGCTTGCCAGCTGGCTATAAAGAGTACTGTATACATAATTACAAATTCTCATTTGCATAATGATAGTAATTCAAACCGAGTCTTCACAAGATAAGTTGCACCCGCAACCTTTTAGTACAACAAAAAAACTTTGTATCTCAAGTTGAGACACTTTTTTAGTGTCTCAAGAAGGGCATAAATGCCATTATTAAAATACAGCATACTATTGTGTTTAATGTATATTAAGAGTATGTATATGTGTATATATTGGGAGAATAACTAAACTAGTCACCAATATCCATTAAAGAGCGACATTAAGTCCAACATAATAATACTTTGGAAATAAAAATCTGCATTAAATAGTGATATTAAATACCCATAAATCTAGCATAACTCTCCATCTCTCTCAATCTTTAGAAACCTCCTAGTTCCTATGAATAAAAAAATATGGTCAATTGAGATTAATTTTTTAGATTAATGATCATGTAACATCTAAGTTATTTAATTTGGTCACAAAAATAATATTATTTGAATTCATGACTATTTAATCATGACTAACTAATTAAGATATATTATTTGAATTCATGACTAACTAAGATCACTTAATTTTAAGTGATCAACATCAATTGAGATCATTTTTTTAGATTCATGACTAAGTAAGATTACTACTTTTATTATTTGTGAGTAGCGATTTTCTCTTAGTCATGACTAACTTTATTTAATCATGAGTATGTAAGTTTTAATTGATCTTAGTTACTCATCACTAAGTAAGATTACTTTACATTAAGTCGTGGTTAAGATTATTTGTGTGTGTTTTTTTGTTGCTCTCGATGATAACTGTTCATTTGAGTGCGAGCATGATATCGATGGAGATGATGCCATAGAAGAAGGTGAATTCGGTGAACTTGGCAGAGCAGCATGGAGGAGTAGGTGTTGGTGGAGGTGTGGTTGTGGCTTGATGTTTTTGCAATAACATAGACTCATAGAATAGGCTAAAAAATTGTAAATCAAAAAGTAGCTGTCAAAAGAAAAGCAGACTTGTGACCGTTGGATCTTTTGGCTTTGATCCAATGGTCAAAGATTTTTTTCCATCTTTAAAACTTTGATCAATCAATTTTGGGAGCCAACTGCAAAATTGAGTAGTATTTTTTTTTTATCTGTCTAAATGCAATAATATGGCCACTACTTTCTTGTCCGTTTTTAATCACTACTTAAGTAAGTGATTTCTTGAGTATTTATTTTATCAAACAACTTACTTATTTTGAACCAAGGCACTATAACTTATGTCATCACGCTTCAAGTAGCTTCAAATGCCTAGAGAAAATTGGAATAAAACAACTGACAACCCGTGGTCTAAAAAGGCTATGATACATATATCAATATCTATAAGTAACAATATGTCAATCTATATGAAATTAGGAATAAGTTTATTCTCCCACATGCATTGGTATGTTTTTTTTTCAAAAACAATGTCACAAATGGGATCATTTTCTTTTTAGTTACTCATGATTGACTAAAATCACTTAATTCTAAGTCAATACCAATTGAGATCATTTTCTTTTTAGATTTATGGCTAGGTAGCATCTAATTGATCTTATTTGGTAATCAAAATGAAATTATTTTAATCATGACTAACTTTATCTAATCACGAGTATGTAAGTTTCAATTGAACTTAGTTACTCATGATTAACTAAGATTTTAAGTCATCACCAATTGAGATTAATTTTTTTAGATTCATGGCTATGTAACAGCAAAGTGATCCAATTTGGTGACCAGATTATTTGGTTATGACTAACATTATTTAATTATGACTAACCAAATTTTAATTGATCTTAGTTACTCATGACTAACTAAGATCACTTAATTTTAAGTCAACACCAATTGAAATCATTTTTTTTAGATTCATGACTAGGTAGCATCTATTTGATCTTATTTGGTGATCAAAGTTATATTATTTAGTCATGATTAACTTCATTTAGCCATGAATATGAAAGTTCTATTTGATCTTAATTAGTCATAACTAACTATGATCACTTAAATCATTATCAATTGAGATTAAGTTTTTTAGATTTATGACTATGTAACATCTAAGTGATCTAATTTGGTGATCAAATTATTTGGTCACGACTAACATTATTTAGTCATGATTAAACAAGATCTAATTGATCTTATATATTAATAATTAAATAAGATCACTAGATAATTAATAGGTTAATTCCCCCCTACTTTTTCTTTAAAAATGTAATTCCCACTTTATGGAGTAACACACAAACAAATCTAAAAAATAAACTACATTCAATTAACCACTAAGTACCGCTAAGTTCCACATTGGAAATACACCAACACTAAATGGACTTAATTCTCTACATGTACAGTATTCTTCTATATTAAGGCACTCACATATTGGTTATGCAAAGAAATTCAAAAGTGTTATCTTCAACGATGGATGACGGTACTTCAAGGAATTTGTTCAACACACCTGGTGATTTTCAAAATTTTATTATTTTTTTGTGAATTTTCTATTCATATTGTATATATGCTTAATGATTAATCTTTTCTTTCGTTTCTTCATAGAACCCAAAGGCAATGGCAAGAGCAACAAGAGGTTGTCAACAACAAACCCGGATGTTCTGAATTCCTTGCATAAGGATTGTGGCTTCAAATTAAACCAGCTAAAAAAAAGAAGTGTACGAGTACTTCAATCGTATTTTGTACAACAACGATATTGAATGGAAGAATGTGGCAGAGCCCATGCTGGAAGACCCTTCATTAACCTTAATGTATGACATTTTCATAATGTTTGAATATGATAATGATTATAATGAAGTGGAATTCAAGCCTCGTGAGATTATCAATATAGATGACTCATCTGAAAATGCTTAAGTTGGTTGACGAATCTGAAAATGATTGAGTTTGTTAAATAATTAATGGTTTACTATCATTGTCATTTTCATTTCCTGGTATTTCTATGTGAGCTACTCTGTTCTTAATTTCTCTGCCCTTAGCTTGGTATTTTTGGATCCTTTGAATCCTTGATTTGTGTAAGGTATGAACTAGCATTTGAGCTGAGAAGGTCTTGTGTTTATGTTCTGTTAGAGTATGTTCTATTAAGTGAATCTTGTACCGTGGATGAGTTCTCTGTTTTGTTAGGTTGAGCTTGCTGTTTTATGCTATTGCACACTAGTTGTTTGATTCTTTGTTTGTAAGAAAAGCGACGTAAATTGGTGCTCAGAAAATAGCAGACGTTGTGGACTTTTTCAAAAACTTTCGTTCCTTGTTCTTAGCGTTACTTAATAATCTTACTCCATCACTGAGCTTGTTTAAATTGACCACTTCAAGATTAGGCCATGCCTCAAAGCATGAGGATAAGTTCATGTTGTGGCTAATTGAGCCATTTTCTTTACAAATCAATTGCGTAACTCAGTTCATCATATAAGAACCAAGAACCGAGTTAAAAACAATTTGTCATGGACTTTGTATTTGGATGGAGTTAGTAGTGGTTCTTGTTAGTATTGTCTATTCTTAAACAACATATCAGTTTACATATGCATGACCTATGTGCAGGTAAAAGAAAGTCAAGAGGGTAAAAAATTCTTGAACTGTCAAAATAATTATGAATAGAAAAACAAAAGTAACTCTTGAAATAGCAATTGCTGAGGGCCAGCGCTTCAAGTATAAGAACGGCTTGGTATGCCATAATTGAATCTACCAGAAAATTTAGATATGAGTGAAGCTACAAATATTGTTAACAACCCCGGAAGGCCTCTTAAGGTATTCAAGCTAACAAAAATTCTAGATAAATGCTACTAAATTTCAGAGCAAAATGAAATTCAACAAGTCTGGACTAAATTTCAGTGGATGGATTTGAACGATCTCGGCCCCAGTTAGACCTTCTTCGTTGTTCAATCTCCCTCATCGCATAAACCTATTCCTTCTCGGTCGGCCTCTTGTCCTACTATGTCTAGGATCTAAGTATTGTGGTTAGTTCACATGATTGTTTTGCCTTCTGATTCTAGGAACAATTGTATGCCTCCTTGATCGACCATCGACATTGAGCACTGGGTTATCTCCTTCGACTCCTCGCCATTGTTTGAGAGCATTCTTGCATTCATCAATACAATTATTAACAAAATCCAGCTTAGTTATGTCGCTGTATGCATAATCAACAATCTTAAAAAATTTTGTCTCTAATTCTCTTACTCTGACCATGTTTGCATTCATTTGGGCTATGCCTAAGCCCACACTAATTTTGCTGTGATGTCTGTAAACATCTTTCCTCCATCGCCCCAATAGATATGTGTTAGCAACCCTTCTTATATTCCTTACCATCAGCACCTTGAATATGTGAGTACAAAGTATTCCATTCGATTCAAATTATTTACTGTTACACCTAACCACCTCAAAGGTAGTTCTATTCAACTCAACTTCGTACTCAAACCGTAAATATAAACTAGACTTCACAAATTTTTGTTCAGATACGTTATTTTTCGCACATCTTCGCATAGCTCTTCCACATCTCCACTAACATCACAAAACATCATACGAGCTAACTTCTTTTGGACAGCATCAAACATTTCAACTGTGTATGCATCCTGAAATTGCTTTTCAAACTCAAAATCTGTGAAACATTTGGTACAGTGTTCGTCGTTCTATAATCAGCTTGAATCTTCTTATCAATTTTATCTCTCAAAGCAATCTCGTATTGTTCAACAAATTCCTTAAGAGTGCTCCTAGAATGTATATACCCATCAAAGAAGCATTCATACTCTCACTTCTTTGTGTTGAAGACATTCCTGCCCAAAAAGCATCTCTCACATATACAGGTGCCCACATCGCCCTGTCTTTAAACAAGCTTCTAATCCAAGAATTATGCTCTAGTCTGTAATCCCTCATCATATCAGCCCACTGTGTATCAAACTGATCACAACTTAGAGTATGAAACACTGCTCCCATAAATGCATCTTTCAAACCCTCTCTCTCACTGTCTCCTCTCAAATTTTCAAAATACGTTTTCAGAATGTGCCATAAACACCATTTATGCCTTGTGTTTGGCATAACTTCATTCAAAGCGCTTCTCATACTCATACACTGATTGGTGATAATCGCAAATGATGCGTGATTACCTATGCATCTCAACCATGTCTCAAACACCCAACGGAAAGTACAAGCTTCTTCATCCGAAATCAATGCACACCTCAACAATATCGATTGCCGATGGTGATTAACTCCAACGAATGGTGCGAAAGGCATATTGTATTTGTTCACCAAATACGTAGATCAAAAGTAATTGCATCACTAAATTCTTCAAAAGCAACCCTACTGCGAGCATCGACCCAAAGAACATTTCTCAATCTTCCTTCATTGTCAGGCTGTATGGCAAAGAAAAAAATCTCGATTGTGCTCTTGCATACGAATAAACATCTTGCTAATTGCATCTGCATCTCTATCCCTAAGCTGCAACTTCTTTGCATGATCTATATAGTTCCTGCAATCTTTTGACGAACAACTCATATTCTCACTGCCACCGGCTTGCAATGTTACTGCTCGATTATTCTTACTCGGTTGAATTCTAGCAATATCGTTACCTTCAAGCTTCTGCTTCACACATATGGTGAAATTGTCCTGAAAGAAGTCATGAACTTAGAATCATTTGGGTTTAACGAATGGGTGTGTTCCCTGCATATTTTATTCACTTTCCAAAGCCCATATGCACCTAAAGAGGCACTTAATCTTGTTGTACATTCAACCCTCTTTGTCCTTCTTTTTTTTGTGCAAGGATCATCATTGTACACCTTTCCTTTCCTCGCACGATGACAGCTAAAAGTTTGAAATTTTCGCTCGCCATTCTTACCTTTAACGCCTGAAGCTTTTAGGACACAGAATCCTTGCAATCTTGCATGAGCTTGATACAGATTAAATAACTTCTCTAAACTATCAAATCTCATTCCAACTTTTGGACCTTCTATTACATCATGAACCTGCCCATCTGAATAGCCATCACCACCTTCAGATAATTCATTTATCTCAGCAAATTCTTCAACAAAATCTTCATGTGAAAATTCTTCTCCTCCTTCATCTGTATCACTCCCAAATAAATCATGAAATATATCATCCACGGCAGCCATTTTAGTTTTCTTCTATTATAATCAGATATCAAAAACAAGAAAAAAAAAAATCAAAAGTAGGTTCTAATAAATCATAAAATAAATTGTTATCATAAAATTGCATTGGAAAAAAATGCACACATGCATATTAGGTAGATAAAATTATGCACACATGCGTATTAGGTAAATAAAATTATGTACTATGCACACAAAATGGGGAAAGGGGGCCGCCAGCACCGAAGCACTGCACTTGTTTGTTTTTTGAAAAATGTGCATTGAAATCAATAGAGCACATTTTCCTTTGTTCACGCGCCACTTCTCCTTCCCAATAACTCTCACTAGTTGACTTCTCCTTCCCCAACAATCCGAAATTGACTTCTCCTTTCCCTACAACCAGATCTTAAACTCTCTCATTTGTTGTTTTCCCATTATAATTAATACAAATATTAATAATTATATTTATCTCTTTAATATCCTGTATTCAATATATTATATTTCCACGTACTACCCTTCCTGAGACACTAAAATCTGTCTCAACTAGAGACACCAAGCACTAGCAGATATACCATTATTTCCAAGATGTTTTGTGGTATAGTTGGCAAACACATGAATCATATGGTTCCCTAAACTCATCTCCATGTGTGTGCTCCCACCATGCTGTTAATTATAAGCTAATAATTCATTGCCAGCATTTTATTTCTCCATCACTACTCAAAGTAACTGTAAGCAATAACAACAAATCTCCAATAAGTATACACCGAGTTCAAAGTTCATTGTACTTGCAATAATGTTCAGCTGAATATGCCAAACTTTGATATCTTTCTGTTTGAGTAGGGTGTACATGTGTAAAGTGTGTATGCAACTATGAGACTATGAGTGCATGTGTGCTATTAGATAAGATTACACAGTCATAGACCAAAGATCACAAAAATTTGACCTTTTATTTTCCTTGTGCATATCATTGAACAAAGTATCGCCAAGTGGTCATAATTAGGTAAATCAAGCCTATTACCAGTTGTTAACAGAAATTCATCCAATGGAAGAATATTTGAAAATCCACATACTATGAAGCATATGAAAAAAAAGGAAACCAAAATAAATAAACAAATCCACTACCCGCATGTTAACAATATAAAGAATTTAAGATGAACAATTGAGAGAGAACAACTGGTGTTTTCATTAACGTTAAAGAATAAGTGAAATAGGTTATAATAGAAAGAATATATATTTCCTAATGAAAAGACTAAACTAACCCTATATAAATAATAAATTACATAAATAATATATAACTCTAATATCCCTCTACAAACTCACGATGCGACTGTAGAAAGTATCGAAAGTTTGCCGACGAGAAAACGAAAACGTGAAATAGTATGCAACTTAGTGTTGAGGGGTAATTATGTGCCTTAGTAAAACATATACCCATGAATTGGAAAGCAAACATCCCAGAAGCAAGAATCCACATAAGACTCCAGACCATTTCCATCCTTCCCTTCTCGCCGACTTATCCCCAAAGACGGTGAGAACTTCCTACTAGAATTATGTTCTCGCCGCGCCTCTTCGTGAAGACAAAACAAATTGGTTAACTAAGGAAGAAATGCAGTAGGTAAGAAAAAGGCCTGACACTAGCACTAAACCATAATAGCACCTACGACCATCAGAATAACTAAGACCACGCCAGCAAAGATGTCAGGCAAAGCCAGAAGCTTATAAGTATAAGCGGCAGATGAATTAATTGCCCTGACAGCGCAGGTTACCGTTTGAACAAGTCATTTTATCTTGTTTAGGGACAACTTCCCTGATAAGGCGGATATTGCATGCTTAAGAAAACCTGGCTTTATTCCTCCCCTTGACAGCATCTGATCATTCCCGAACTAAAAGTCAACGAGAAGTGCTTTCAAGGAATTATAAATAGAGAAGGTTCGAAAGAAACAAGGTAAGCCAATGTATACTCTCACTAACCCTAAAGAGCATTTAATCTATTCTTTTCTCCTCGGAGACACAGAAACACTGACTTGATTGTTGGAGGTGAATTGCCGACTAAAGTCCGGCTCCCCTCACCGATCTTTCTTTGCTTTGACAGGTAGTAGACTCTCAAAGCCTCCTCCAAGAAGGCTTTAGTCCCTGCGAGAACTTTATCTGCAAGAACATTACCACCAAACCCATACAATTGGCTCAACGAACCGCTAAACAATCTTATATGGCACAATTGACCCTTATTGACCATTGAATCCATTTTTTACTGTCAACACTTAGTAAAGAAATTGGCAAGCTGCAATAAAGAAGGAACAAAAGGTAATGAAATAGTGTCATGCTTAAGATGGTGACGAGTAAGATGACAATCAATCTCAATGTGCTTAGTCCGTTCATGGAAAACTAAGTTATGAGCAATCTAAATAGAACTCTGGTTGTCACAATACATAGGAGTGGGATGAGAAAGAGTACACCCATATCAACAAATAACCAATGTAACCAAATAATCTCTGTGGTAGTAGATGTCATAGCACGATAATCTACTTCAGTAGAAGATTTAGAAACAACATTTTGTTTCTTACTCTTCCAAGAGATAAGAGAATTACCTAAAAAGATACAAAAACAAGTAACAGACTTGCGATAAGTGGAATCATGGCCCCAATCAGCATCAAGTAGACACGCAGCTTTAAGGACGAGGTGGACGGAAGCAAAAGACTCTGAAAGATAGTACCCCGAAGATACCATAAAATACGAAAGGACCGCTGCCCAGCGAATGGTAATAGGAAAAGCAATAAACTGATTGACAATATGAATAACATAGGCAATATCTAGGATGAGTGTTAGTGAGGTAGACTAGACTACTGACAATGGTGCGATACAATGTAGGATCTGACAAGGAAGCACCATCTGAAGGAGCATCAGCAATCCTAGTATCAGTGAGATGAGCTCGCTCAAGGATATTAGTGGTGTATTTAGACTAAGAAATAAGATAACCTTTTGGAGAAACTGCAACTTCAATCCCAAAAAGTACCATAGAGAACCCAAATCCTTCATTTCAAATTGACGGGCTAATTCGGACTTCAGCACTGCAATCCCATCAACATCATCACCAGTAATAATCATATCATCGACATACAAAGAGAGCAAAATACTACTGCATTGGAACATTTGATAAAGAGAGTCGAGTCATGATTACTAGAAGAAAACTCAAGAGAAGTGATCACAGTAGAAAACTTCTCAAACCAAGCCCGAGGAGCTTGTTTGAGACCTTATAAAGATTTCTTAAGCTTGCAAACTTCTTCAAGATTATGGGAGACACTGGGTGGTAGAGCATGTAAACTTCTTCATGCAAATTACCATTCAAGAAAACATTTTTGACATCCATCTGAGAGACATGCCACTGACGAACAAATACAACTGCAATAAGAGTACGAACAATAGTCATCTTTGCAACAGGAGCAAAAGTCTCCTCATAGTCCATACCATACTGTTGAGAGAATCCCTTTGCAACTAATCTAACTGTGTAACGCTCAACAGACCCATCAGACTTCGTCTTGATCTTATATACCCAACGAGAACCAACTGTACTTTTACCAGGCGGTAAAGAAACCAAATCCCAAGTATCTATTTTATGCAAAGCAGAAAGTTCTTTATTCATAGCTTGCTGCCAAAGTGGATCAAGAACTGCCTTTTTATAGGATAAGGGCTCAGAGAGAGAATGAATTGATACTAAAAAGGAAGAAAATGAATTCGAATTACAAGAGTAAACAAAGTCTGAGAGTTGAGTAGACTTACGAGTACGCTGAGGATAACGAGAAGAATGATCCACAATCTCAGGAGGTGTTGGGACGACTGTAGGTGGAGAGGGAAAATCAGAAGCGTCAGACAGCAAGGTACCAGTATATGCAGAACTAACCATGTGAGCCCTGCAAGAATAATGAAGTGGAAAAGGAACTACATGAGCAATAGAGGAGTCAGAATCTATGTTAGAAGGAACCTGCGGAGAGAAACTATCAGTATGATCAGAAAAAATGATCAATAAGAATAAGATCAAATAAGTGACATTATAAGTAGCAGCAGGAATAGAAAAGAAAGGGATATGTTCAAGAAACACAACATGACGAGGCACATATATATAGCTTTTTGGAAAAAGGATCAAAACAACGATATCTCTTTTGTCCCTCACCATAACCAAGGAACACACAAATGGCAGATCGAGACGATAATTTTGTTCACTCTACACGAGTTGGCCAAAACAAGTAGAGCCAAAAACTCTCAAGAGAGAATAATCAGGAGCATGCCTATATAATTTTTCAAAGGGAGACAAACCTAAAATGTGAGACGATGGGATTTATTGATGGCGTAGACTGCAGTAAGAACTGCTTCTCCCTAAAACTCACTAGGAACAGAAGAAGACAACAAAAGAGAACGAGCAGTTTTAACAATGTGTCTATGTTTTCTTTCAGCAATACCGTTTTGTTTAGGAGTATCTATATAAGAAGTTTGGTGAACAGTTCCATCCAAAGCAAGTAATTCACAAAATGTAGGAGGTATATTCATCATCTAAGTCACATCTAAAACACTTAATAACAGTCGAGTGTTGAGTTTTTACAAGATCTCCAAAGTTACTGTAAATACTAAAAAAGTCAGAACGATATTTCATAAGATAAACCCAACAAAAACGAGTGTAATCATCAATAAACGAAACATAATATCAAGACCCCCTTTTGTAGCAATTGGAGAAGGTCCTCATACATTAGAGTGAATTAAGTCAAAATGTGCAAGAGAATAAGAAGTACTTCAATTAAAAGGCAAAATAGAAAATTTTGCAAGTTTACGATCACTACAATTTGAAATATCATGAGTTTGCAAATTTCGTAAGGTTCCCGTTGAAGCTAAGAATTTCAAACG